>JASKUP010000075.1:3000000-3454451 GCA_030448955.1 Trichopoda pennipes
GTTTAAAAGTGGCAAAGCAAAATGTTCTAAGCGGTAAAGTTTTCACCTTTAAATAGTTAACAAAAAATGTAATTCACTATTTTCGTTAACCTACGTTAATTGTTTTAGATTCCTTTATTATTCCTATAAAATATTTATCATTAAAAAATGTAAGCATATCCTTATGGGTACTTTACTACTGCTCATTTAGATCAAATGCGCTGCTAATTGGTCCTTCAAAGTGATAAGAGTGCAGCTTATTGTGGTTATTACTTACTATTTAACTGTTGATATGTATAATTCTATAGAAAACAAATCCATACGACCACTTCACTACTGCTGATATAGCTTATCAGTGGATTTTACTCCAAATTTTGTATGGAAAATCAAGAGTCTTATATCACAAGCCATATGAATTATACCGTAAAATACAGCGAAACTTACAGGGAATATCAACTGGATTACTACTTATACGCTTAAAATAATGTTTAAAAAAATATATACTTTCTGCATCCTAACTGACATATGCTCCTCGTGCAAAAATATTTTTCCTTAAACATAAGAGAAAAGCTTTTTTAATAACTGTTTATATTTTTAGTTTTACTAAAGCTTCAAGTTTGACAAGTTATTATTTTTTTAAATATTTTCATTTTTAGAATATTAAAAAAATTACGACAGTAATTAATTGCTCCTTCTTGTTATTTCTGATAAAATTTTCTTCAGAACAAAATCTAAATATCTTATTACCTTCTGTCATTTGTTCGTTGAGAAGTTACACAAATTTAATATACCAAAGAAAATAAAAGACTTAAGGATTACACAGATTTAAAAGGATTTAAGCAATTAAGCATATTTATTTAAAATAAAAAGGAGATGAAATAAAAATCCATGATAAATTATTATACTAAAAGTTTGGATTAAAGCAATATTTAAAATTAAAGAAATTACGGAGTTAAATTAAAGACAGATATTTTTACACTGAAAGAAATTCGTCATCCAGAGATAACTATAAGGAGATGTCTAAGCGAATGATTTTTCTTCGTATGCTTCCTGCGAAACGTTTTTCCAAGGAATAGTGATTTACCAAATGAAATCATTTAACAAAAAACGTTTAAAATATAAATTTGAATACAATAACAACAGTTGAAAAATACTCAGAATAAAAATACTCAAAACTCTAAATCAACGACATGAAGCCACTTGATCTTACGGGGAAGGCTTTTCTGTTTGCGAATGATATGTTCTTTCTATCAATATAAGCAGGATTTCACAGGAATACGCGCAGAGGTTAGCAAAACTTGTACGTTTTAGACCGAACTCTTCGCGTCCAAGTATTTTTTCGATACAAATACGTTGGCTCCAGGAATTGATGCGTTATACATATGTATAAAAAGTTCATCATAAAAACTAAACTGATGTTATATCAGTCTCTGCGACATTCGCATATAAGTTATAGGAGAACCTTATAGGCGTATTATCACAGTGTTATGTTAAAATCTCTTCAAAGTATGCAAAATTTTCCAACGTCATATTCTACAATTTCTTTATATAGGGACATTTGTAAAACAGTTTTGCTCGTTTATGGGATTCGCGAATACCAGGTTTTGAAATATGTCTTTAAGTTCTTGCATAATATTGCTCATTAAGTCATAATTGGTCTCAAGTTAATACGAGAAATTTAGATAATTTTATTATTTCAAAATGTGAAATTGAAAAATCTAAACAACGCATAGATTTTATTGGGAGTATGAAATTTAAATGCTAACTTTAGTCCTTCTGACCTCCTTGGGCCAAATTGACCAAAATTTGATTTTTAAACGCAAAATTTTCCCTTTTTTTCTCCCTTGATATTTCAAAACACGACATATTATACATCCAACATCTGCCACCCTCATGGAAGTATTTATGCAGAACTTAGAAGAGGAATACGTAAAGAAATTAAAAACCAACTTCGGAGTAATATACTACGCTAGATATGTCGACGACATCATATGTATACTAGAAGAAAATAACGAGGAGCAAATTCTGGATTACTTGAATGGAAGACACAAGGACATAAAATTTACAATGGAAAAGGAAGAGGAGGGGAGAATTATCTGGACCTAACGATCAAGAGGAACATAATCTCGAACAGAATCGAATATGAAATATACAGGAAACCAACAGCAACGGACACAATAATACACAACTCATCAAATCATCCCCAGCAACACAAAAACGCAGCAATCACACACAGCACAAAGGAAGGAGACTAAATGTATTGGAAAACATGGAAATATACAAACAAAAAACGTTTGACGGACGAAAAATAAATGAACAAATAAACACTGCTTCGGACACAATATTTGAACCGTTGAAACATTTTTACAGGAAAACAAACACTACACCAGCACAAAAACGTTACGCAGGTGCGCAAGACCAGGACAATAAGGAACATCATAAACGTACAATTACAGATTATTATGTCACATAGAGGAGGAGAGGGGAGGAAAACCCAATGGGTTCACACATAAACAAAAATGGAAAACAAGCATGATCGTAAAAGAATTTAGGTAGGAAAGAAGACGAATGAAAAAAGGGAGCGACAAATTAGGTAAAAAGAGACAAAAAAAAGGGAGAGAGAGATGTAGGCAAAAAAGACAGAAAGGGACGAACGCAATAACATGAAGGGAGACACGAACTATATAAACACAACTGGCAATAGAACGCAACTAGTACGAAAAGAACACTGAAAATGGCAAACAGCCGAAACCGGTTTGTTCACAAACCAAATTTGACGAGGGTCGACGGAAAACCGTACCCAAACAAAAGAAATAAAATTTTTAATGTACGATTGTTCCATAATGAAATTGCTTTAGATTCTTACTGATCTTCACTTGCAACAAATAATGAATGACGAAGAGATGATGAATTTTTTGATGAAGATGCACTTTTTTACCTACGAGCGATGCAAAAGTCAAATCATATTCATCATCAAATAATAGCATTCAAAGCGGGGAGGGGGAAGGTACAATACAAATATATAATCATAGCATTTCAGTTACATATTTATTTAAGGACAAAAGAGTAGTTTAGAAAGACCAGCCACCACTTTCTAAATTTTTTTTAATAAGCCTACACCTACCAAAAGAAAAGGATTTATGGTTACACGTCCATAAATCCGTTCGATTTGTTTATATCACCAAATACATATAAAAAATATTGTTATTAAAATGACGTATCAAAAAGTTGTAAAAATATATGGAAACGATTGGCGTAGCATTGATACGATATAGCATAACCTCATGGAGAAAATCTCACTAGCTTGTGGAACGAAAAAAAAACGGAAGACCTAGTTTTCGAGCAACAATGAGTCTCAAGCAATATGAGAGAGTATCAAAGTAAATGTTTGAAAGATCAAGCCCATATTGTTCTAAAAAAATAAGAAAAAATAAATACGTTCTTCTCATTATTCATTCGATGTATGAAATGATAAGAACCTGAAATAATACACTAGTACAACCAAGGGAAAGCTGCAGTTGATACGTTTGACCAACTAATTGTTAATTACACAAGCAAGCGCATGACTAACCGATGGACTGTTGCATTATTTTCAAATATTATAGATATATTAGCATATAACTCATACGTTGAATGGATTGATATGAATCCTGTCTGGTTTTCCAATAAAAATTTCAGACGTAGGCTTTATCTGTTTGAAATATTTAAGAGCAAATTGATCCCACAGAACAAACAAAATAGAGCAAATTCACCTTTTTCCAGTAATTTACCAAATAAACGACGGCGCTGTTTTTTTCAAAATACGGAATTAAAATAAGTATTCTACTAAATGCGATCCTTGTAAAAAATTTATTTGCAAAGAGCACATGGTCACATTGTGTATAAACTAATCACACAAATTTTTAAGTTTATATACATTATTATTAAAAGTGTAATTATTATAATTAAAAAAAAATGAATTTCAACTTTAATTTTATTTTACATACGTACATATTTTACGATTGTATTTATATTTTTTTTTAGTCGTTGCTCAGTATGGACTTGTTTATTTTAATTTTATTTTGTTGTTCTAAATAAAAAAAAAAACAGAATACGAAATGTTGTTTATATATTATTGTTGGGTCATATTGACCCATAGGATCTTAGGAAGGTCACATATCCAAGGGATGCAGAAAATAAGAAAATGTAAACACTTCTACAAGGTCACTAAAATACTTAAAATTTCATTATTAGTGCATATAATATATTATTATTACCACAAAATCATTTAGCATGACGAAAAATTTCGTGAATGCATCACGATTAAGATAAAACGGATTAAACAGATTTATTTATTTCGAAATCAGAACAATTCACACATCGAGAAGAGGGCAAAAAGGGGCACATTCTATATACCATGTTATATTTAGAGATGTGCTCTAATGTATCGGGTAGTTTTGACATTTAATTATTTGACGTGTTCGTAGTAGGTGCTTTGGCAATTGTTGCAATGAATTCAATTTCGCACGAAAACCGCATTAAAATAATTAAAATCCGCTATGAAATTGGTGGTTCTGTTAAAGTTACATTTTGTGTAAAATTCGTGATATTTTCGAACAACATAATCGTCCTTCTGTGATCGCTATTATGAATTTGATCGTTGAATTTGTGTCGACAGGCTCGATAGACAATATGCAACCGGCTGTTTTTCCAAACGAAGCCCATTTTCACTTGTCGGGGTATGTCAACAAGCAAAATTGCCGCATTTGGGCTTATGAAAATCCTAAAGTGATATCACTGACATGTGATTTCAAGAGGATGGTGTCATATGTCACGCAACCAATGAAACGATCAGTTTATTGCCAACCAAATTTCCCAATAGCATAATTTCACGACAATCAGCAGTTAAGTGACCAACCAGATCGTGTGATTTAACTGGATTATTTTTTGTGGGGCTATGTTAAGGACAGGGTCTAAAATGATAATCCGTGATGTTATAAAAACAAAATAGGACCGCTATTAAAAACTTTGATGAACATTTGAACATTCGCCCCACAGCAATTTCCATTCATAATTGCGAAACTTTTTTCTTCGTAGTAGTACAATAAAGAATTAAATCATCTTAATCTAAATTTTTAGTTTTATTATGATTTTGAAAGCAAACTTCTTGTTGGAAACCCCTTTTTATGTAAATATAAAATAAACCCACGCAACTATTCGCATTCAAAAGTGTGGCAAGAGTGTGACTTATTACGATTCTTTATTAAATATTATTTTATATGAATGTAGTGTATCCTTATGGTGATCAAGGATGCAAATTGAAATGTAAGTACTGTAATTTTATGTCGATATAAGCTTAAACAAAATGTTGCAGTAAATATATAAGCTATAAATGTTTCTTTTACAGCAAACCGAATAATAAAACAAACAAAACAAGATGCATACAAATGGTTATATCCATGTGTAAAGTAAATATTTACACTTTACGAATAATACCCAAATATGCTTTATGCCCTGCATTTAACCTCTATTGTATAACATAAAATCCCTACGCTTTTTTTAAATCTTGCTAACAGCAGAAAAAAAATTTTTCTTACTTTCCTTTACAGATGTGCCTTCTATTTGTTATTGCTTCCTTCCTACAATTTGACCATTTTAATCTTTCCGCTCTTTATTTTGACTTTTTGCAACTCAATATTTCTTGTGGTTTTCCATGAATGGTTGTATGTTGAAAGGCCAACTTAACGGCTTTAGAATTACAGCAAGATTGCAGAAAACGTTACAAACACACTAGATCTGCTTAGTTGGTAAATTTTTCTTATTTTTTATTTTTATTGTGAAATTTATTGGCACTGGCAAGTAAACAGCGAAAATAAGCATCTATTTCATATAAATATATTTCGTAAAATGTAATTTATAGCCATTTATATTACAAGTTTATTTTTATTTTATGTACACAGATCTAATGTTATAATTCTCTTTGTTATATTATTTATTATTTATCTGAGCGATGTAATGCTCGGCATATATTTTAATAGAATTCGAAACCTAACTATCTTCAAAGCTCGGATTCAAATAAAATAAGGAGCAGAAAAACGTCCACTTACCGTTCCACCGATCTAAATAAAACGATATAAATATGAATAACGACATTTAAAAATAATATTAATAACTAACAAACCCGGCGAACTCCGTTTGCCACGTTTGCCGCCAGATGGCTTCATTTTTTGTAACATTTCGTTTGGGCATTAAAAGATAAAGAAAAATAATTTTTTTGTTTCATATTTGAAAAGGAAACATTTTATTTTATTGCACAGCAGTAATAAATTCATTTCGATTACAGAAGTGAAGTGGACTTTAGTTGAACTTCTTCAAGTAAAAAATGAAAGTGAATCCAAAGTAAATACTGAATCGAAGCGTTATACGTGTCCGCAACTTACGCGTTTCATTGAAGTGCTCTTTGGTAAACCACATTTTTTTCTTTTTTGGTCTGACGTTAACACAAACAATGCGGATGGTTTCCCAACTCGTGAACATGTGAAAAACGATGATTTTCTAAATTTATTTCGCAACCACTAAGCGATTGGTCTTGCGACTTATTAATTGTCATTGCGAACGCAAGGCGAACCGGAAATTGCAATCGTATGAAGTCAAACGGAAGATCAGTCGGAATCATTGGTACTCGAGGAATACATACATTTTCACCTGCGTACTTTCCGTTAATAATGGTTGCCTTAATCAAATTCGGCATAAGTCTTTTCACCGCAAGTCGAGTACCGTTGCAAGTGGATTCAAATTACACAATATCATAATAACTGAACCAACTTCGAGTTGCAAGTTATGTGGTAGAAATCCTGGTAACTCCAGAGAGTTCAAAAACTCTGTTGGATAATTTACTGCATCATCGGGATTTATTATGGAATCAACGGATTTGTATGTCACCAAATCGCCATCGATGTTTGATTGAATGGTGAAATTCAGTACATGTACAACATTATTATTCTTTGCGACGAGAATTGCTCGGTTACTTAACCAAGCATAATTCTCACTAATATTTGGGAAAACATTTTCAATAAGAGCTAATTGAGAGTCTACGAATCGGCAAAAGTCGTTGGTAAGAGTAATTAAACCAGCTGTCGCATCAACTGGGGTTTTCCATTTCCAACAGCTAACAATTGTTTCGAAAATTGTGCAGCACTTCGATCATTTTGTCTCATATTAGTGTTTAGCGATAATGATTTTACGTTATTCCACAAAGGTAATACCTTCAGGCAAGCATCCAATTCATCTGCAGGCATGGGGAATTACTAGGAACGCCTGCCTGAAATCGCCTGCCAACAATATCATCAAGTCGCCAAAGATGTTATTATTTCGCCAAAGATGTTATTATTTCGCCAAAGATGTTATTATTTCGCCAAAGATGTTATTATTTCGCCAAAGATCCTTCAGCGTGAAGTTAAGTGCTTCAAGTGATTTCTCATCCCAAACAATGTGCTTGCATTGCATCAACAATTTTCCCATTGTTCTGATTCGGGAAATATTGCATGTTGGAGTATCAATTGTGTTAAAATTGAGTGGCAACTTAAGCGCAGAACATGCAGTACGACCGCCATCTGGCAGAGTCGCCACAATTCCAGATGATGCTAACGCCAAAGCTATGTCACATTTTGATCGAAAAGCGGCCAAAATCAATGAGATGACAAATGTTTGCTTTGCTCCTCCAGGTGCGTCCAGAAAGAATAGACCACCAGTATTATTGTCCACCGCTTGCATAAATGTTTCGTACACTTGTTTTTGCTGTTCATTCAGCAACGGCACATTATTTCAAATAATTTCCTGCAATGTATCAACATTGTATTGCAGCTCTCGATTTAATTCTTGGTGGAATGCATTGTGCATCGATCGATTTGGTGCAATCATTCCTACTTCAATTAGTAGCTTGTTTGCAATAGTCAAGCATTAATCAATCCTTCATTATATATTTCATCGGTTATTTGCATGTCGGGATTATTCGTTCGAATGCGCAAGCGATGCAAGATATCTTCACATATGTCGTCTTTGCATTTGTTTCATAACTGAATTGGTTGAGAAGAAAAAATGTGGTTATGATAACAGCAAACAGCGTTCGTATTTGGTACGCATTTTATGAAAAAACTGAACCCGCAAGTGTTAAATTCCAATGAATTTCGTTCTCAAGCAAACCCAATAGTTGACATGCTTCTCGACATGTTTGGCATTGGTGGCCATTCACAGTTTTCAAATGCGCAAATGATTTTTGTCCACGTACATTTACCAACAGCAGTCGCAAATAAAAATATTCATCATTTCTAGGATGAACAATATACATGCGACCCAGCGCACGGCGTCATCTACTTAAAATAAAACGTACTTATTTTCGTGAGGGATACTCACACACCACGTACTGGTGCTGTTGTAGTACATGCTATATATCAGAGATGTATGTATGTATGTGAAAAATGAATTTTCCGGCTATAAACCTCACGGAGCCCAAGTCCTTTCCAACGAATGCAAAACCGTGGAAATCGGTTCGTGCGTTCTGAAGTTATAGCATCAGGAAGGAAAACCCGACTTATTTTTATATTATGGAAGATGATTTTCCAAAAACTTTACGTCAAAATGTACCGAAAACTCTTTGGAATACAAATAATAGCAGCTCAAAGAGTAGCGGGGACCCTCATGATGAAACTCATTACAAACCATAAAAATTGTAAACATAAAGCCGATCAATTTGAGGTTTTAACCAATCTCGCTTGCAGGTTCCTTACCCCCTCCCCCAAGGGCATATAAATATGGTCTTTATAGAATATTCCACTATCTAGACACAGTGCAACTAGGGGAAAAAGGGAGCCCAGTCCCCTGAAGTCAGACAGGGAGACAACTGGAAGCTCCACTTTATTTCCACGGGAATCAGTAAGCTCGCAGAGTTCATTATTTGTCTCTTTAGACATTTAATAGTTCTCTGGCTGATTATTGAGGTTGGCCCCTACATGGGAGTATCATGGTGGTTGTAGCTTCGAGGCCCCATAACAGGTTTGTTTAATATGGTGGCCAGGATCATTTCACTGATAATGACACGCAAAGTGAATGATCCAGTCCAGTGAGCATGCTTGACATATGTTCTGGACAGGAGTTAGAAAGTCTCCAACTCTTTAGCAAGGTGTGATGGTTTGCAGCTCTGTCCTAGAATCATTAAAGTTGCAACTAGGTGGTTCTGTTGCTTAGAATTATGCCTTCGGCTATCTAGGACGCATGTATGACGTTCCAAATTATTCAATTGTGGTTTGTCCACCATCTGATTAAGGCTATACAGCCAGGTGCGGATGTAAAACGAATCACACTCTGCAGGTTCCTTACATAATGGATCATGGCATAAAAATCATTACGTAGAATTCAAGAGGCACTCATAGCAAATGTCAAGAACTGTTTTAATTCTTAAAGGCCAACAACGTTAGTATATGTCTTGTTTTCGAAACATGGCTTAAATCTAACATCTGTGTTAGGCATAAGGATTATTTCATATATACAAATGATAGGGTGCACTGTCGAGTTGGCTCTGTTGCAATTATAGTTTAAGAGATGTGCGACATCATTTATCTAATTGAGAATATTCGTATTAAGTTCTTTACTAATACTGAATGTATTAATATTTATTCTTGCTACTCCTCACAGACTTTAGAATAGCCATAAGTTTATATTGGGTAGCAATTTCAATAGTAGACATCAGTCCTGTAGCGGCATTACAGCAAAAAATTGGGGAAACATTCTATTTGAAAAACTAGATTCTTGTAATATTAATATAAGAAAGCCTTTTGAAAATAGCCACATAACTTACACTCCCAGTGCTAATAGTTAAGGTTTTAAAGTTAACCTTTTTCTTACCAATGTTGTTGAAGAATTGTCTCCTGCTCGTGTAATAAACGATTTAAGTTCCGATCATCTACCAGTGAAGGTAAAATTATTACCAGAATAAATTCTTTCAAATGTTTCCATGTGTGACTTCACAAAACAGAATTGGAATAATTTTTACAGTTATATATATAGACAGATAAATATTCCAGAACCAAAGAGTATAACTCGTTTATGTGCTCATGACATTAACGAGTTGACAATTTATTTTAGAAACTTAATAAAAAAAAAGTTATTTATTGCATTATAACTAGAAAATTCTGTTCCTATTCAAGTAAGAATATACCGTATTATCTTAAACACATAATTCATCAGAGGAATTGCATACGACAACCGATTTCTATCTTTTGAAAATTCTCAACACTAAAATTACGGAAGAATTGAATACCATTAGAAACCGGTCGTGAAACAAACTGCTTTCTTTATTAAATAAAAGCTCTCCAAAAATTTAAAAACAAACAAAAAAAAAACAATAATGCCGAAAAATGTGAAATACTATGTCAAACTTTCTACTCAAACCATTGTAATACATTAAATCTATGTGATACCGTAACCATTTCTATGGTCAATTCTAGTATGTAATTTTAATGTATTACCTCAAAGCCTTTTTAAACCTATATAAACTAATTTTTCGAAAATAATCCTATTAGAAAAATAAAAACCCAGTTAGGCTTCGGAATACCCGCCTTTTTACCATCTTATAATTTCATTGAGCTCTATTAGCAAAATTTATGAAAAATTTGTTAAACCTAACCTCATACACTGTACTGAAGCAAATAACGATATTCCTCCATTGCTGTTTGGTTTTAGAAGCCAGCATAATACTCCACATCCTTTGATAAGAATTAAAAAAAAATAGTGCAGTAACTATACGCTCCAAAACTCATCGGGTATGTTGCTATTAGTTGTTAAGGCAGCTTTTGATTTCGTATCGCATGAATGATTAATGAATAAAATGATGCGTATAAAATTTTGCGATAGAACTTATTAAAATTAAACAGCGTTTCCAAGTGCATATTGGGTCGCATTTCTTCAGATTTTTTTTTACCAGTTGGTTGTCTGCAAGAATCATATTTTGCTTATTTTATCTAATATATACACTGCAAATTTTTTCAATTTAGATTGTAGTAAAGTGTCAGTACTTGCTGATGATACCACAACAATTTGTTCCGGTCATCTTGCCCATGAAGTTTAACAATCTGCAAAGAGCTTTAGATGAAGTAATCTTCTATATCAACAGATGGAAAATCTTGCTAAACGGTAGTAAATCATAAGCAATATATTTTAGCAGAAAACGCAAAGAACGCTATGTTCCTCAAAGCAATATTAATGCACAAGATATGTCGATCCAATGGGACAATAATGTAAAGTATTTAGATTTGATTTTAGATACTATTTGGAGTTGAAATTAACTAGAAATTTATGCATATGGAAGTAACCCTTTCAATATTTAATGTTGTAAATTTTAGCAGTTTAGTAGTTTTTATATGAAATGAGTAACCCTGGCTGCTACAATGATTTCACAAGGAGAGAGAGTAGGACAGGTACATAACAGCAAAAAGTAAGAAAAAAGGCCTTCGGAGAAGCAGTCATGTAGCAGCTGGGAGCTATTTTTTAATAAAAGTGAATAAATAGAATAAAACAAAGTTTTTAATTCAAAGTAGAAGTCCGTAAAATAACATGATAAACAGATACTAAGCTAAAATCTAAAGACCCCATAGGGTACGTTATAAATAAAATAAATGTTTTGAATCTTATATTGTACCTATTCATAAATCGAAACCCTAAGCTGAATATTGCTAAACAAAAACTATTATTAAAATCAATTTTCCATGCAGTAATGTTTTATGCCGCTCCAACGTGGTCTAACATAACAAAATGCCACATCAAAAAAAACTTCAAATTTCCCAAAACAAACTTCTTAAATGGATATTTAACTCACCCCGGGTTTTTCAACGTCACGCCTCCATGCACTTGCTAGTATTGAATTAGTGGAATGTTAACTAGAAAAACTACTACTACTACTACTAATACTATTGAGCTTTCTCGCCGATCATACCGAACAAACATCCAGCAACGACAGTTTACACCTAAAAGAATGACAACAGATTTTGTTTTGCAGATTTTCATGGTTTCAAGAATGTGTAGTTTTTGTCCTTTTTTGCTGGAATGTAATAATGTCATACACTCATCTATTTCCCTTGGTGCGTGTCCGTGAGTGCCGTTGTGTAATGGCAAGTTGGAGTCTACTCTTTTTCGTTTGTTTTTATTTTTCGTCCAGTTTGTTATATTTAAGTGTGTACAGATGCAAGTAAGTCTACATACTCCGCTGAAACTAAAGTTGCCAATTGTTGCTGGTTTTTGATACTGTGAGTAGAGATCTTCTTTGGGAAAAGGATAAGTTAATCTATATATTTCTGATCCTGTGTAAATAAAATTGTGTCGTCGTGTTGTATCGGTTGTCTTCTTCTTTCTGGTTTTAGTGTTGTATTGTCTAAGAAGTTTGTCGGTAGTAGTGGGTTTGTAGCCGTTGTTTTTAGCTATGGTGTAAATTGTGTCGACTTCTTTTTTATAATTATCTGTAGAAAAGCGGGATTATTTTAAGTCTGTGTATCGTATGTGTAATTGCTGCTAGCTTATGTTGTGTAGGTGATTTCGAGGTTATGTGGATGGTAGTGTCCGTCGTAGTTCATTTTCTATAGATGACAAATGTTAAACAGTCAGTTCCTCGTGTTATTGTGATGTGATGATAATCCATATTTTTGTCTTGTTCTTTTTCCATTGTGTATATAATGTTATTATGCATTGTGTTTGAGTCTATCAGAATTTGTTCGAGGTTGCATATGCTGTCATCTACATATCAATAGTAATGATTTATTTTGTGTTTTTCGATTAGTGTCTTTATGTGTAATGATTCGAGATACTGCCTGAAAATTTCCATGAATATTGCGGAAGTTGAGTTTCCCATGTCATGTAAAAGTAACTATTAAATCTAAAGTAGTTCTGTTTTATTATCGTCCTTGCAATATCTATAATTTCGGTGATGTATTGACTGCAGTATAAGTTCGCTAGTGTGTTGCCTAAGGTAAATAAGATTTTTTGTGTTGGTATTGAATCTCAAATTAGTATACATAAATACATTAATGGTAAAACACAGAATAACTCATTACTATAGGGTACGTAGATATGATGATATAGACATATGCATCACATTTTAACAGTGACATTATGAAAGCACAGGTTAACATAACCTCAGACATAATTTTCACACCACTAAAGCTACTCATTCATTCTAACAAACGAAAAACACCTACAGACAGCCACCCTTACCTGGATAATAATAAAATACGGACTAACGTTTTTTTCAACTAGTGCTTATTATTAGCTCATCTTTGATTTGACAGATAATTAGTTTTATCCTTCCGCTAAACGAATATGGTTGTGTATACGCTTGAACAATACTGGGAAATATTGCGACATTACTTTGAAAATCATGGTAATGTTGCAGAATGTGTGCGAAAATTGCGTACGAATTTTGGAAACAGAGAAGCACCGTCAGCTCCGTATGTTTGTTATCTTGTGAAAAAAATGAAAGAAACTGGCATCCTCATCGATAAACCATGGCATGAAAATCCATGGCGTACACCCAAGAATATTGCTGCAGTGGCAGAAAGTGTGCGTAAAGGGCCATCAACATCCATTCACCGTCGTTCTCAACAATTGAACATTTCAGAGACCTCATTGAGAAGAATTTTGCATAAAGACCTTGGTATAACGCCATTCAAAGTCCAATTGGTTCAGGAGCATTTAAAACAAAAATAAAAGTTATTTGGCGGATCCTTTATTAGATTGACCCCGCATACAATGCCAGGTGGCGGGTAATCAATCTGTCTACATGGGTAGAGACGACCCTAATGAAAGAACTACTTAAACCCAAACACTGACTCACCAGTACAGTCTATATCAGGGCTTGATAATGATATCATCACATCGAAAGCATTCGCCGGTCATACCGAACAAACAGCCAGCACTCGGGCTTTACACCGGAACAAATTCAAACAACTTAATAAAAGTTGGATTTTATTTGTACACAATTCATTCCATTGGTAAAGATTGGGAGACTAAAATATAATTAATTAAATATTAAAATAATCATATTTTAATTTAATCTACGTTAATTTGTGCTTGATTTCTTTAATAAATATTGTATGATATTCTCATAAAAAATGTATGTATTACTGTGGGGGAAAGCATATCAATATGGCTATTTCACTACTGCTCATATAGATCATCAGTGAACTTTACCCCAAATATTGTATAGAAAATTCAAGAGTTTTATATCGTAAGCCAAATTGACTAAATGATAGTTTTCATTTAAACAACACAGCAAACAAAAAAACACTTCTATACAAACAAACAGTAGAACTATAAATGAATCGTTTATTTTAATTCCAATTCTTCATGAATTGGTTAAATTTTGAATTAATTCTTTTCACAACAAAAATGAGATCAATTCGTTTTTAATTCAAATGAATCTGTCAAATGAAATGCAATTCATTTCCAATTCAAGTGACTTTGTTAAATTAAATTGCAGTTCATTTCCAATTCATTTGAATTGAATTGGTTTTGACTTTATTCAAGTGAACTAGAATAATATAAATTGCAATTCAAATGAATGAAATAAAAATGAGTTGCCATCAATCAAATTCGAGGGCAGATTTAGGGGGAATGAAAAATGAAAATTTCTCCTAGCAAAACTAAAATATTCTAGAGAAAAATTCGAAATCCATACCCTGAGTTCGTGCTAAACCAAAGAAAACGTATTTGGAGGTTGTTTCTTGAAGAAGAGCCGATTTTTATTTTGAAATACACTGAATGAAAAAAGACTTTCATTATTCCAATAGCAATTGATCATTTTTAATATTTTAAGTTTTGTGACTTTACAAATCCAGTATATCATAGGGATTTTAAATCTAAGAAATTGCTGTTTTTATAATAAACTGGATGATATAATATTGGAGGTAATGCCTGCGTCTTTTACATGAAAAATTATTTAAATAACGAAACTACGGTGCTGCCTTAAGTAATCCCATAAGCAATTCAATTCAAATGAGTTGACTTGAATAATAAATTGTTAATTATATTTTTCTGATTTATTTAAATTAATTTAAATTCAATTAACTTCAAATGAACTGGAAATGTATGGCAATTTACTTTATAAAATTCAATTGAACTGCAAACGATTTGATATTTGTTTTAGAAATTCATATGAATTAAAAACGAACTGCAATTCATTGGACATATTCTTTTAAAATCTAAATGAATTGGAATTCATTTTTGTCAAATTCATTTGGATTTACTCAAATTAAATTAATTTTAAATTTGCTAATGAATGATTCGCAAATTAATTCAAAAATGAATGATTCATTTACAGCTCTGATTATATGTTTGAGTTTTTTTTTATAATTTCTTCTTCAATGAGTACTTTATTCGAAATTTTTTTCAAATGTCAATATTTTTGTTTTTAACAAATATAATCGTCATTTGTTTGAAAAAACTATTTTCAATAAACAAATTTTAAAATTAATTGTTTGAATTTACAAATTTGTTTATAGGACCATATTAATGTTTGGCTTATGCGAATTGTTTGTTTTTATCTGAAAATAATTTTAGCATAATAATTAGCAAAAGGATTCACAAAAAACTCTTATTTGTTATTCTTTTTGTTGTTATGGCATTGAAGTCTCAGTGTGACTTTTGTCGTTGTAACACATTTTTTCTGTAAAATGTCTGGCCCATTTTAAAGGTTAAATGTAACTTGCCTTTTAATATTATTTACTTGTATCCCCTGTTTTTGATTTTTTTTTCCTTATTTGCTTTAGTAAACAACACTAATTTTTTTTCATTTTGTGAACATCAAAAACAGCAATAAACAAAATGGCGGAAAAAAGTGTAAAATGTGCAGCTGACCAAAAGCGGCATATTTGCTATCTGCTGCTTTTTTCTTTTGCCATAAATTCTTATGTGTATTTATGTATGTTATAGCGAAATGCTTGACGTATCTATAGAGATTTTTATTTATGCCAACAATGATAGCGATAGTTGTGGCAATTTTATTTTGCCAGATATTTTAAAATAAAAAATATAATAATAAAAATGATTAATAGTCAATTTGAACGCTTTGGCTAGAAAATATGGTGGCAGAATTAACAATGAATTGTAGGCACTGCTTTATTTGCATATTACATCATGATGTTGTGTAAACATTAGGGGCATCCTTAACTATAAGGCGAACTATTTTCTTTAAATTTTGCATGCTCTTACCCAACAGTTTGTTAAACTTTGGTAAAAACAGTTATCCTTAAAAAGTTTCATGTGAACCGGTTGGGCTTAAGACGTGCTGCAAACCACCCGCCCAAATTTGTGAAAAAGCTAAAATTTCCCCTTTTATCTTATAAATTCAAAGCTATAGATTTAACAAAAAAAATTTTAAAAAAGTAAACTGCTTAAGAACAAGAACTTTGTTTTTCAACAACACGATAGTTTTGACACTTAATTTTTTTAAGTATTCGTAGTAGATGGTTTGGCAATTGTTATAATGAATTCAATTTTGCACGAAAATCGCATTAAAATAATTAAAATTTATTATGAAATTGGTGATTCTGTTAAAGTTACATTCCGTAAATTCGTGATATTTTCGGACAACATATTTGTCCTTCTGAGACCGCTACGAAGATTTGGTCATTAAATTTAAGTCGACAGACTCGATACAAAATATGCGAACACCAAGCGTATTGGACAGGGCCGTTTAACTGAAAACATAGCAGCCGACAGCTATAGTTTTGTCAATTACTCGACGTTATCAAAAATTAAGGTTATCTACGCATCGCCGTAGATTCGCTCAATTCATTCAGTAGTGCGATTCACTATTACGTTATAGCGACTATTGTTATTGTTAAAAAATTTTAACAACAAAATTGTCGATTTGGCTATTCAGTTACTTTTAAAACAACATTCGTTATTGTTAAGTTACAGTTGTCGACGGTAAAAATCGTTAGCTAACCTACATTTCGTTTTGGTTGTTATAATAGTCGACAACATTAATAAACAAATTTTCAATTTAAAGTAAAAGTAAACAAAAAAAGGTAATACGAAACCAAATAAGAAAATTTTTAGCAATTCAACCAAAAACATATTTTGTGCATATTTTTTACTTACCTTGTACAAAAAACTTGAAAAATATTGATAATTAAAATAATATATGACAAATTTTCTTCAACAATTGTTTGTTTTTTATGCATTCTTCTTTGAGCTTTTCGTATATATTTACAGAGATGCCACTTGTTTTCAATGTTTGTCGACTAGCAATAACAAGCAGGTTCTGAATCGCACTATCGTTAGTGCAAACAATCAAATGTGTAGAAAGCATTAACATGGTATCGAATCGTTAAAAGTTACTGAATCGCACTACAGGAACAACTGGCTGGTTTTCCTACAAAAATCATTTTTCAGACGATCTTACTTGTCAGGGTATGTCAAGAAGCGATTATTGAGAAGCCTATGCATGCTCAACGTTTCACTGTATGGTGCACTATGTGATCTGGAGGCATGGTTGGGAAGTTTTTTTTCGAAGATGAGACTGGGAGTGTGGTAACGGTCAATGGATCAGGCTATCGCGAGATTACGTGATAAAATTTACATCGTTACCTAACCATGTGGCTATAACACGATGGTGAATCAAACCACTTGGTTATTGTGTAGCGTCACCCATGCCCTAGGAAGCCGTTGGTTATCTCTCTAGGAGTAACTAGAGAAGCAGAGCCGCCACCCTCACTTCTTGCTGGAGAGTTGGAGACTATCGAAATGTTCCTAGTCTGAAGTGAGATGATCCTGGCCCCTTAATCATTTGATGAGAGCCTGCGAAACCACAGCCACCACGATACTCTTCAAGGGGCCAACATCAATAATCAGATAGAGAACAGCAAAAGCTGAACTCTGGGGCTTACTGATTCCCGTGGAAAAAAGTGGAAGTTGTCCAGTTGGCTCCCGCTAGCTTTTAGTTGGCCGGACTTCTTTTATCTCCGGATGACACATGGCTTAATCTCTTAATGGTCTCAACGTGCCCCCGGGTAGAGGAGGGTGCTATTGCAAGATGCTAACAACTCAATTTTGGCAACATGGATATCACTAACAGGTGATTTCAACAGGACTATGCCACATGTCACACAGCCAATGAAACAATCAATTTATTGCAAACCAAAATTCCTGGGCGCGCAATTTTACGGCAATCAACAGTTAAGTGGCCAGCCAGATCATGTGATTTAACACCACTGGATTATTTTTTGTGGGGCTAGACAGTGTCAATCGAATCGACGTCAGGCTTAAGACTCCAAATCCGCGATGTGATTAATGAAATATGACTGCCATTTTGCCAAAAAGTGATTAAAAACTTTGACAAAAGAATCGACATCTGTCAGCGTGGTCGTGGTGGACATTTGCCATATTCATAATTGTTGAAATTTGCTTTTCGTAATGCAATAAAAATTTAAATCGTCTTAATCTAAATTTTTTTGTTTTCGAAAACAAATTTCTTGTTGAAATATCCATGTGTTGCTTTTCATCTTTTGCAAGTATCGTAATATATTTCTTCTGCTGCATGATTAAACATATGTAATAGTAGTTTAGTGAAAGCAGTTATTTCATTCCAACTTGCAGAGGATTTTCTTTCAAAAATTCCTGACATCGAAAATCCTTCAAACAATCACTTTTTTTCTGTTGTAATAAACTGCTCGACACAATTTCTCATAACGGTTGAAATGTCTTAATTTTTTATTGTTTCCTTTTGTATGTCTTCTTCGTCACTATTGTTTTTCAAAGCTTGAACCACAATACCAATGTGGTATTGATGATTTCGTAATGTTTTTAAAGCAACCCGCGATATATCCCTGTTATTTTACCAAAATTTTCATCTTAAAGCGCCATTTTTGCATATGTAAACAAAATTAAAGCTTCTATACATACGATTATAATAAAAATAAATATTTGTCGCAAATCATTATCTTATTGTTTTGAATAAATGGCTTTCGCAATCCAACTCGCATAGTGAAGAGTGCCAGGTTTATAAAACATAGTTTCAAAATTGCGTTTCTCAGGTAGTCGTCTTAAAAATATCGAGGTAAGTTGTAGATGCTTTTTATATTCATCGCTTGGTAGTTTGTTTTTTAGTATAGATTGAGCAGCTTTCTTAAATCTTTCAAAAATTGCTAAATTCGGACTACCGGTCTACATGATAACGATAAGACCTTCTTTTGTAAAAAGTTTTCAGTTTGTTAACGTTGTGTCAAAAACTACAAATAAACAAATGAATTTATAAAATGAATTGCCTTTCATCTCTAGTTGATTTGAGGTGAACTGAGCTTGAATTAATTCAAATTAATAAGAAAAAATAATTAGCAATTCATTTTTAACTCATTTGAATTGAATTGATTGAAATTTGAATTTACTTTGCGGTTAAGTGATGAAGGCATTATTACCGTTTAGTATATCGCCTAGTATAGTCCAAACTATTTGAAACTATTAAAAAAGTATTTTTTCGTTTAGCGTATTGCAAAATAGTAATCCGTTTCTCTTCAAGAAGCAAATATCATGTTTTCTCTGATCAGGCGTGGATTTAAAATATGGCCTTTCGAGATTTGCACTGAATATTTTAATTTTGGTGGGAGAAATTTCTATTTTTCATTCCCCCAGATCTGTTTTTGAATTTGATTAATTGTAACTCATTGTTTTAGTTCAGTTGATGAATTCAAAATTAATTTAATTCAAACGAATTGGAAGTGAATGGCAATTCACTTTAACAACAAGTTCATTTAAATTGGAAATGAATTGTAATTCATTTGAAAGCTGCTGTCAAAAAAAAACGTAATAACTTATTTTCTGTGTAACCAATCTGTTCCATTTTTACTTCATTTTGTAGATTGATTTTTAAATGTAATTAAAATGGAGAATTAGGACAATGAAACAGGAATTTGGATATTGCAACGCTTTCACGATATAGAGTCCGTAGTTTCTCTCCAAAGAGAATATAAGGACATGTTTGGTGGCACGCCTCCCAGCAGATGGATTATAATGAGGCTCGTGAAAAATTTTGCCGAGAGTGGCACAATCGCAACAAGGCCTTATCATCGATATCCCTTAGTTCGGACGCAGGAAACTATCGCTGCTCTAGCTGCTGCCATACAATCCAATCGTCGAATTTCGACAAAGAGCTTATCTGCTCTTGTCACTTCAGGCAATTTTGCACCAAGATTTAAACTTATTTCCATATAAGATTCAATTAATAAACAAACTGAATTCAAGAGGCTTCCCGATTCGCTTGGAATTTTGTGAGAAAATCATTCAAATGGAGTCAGAGAATGAAAACGTCTTGAACTGCATTTTTATGTCTGACGAGGTACATTTTGATTTAAACAGCAATGTTAACAGACAAAATTGTCGAATATGGAATAATTCCAACCCACAGATACTCCATCAGATGCAATTACACATCCACTTCGCTTCACAGTGTGGTGTAGAGTTTTTTCAAGGTTTCTTGTCGAGCCTTACTTTTTCGAAGAAAACGGTCTTACCATTACGGTCAATGGAGATCGTTATTTAAAGAATTACGCTGTTCAACTCTGTTTGGTTTCAACAAGATGGAGCAACTTGTCACATAGACACGCCTGTTATGACAGAATTGCGGCAAAAATTGCCCAATAAACTGATTTCAAGAAACTACACTTGCGTTGGCCTCCCAGAACTCCTGACATCACTGCACCAGATTTTTTTTTTGTGGGGTTATTGCAAAGAAGAAGTTTACAAAAGAAACCCAACAAATTTGAATTATTTAAAGCAATATATTCGACGGTAATTGAGGCAATTCTAGCTGCAACACACCAGGCAGTAATGAATAACTTTTTGATTAGCCACCCGATATTTATTTCTATTTTTTGTTGTGCAAAGAATTAATTCCAAATTCAGCTAATTCGTGACGAATTGATTTCAAATAAAAACGTTGATTTTTATCCAGTTCTACAATTAATTTATCTGATTAAAATAAAATAATTTAATGTAAATATAAAAAAAAATTATACAAATAATTGAGCTGAATCAAAGAAAACTATTTACTGATAATTCAAAAAAATGTAATTCAGAATTTAAGAATACTTTAAACAGTAAAGGAAATTAAGAGTATGAGAAATTTTAAGAAATAAGATTGAATATTTAACCTCATCAATATAAACAAAAATTATCTCTATTAAACAATTTTAATTCTTTATAATTCTTCATTTGTAAGTGCTTCTACAGCAAAACCTTCTTGAGAGTCAGCAATCGAATACTCTTTGCATATTTTGAAACCACAGGGTTCGGCAAAAATATTGTAATAGGGTAGAAGTGAGTTGTGTAGAAACCAAATCACCATAAAAATTCCGATTCTGGGATATAAAATATACAAATAACTAAATTTATAAATGCTATTTATAAATGATATTGCTATGTCTGTATGGTCAATGGCCTATTGCTGTTTGGATATTAATAATTTTTATTTTTTAAAAATTAAAAATTTTTTAAAATATAAGTTGTTCTTCATATTGAGACCATCGCTCCTGCAAAGGTTTTCCCATTGGAAAGGAAATCTTCAAACATAAAATATTTTAACAACTATTTCCAATTGGAGAGGGCATTATTTTTCTATGTATATAAGTTTATATAATAGAATAATATTTACGACCGGATTTTTTATTTCTATAAAGAAGTTATAAGACAAAAACTTAAAAATCAAAAAAAAGGGGTTTTTACATCCAAATAAAAGAGTTTTTGAAAATGGAAAGTAATCCAAAAAACCACTTGTTAAAAACAAATTGCATATAATTGTTTCTGCATGAAGGGATGACGTGATAAGATTTACATCTGCACCTGGCAGTGGACCTTAATCAGATGGTGGATCACTACCACTGTGGATGGTATATAGCGCTATCCTGGTCCTAGAAGGTCTTCGGATACGTATATCCTCCTAGTTGCAACTTCAAAAGCCCGGAGTAGACCGCAGCCATCACTCCTTGCTGAAGAGTCGGAGACTATCCAACTCCTAGTTCAGAACGTATTAAGCTTAATATAATTAAGAACACGACGGCATTCATACTCACTGGACCTGGACCATTCATTGTCTTCATTGTGAATGATCCGACCCACAAACTCAAACGAGAGTTTGAGCCTTGAAGGGGACTGGGCTCCATTTTACCCCACAAGACACAAGTCTAGATGGGGGGAAGTGCATGAAGGGATATTATGAGAATTTATCTTGAATTTTTCATTACTTTAAGCAAAAGAAGAAGGTAAGTTCGACGATGTTGTTGAATTATTTGAACCCGCGAACAGCCAAAGTCTATAATATGCGCAAACGAATTTCTTTAATAAACATAGAAATAAATTATTAATCCTTCCCTAAAATATCATTTATAGTTTTTATATGGTCCTGATGGCTCCATTAAAAAAAGTAAATTTGAAGGGGATTTCGCAAATAAGTGGGTTTGCTGCACATCTTAACCCCAAACGATTCACATGCATTTTTTCACGATAATTTTTTTTTTATGAAAATTCGCCAATTATGCGTGTGATACTGAAAAATTCCGACTTCTTTTAAGGGCCACCTTAGTATACATATGTGATTATATCTTTCGAAACTTACTCTAGTTACTTTAAATTATTAAACCTTTTATCCAACACACGTTTCTAACTCTTAGGTAAAAAGATAAACAGACATAAAAACTTCTCGAAGCAAAAACTTATCTGAAGAGAATTATATTATAAAAAAATACTTACTCTGCTAAGCAACAAAAGTGTTTCAGACTGCTACTCCTTCTGATCTTATTTATTATTTAATAATTAGTAGTGTAGTTTTATTGTAGTTTAACATTTATATCTGCTTATAGTCGTTAAATTAAATATTTAGATGTTTTTTTTTTAGTGTATTTTGTAATTTCCTTTTATTTCTATTATGTTTTAATTCTTTCTCTGTAAATTAACTTTGACAATTTATTTATTATTTTTACAAACTTTTTTGCTGTTATGTTTGCTGTCATGGTACTAGCAGCTTTTGCCTCTGTCCTTGTATTGCGTAAAAATTATCGGTATTGTGTTTTTATTTATGCATTTCAGCCTTGAATACTTTCAGAGAAATAATTTTGAAAGCAAAACTTTCTGATACTAAAATTTAATTGTTCATAAAAACTTAAAACATGCCATGAGAATTTAAGAAATACCAGCAGTGGAGTTGGTCTTTAAATAATAAATATTTGTTTAAGATAAGAATATATTTTTCTATAATGTATAATTGAAATGCAAAAATTTGAGAAGCAAATCTAAAGTGCACTGTATTCTTGTGAAAAATTAGAAAAGAAAAATACTTTACGAAACTTTTGATTGAATTCATATAATAATATTTATAACTATTATTATAAGATACATTTAACTGCACCTAATTGCAAATCTAATGGAATGAAAATTTCTCCTAGCAAACTGAAAATATTCAGTAAAAATTTTGAAAAGCCTTGTCATGGTTCCGCCCCTGATAGTTTTTGGAGTTTTTTTCTTCAAGAAGAACTGATTTTCATGTTTAAATACACTGAACACATTTAATATTTAAGAAGCAATTAAAATTTCTTGAACCACAAAGTTTTATTAATATTGATGTTAAATGTATTAAAAAAAAATAAAACAATCTTTCACAAATAAAAAACAAAATCTGGATAAACGGGAATATATCATTTCATAACACAATTGTGTTTCATAAATATGCTACATATTTTGTTACATTTATACCTGTTATAAACGTTTTGTTGTGAGTCCTTTATTGCAAATAACACCAGATTTTAGAGTTTTTAACTTAATTACAAGTTGATTTATTTTAACTACACACAAAGTTGACACTACTTAAGATGCACGTCTTTACTTCACGAGTTTTATTTTTCAACTAACTAACTACCCACTCGTATGCTGCCTTTTTATATATGTCCACTAGAGGTCTAGAAAAATTAAGAATCTTCTACTCCCTTTGCACCAAATTTTGTATGCCTGTATGTCCGTGTATGCTTTGGTTTTCGTTTTTATACTGATAAAGTTTCTTCCTGATATTTATTCTCTGATAGTTGCTGTTGTCTTCTGTAGATAAGTTTTCTTAGAAAACTACTCAGTTAGTAAACAGCATATATAATTGTTGTTGTTTTCCGTGTATAATATTTGTACGCAGTTCGTTACTAGAAATTCGTAGTTGTCTTGCATACATAAGTTTTCTTAGCAAGCCACGCAGTTAGTAAACAGTATACCCAGTTGTTTATTTTATTACTTAATTATTTTCTTCTAAAACTTACGCAAGACGCATCCGTAACAAAATATACACAACGTTGATTTATTAAGAGAGTGTTTTCAACTTTCAATCAATTCACACTGCAAGGCAGGAATCTGATAGCATAAACTCTTCTTACTCGGAGAGGAGTGTGCTTACTGCAGCTTTACTTAGAAAATCGATTCAAATTTCAGTCAATTTAATTCAAAATAATTAGTAATGAATTGCTACTTGTTTTTTCTAATTCATTTGAATTTACTCAATATCAATTCAATTCAAGTGAACGGGAAATGAATTGCAATTGCAATTCATTTACATCTCTGCAGGTGGAGTTAATTGATGTGCCAACTGAAAAGTAGTAATAAAATTAATAAGTCAAACTTCAGTTTTTAAAGATTTTTATTACAAAAACGTTATTTATTTTGTATTTTTATTATAGATTTTTTATAAAAATCAATGCTTTTAATATAAAGGATGTTTTTTTAGAGGTAGAGAAATTTTAAATAGAATAAAATATGGATTAATTTTTTAAATTGACATGAAATTTACTTCATTCGAAAGATAATCATGTGTCATTATAATTTAAATAAGACATCTGACATGGCCAACTTCAACATTTGTGGACATATATTGGCAATAGTGCGACGAATATTGTCCTCCAAGTGTTCAATCGTTTCGGACTTATCGGTGCAGACTGGCGACTTCCCATATCCCCACAGAAAATAGTCTAGCAGCATTAAGTATCACGATCAAACTATGCAGTTACTAAACGCTTCCTTCAATAAATCAATTGTGGCATAAGCTGTGTGACGTGTTGTGCCGTCTTGTTAAAACCACAGCCCCAGCATATAGTGTGTTCAATTAAAATAGTCATTTACGGTTCTGTAGCGGTCACTATTGATTGTTCTAACCAGGATTGCTTTTAAAGAAATACGATTCCATCAGCCCATAAGCCACACCAGTCTGTTTTCTGGATGTAAGGGTCTCTCAATATACACTTACGTTTATTGGCGTAACCTTTAAAAAAAAGTGAGCTTCATCACTCAATAAAATTCCCATATGAAAATATGGATTAATATTGGTTGGGGACCAAGTTGCAAATTTGGAAGCCATGTTCAGGCGTCAAGTGGAAATGCTAAACCAAGCTAAACATTAATCAGTTAACAGCTAACAAAAAGGTGATGATGTAAATTTTCGTTTATTCACCAGCAATATAATTGTCCTTTTCAATTTGATTTTTATTATTTTGTTTTTAGTAGTTATGTTTAATAGGAGGTGTGGTATAAACAAAAATTAGGCCCTGTAAACCTTGTACATTTTTGATGTTATTTTTTATTCATATAATTTGTTAAATATAATTCAAGTTACAGCAACAGTAATGAAGTAGTCTAGTATTTTTAGGCCCAATTGTACCACAGCATTAATTCTACGATCGACAACCAAATCCGCCCCAATTTCATTGAAAAAGGCGAATTAACAAAGGACAGCTTTCAAGTTTAGTTTGTTCAAGCAGCAGTCCGAGGCAGTACTGCAGTCGGGAACAATATGGTGCACTGATCAATATGACGCGGAATATTCTGATAATGCAATCCATGCTTTTGTAAACAATTCTTAATAAGACTTTAAGAAGAGTAGTTATGAAGAGTAGTTTTAATACCTTAACATTTCTGAAAAAATAATTTTGTTGCTATCCACGTTATAATCAAAACATGTTTCAGAAACACGGTAACACTTTCTCCTAGTTGTTTTAGCAGCTGTTTTAACTGACATCCGCACAAGCGTTAGCAACTTTATAATATAAACAATCTTTAGCTACCATATCATTAAGAAATCCCACTTGCGAGCGATATAGCCCTGTTAAAGAATGCAATATTACGTGCAAACTTAAAGTGTCTACCTAGAAAACTGTCATCGAGGTTTAGTTATTTCTTCAATTTATTTTCGTTAGAAACTCTTTGTATATGCGAATTCCACAAATCATAACTTATCAAACTTATCTCGACTGGACTACTCCTCATAATAGGTAATAAAATACCCCTTTGCTATTGATTGTGTAATTATAAGGTTAAAACAATCAGTGAAAACTAAAACTGTAATAAAAATATCTGTAAACCATTTATTTATAAGAGCGTTAATCTACTATTTGCACAACTTAACAATGGATAAAAAGAGTAAATGAACTCAGTTTGTATTTCCAACTTTAATCTAGAACAATTGCATCTTTATGAAAAAATTTCTAAAGGAATAGAGACTCATGCCCAACTTATAGAAATCAAGCAGAGGGTACATCGTAAATGGTGCTTGACTTGGAAAAGCAGAAATCTACAGTGGCCTACTGCAAACTTTTACTCTTAAATTCAACTTTTAAACGTACACAGCGTTACCGAATTTCAAAAAAAGGCAAATAAAATTATATTTTGTGCTTGAAAATGAATTTATTATAATAACAAAATGAAAATATTATTCAAAATTTTGTCCATCATAAGGCAATACATTTTTCAGACTTTCTGGTAACATATAGATTCCACTCCAGTTTTTAGATAAAAAAAATTAATCAAGCCGATTTCTGATAACCTGTTTTGAAGTGCATCGTATTCATGTAAGAGTGTTCTCTATGGGTGGAAACAAATGGTAATAGGTCTGGCCTATAAGCCGGTTTAGGCAAAAGTTTCCCTCCACTGTTTTCCAAATAGTTTTTGGCCAGTGTTGCAACATGTGGTCGACTGTTGTCATGATGTAAAATTATGGCCTCATGTCTGGTCGATATTCTAGTCGTTTTTCATTGATTGTCCTTTTTAAACAATTCAATAGTCTTCGGTACAGATCCCCGTCTGACCCGATTTTTACAGCTCATAATACAAAATACTCTTTTAATCCTACTATATACAGAACATCACTTTGCGTCGTGGATATTCGGCTACGGCGTTGATTTGGTTAGTTGCCCAGGCTTTACATGTGACTTTTTGCGCTTGGGGTTACCGTTATGTATCCATTTTTATCACCAGGAACTATAGGATAAAAAATGACTTCTGTTTGTAGTGCTCAAGCATTATTTTCGATATGAACAATCGCCTTTCGACGTCTCTTGGCTTCAATTCTTATGGGATCCAATTTATTTGCTTTTGAATAAATCCCAAAGTCTTAAAATGTAGGGAACGTAGCGACTCCCCTTTAATAATGCAAATTGCAACAGTCTTCGTTGAGCAATGCTTCTAACACTTCATCTTCAAACTTTTTTGACTGACCAGGCCTCTTCTTATCTTTTGTGTTGAAATCATCACTTTCAAATTGCACAAACCATCACTTACAAGTTTTCTCAGCTCTAAGTTCTGTAAATAAGCTTCTACCAACAACTGATAAATTTTAATTGACAGAAGCTTATCAGACTTCCCCGCAAAACATCACAACATTCGACTTTATAATAGCAATAATAGACGCCGAATAGCAATAGACGCCAAATTACACTTTGGCGTCTATCGAATATTGAAATAGATGTTTATCCTACAAAACACTATATTTGTTATTATTGACACGAATCATATATGCTTGTCATGCCATATTCTGTCCAAATCGACATTATTAGCGTGTGCCCCTTTAGGCTAGTAGGTAGTGTACTAGCTTGTCTGTATGGGGGTTGTGGGTTCGATTCCCAACGAAGACCTTGGTTTTTTTCATTACAAAAAAAAAATTGACTGTCGGTGAGGCTACTCAGCCATGAAGGCATAGTCTTTATACGGCAGTTAATTTCCGACTATCCTTCTACTTTCACCACCTGTTTCATCTCTTCTCTATCCCTTTCCTAAAGAATGTAGCACGGTACTTGACTAAATAGGAAAATCTTAAGCAATGCTCGATACATATTGCAACATCTACCCTACAATATATGAAACGATCTCGGTTACAAGGGACACTACTTCCATGGTCGACTTAAGCATTTTTTGGGGTAAGATTTCAATACTAAGTGTTAGTGCCACAATGCAGCGGCGACAAAACAGAAGCGCCCAATAGCACAAAATTTCACTTTTTTTATTATCATCTCATAAACCGAGGTTGTCTGTTAACAATGGCAGCCAAATGCTAACAAAACGAAGCATGTTCAACTGACACTTGCTTGTTGGCAGGAGCAGTATTGTCATTTCAACTAAGAGGCGGAGAATTCAAAAGTCCCGAACTTGTTGACTAACCCTCGTAATTCCTGCGGCAGTGTTTTTTGTTCATATTTTTCCTTTATTTCCAGTGTAATTACAAAAAAACAATAATTAAAATTGGCAAACGGCTTAATTTTCATGCATGCTAAACGATAACAAAGAAATCAACATTTTTTTTGATAAAAAATTCTTCTGCGTATTGATTTTCTCTTTATTTTGTATTTGTGATAGTTTGTCATGTGGCCTGGTTTGTTGAAATTGTTTTGCTTTTCGCAAAGGGAATATGGGAATAGCAGATTTTTACGAACTTTCGTTATAAACATATTTTTTTTTGTGAAAAATATTACTGTTGGAAAAAATGTTTGTAAAAAAGTATATTCAGTTAAATATACTCTTCTAAGCTTTATAATAATAAACACACACATACACACACATTTATCTATTAAGTAAAATATGAAATATATTTTATCATGTAACCGTAGCAGAGTCATAACAATTTTTACGTCTGTCTCTCGTCCTTTCGTTTGTCGTTTTTCACTCACAAATAAATACAAAAGAACGCAAACAATTCAATAAGTGAATATACAAATAATTAAAGCAAAGACTTAATAACAGCCCCTCTTCAATATATGAGTATTTTAGTTTAAGTATTTTCAGTATCATTATAACTTTTCTTGCATGAAGAAGTAAATACTTATAGCATTTACGACATTTTAACAAGGTTATAAATGTCAGTCTAGCTGCCAGAGCTGGTGGAGAGTTATGAAAAGTACAAAATATTTGCAGAAAGTATTATAAGAAAATAATATAAAACATTTTACATGTACTTATGAAATGAGAGCATGTGTAAATATGATTGTGCTACTTAATACAGCATGACCGATTTATTTAAGAGTAATAAAATTGGAAATTTTATTTTTAACTTAAAAAGGCCAAAATAAAAATAATTTTACTAATAATATCTCCTTTAAATTAAATTTAACAATATTTTATTGATTTTTTCCTTTTTACCATTTACATTTTTACGAATATTTAGAGTATTTATTTAGTTTGACAAGTTGATGGGTGGACGGAAATAAATGTAAAGCTTCGGTATTCATGTTGTCTGGCTACTTAGTAGCCTTTTTACACTTATTGCTGTTATCTTAAAAAACCATATATTTTTAAATGCAACCATGTAAGTGTATTCTTGTGTTACTTGTGGCATTCTATCAGCTTTTGCAACACCATTTCGCTATTATTTGCTGTTATTTTTTTTTATTTTCAATAAATATTTATTTATTTCAAATAAATATGGTGTTATTGGGTGGTGATATGTTTCAACTCAATCAATGAGTTTTTAACATTAACTGAGAGTAATTAGAACATACCGACTTATAGAACTTAACTAAGTCTTTTGAATTCTGCATTACCTAATGTAAGAATTTTCTTCATATTTTCATATATGTCAAAAAATGTTCAATTTTTCATCAATTTCACAGTATTCTGCTTTGTGCTAGTGTTTTTAAATCCTCGAAACATCTTTAATATGCAATTGAGCTTTCTCTGCGTTTCAATTTTACCTCCTCAATCATCACTTCAAATTTGGAAACAGAAATCTGTCACAGGGAACTAAAACTGGTAACTGAGGCATGATTACGATATTATTTTTGACAAAAAAAAAATTACGCATATGCATTCTAGTTGTTTTGACAAATCCAGTCGCTTTTTCCTTATTGGTCCTCCTCGCAAGCTGGGCATAACTTTAAGGTAACCATATGACCGTGTGGCAAGAGCTCATAATATACTACGCTGTGGTAGTCGAAGAAATCAGTGTGTCAAACGTTGACAGTTGATCGAACTTAGAGTTATTTTTTTGTCGTGGCTCTTCCATTGGAACGATTGAACTTTGGTTTCTATATCATGTAACCATACGACCATGATTTGTCCCCAGATATGATTCTTTTAAATAAATCTGTACTATAGTTAATATCATTCAACATTTTTTGAGTGATTACCTTAAGATGGTTTTATTTTTCAAAATTCAGTAGTTTTGTACAGTTTTGTTTATAACAATTCACATAACAATTTTCGTCAATTTCTGAACATATCCATCGGTTTTTAATGGGATAAAACTTCCAAAAGAACTGTTCTTATTTATATCTTCTCAATCTTCAGTGGAGAAGCTTGTACCACTAGTAAACATATTTCTGACTCAGAGTACAATTACGAATCTCAACATTGCTTTCGAGCACTTAATTCCATGTTTTACACAATATTTAGAGTCATTTATTTCTACAGCAAAAAATTTTCCACCAAGCTAAATCCGTCCAAGTATTATGCCTCTTACAAACCAACTAAACTAAACACAAACTAAGCTAGAAATGTATGTTTGAGACAAATTCGCTAATCAAAGGCCATTGCCCGAGAAATTTTAAAATTCAGCTCTTTTATTAAACAGACCAGTTTGGTATTTATTTGCAGCTTAAAGAAAAAGAAAATATCTTTTCAAACATTACCGATAGCTGTGTATTTAATCTTTTGGTTTAAATGCTTTCTAATGAAATGGCGTATAATGAGCAACTTCCACTGTTGTAAGCAATTAATTTAGCCCACGTCACACTATATTACTTTAGTCACATTATATTACTTTGAATTACGATTTGCGACAAAACTGTCTTATGAAAACTTGTAATAGTGTGAAAGCATATCCAGTGTAAATGTCACTAATAATACGGAAAGGAATTTGTTACTCTATAATTTTCATTTATATAATTAATTTTTCGAATTTTTACTTGATTTTTTATTTTATGAAAGTTCTTTTTGTATCCATAAATTTCTTTTACTTGATGTAGTTTAATAATCATGACAAATTTTCTTAATTTTTTTTCTTACAAAATCCAGTGGAAAACTTAACGCATTAATTTTTTGTAATAATGAGTACTGAGCCCTTATTACCAAAGTATCTGTGTTATTTTTCAGTCAGCTCAAGTTTTTAATGTATCGCGGATTTTGAGTTAACTTTGCATATTTAATTTTTTGTATTTGTTGTCTAACTTTTGAAAACTCTGTCATAAAATGGAATTTTTTAACGAAAAAACGATTTCAGTATTTATTTATTTATCTCAAAAATGAATAAAAATTTCACCTGACTATACAGTTGAAGCGTTGAATGAAATGAATAAACCATTTTTCACATTATAAATGTATTTAGTCAGTTTTATTATATACGATTGATTTTCTGCCCCTAAAAATCATCACATTAAAAATGTATCACATTGGTATTTATACATAAGCAACTATATAAGCACCACTTCCAGGGAAAAATTCGAGTAGAGTCATCAGTGAGTAAAGACAACAAAGTTACCATCATGTTTACTTTGTGTGTATTGAAATACACAAAGCGTTTAAATTAATTTAAAACTCCAAAGTACTGTGTTATTATTTTGCAATAAAGGAACTGAAAATTATAAAACGTTATTTAAAAAGAACAAACGCAAGAACTGGCAGTTGTTTTAAGCGATTCTCGCAAATATAAAATTATTCAACTTTAACATCTTGTTATTGTTTTTGTTATTATCATTTGAGTGTTCTGTGTTAGTTTTTTTCCCTTTCTGTTGTTTATATTATTTGATAGAATTTCTTATAAGCATCTTGTTACCTTATGTGCATAAGATTTTTTTAGAAAACAACGCAGTTTGTAGAATGCACTTTTTTACTGATAATTATTTTCTTTTAAAACTTAATACATCATCGTCGCAACAATATTATAAGAAATTATTAATATTATTTTTGGTAGGAAATTTGATTCTATACGTATTTCACTGGTCGCATCGAGTCTAGTCTTAATCCAAACACTTAGAAAAAACCAAAAACATTTTGCTGAAAATGAAAAACCTTTCTTGAGATACAAATATATTACTAGCACAATATTTTTAGTGATTTTTTAAAATCAAAAAATAATTTTATAAATAAAAAACATGCTGCTACATGCATGAGCGAAATGTTTGTAACATTTCTGTGGGTTTATCTCTTTTAACCGCCAGGGTCACAATTGTTTTTCAATAAATTAAAAATATTTTACTACCTTTAAGTCATTCATTCCATTGCGGCACTAACAATAAGGCGGGATAGCTAAGTTAATCCGTTTTAAAACTAATGGTTTCATATGAATATATTTTGCTATCATTGTGTTAGTATTACTTATATAATCAGAAATGTAATTAAAAACAAAGTATGTATTGTAGTTAAAAAGAGACTAATGTAGGACTCAACGCTAGCCTATGTTTTAAAAAATTTATATTGCTACAGCCGGGATGTAGTGCTTTTCCAATTGTCACAAAAAGGAATTTCTTAAGTTATCAAAGTTAGATAACTATTAAGTACTTTCTACAAGGAGTACCCATCATCGTGTTATATACCACCAAGCTTTAGCCTTAAAACGCACGTTAAGTCTTATTGTAGCTGAAATAATCAATATTTACATTGTGTCATTGAAAATATGCCTATTAAAATTTTTGGGCAATCAGTAAGTCGGGTTCAAAATTACAAAACGTTTGGATTTAGTGAGAAAAAATTTTCATCAGGAAAAAACAGTTCAGATAATTCAAATTCTAAACTTTTGTTATTTTCGCCAAGAAATTGAAATTCCAAGAAGTTGAACAAAAAAATCAATTTAAAAATATTTCATCAAAGGCACCGCATCACAAACACAATGTGTAATTATGAACTTGTGAAAAATGAAGTTTTCATTCTATCACGCTGATGTGAAGTCATTACTCATCACTTTCCAAAAGAAGCGAACACGATTAATAAAGATCCATTGTTGCACGGGTGTTACTTCTCTTTAATAAAAACATGGATGCAGTAGTCACAATTATTATTTATTTTACTTTGGTCTGAAACTTTTAACGTTGCTTTGTATCAATCGTACGTTTGTACGGCTTTCCGGGTAGTCGGTATTTTTGTTCACAAAAAATCGTTACACTAATTATTCTACAACAATATTTTTTTATATCCTAGCAAAATTCTACTAACTTGTTTTTGTTATATATGACTTTTCTACACACGCAATCATATATAGTAACAATTGACGCGTGTTTACACAGATATACATATATTCATATGTATATTAGGGCAATCTATTATAGAAAAGACATTTTTTGTTTAAACTTTGAAGAGTGTCAACCAGAATATTGTGACAGTAGGTTTAAAAATTTGAGCCAAATCGTACTAAGCTTCCTGGGGGCGTATCGAATTCAAAGTTCAGAAATGTGAAAATGTTACTGTTTTTATGAAAGAAATTCGTAAAATTTTAAAAAGAAGATTTTCTTATTTTAATGGAGATTTTCTTATTTTAACGTCAATGACAATAAAACGAATTATTAGCCTTCTTAACCCTAGTCCTATCCTAGTGGCCAGTTTGTATCTCGTAGCAATGTACCTCCTAAACTGCTGGACATTTTCTTCTGAAACTTCGGATCTAAGATGGTGCAAAACTACGTCGATTGACGCCTCAACTACTTTCCTAGGTCGAGGCGTTGAGGACCTATGAGCCTCCAAAATCAAGACCCCTCCGAGAACGTATGCCCAAGTACAGGTGTACTTTGTGTAATTTAAATGCACATAAATGAGTTGACTAAGTAATCAAAGATGGTTTTTGTTTAAGTAATATAAATTTATGTTTTTTTTTATAATAATATCTATAATAGTAACACTAATATTATAATAATTATTTATTGCAAATTTTTATTTTTATTTAAATTTGTTTCCTCTTTATTGCAATTTCGCACACAAAGGAATTGCTTGAATGTTGCAAACATATTGGCCGTTTACATAAAGAGCACATGTTACGGATGCGTCTTCTGCGTTTTTCGCAATCATAGCACATGTAGCAGCTTCCAATCTGGGGTTACTTAATACGCCCAGCAGCAGCTGCAGACGTTGATGGTACAGCTTCAGCTCTTTCTTCTAAGGCTTTTTTTATAAAGCTCGCTACGGCAAGCTTCGTATTTAGACTCCTCATTACCTGAGCATTAACTGACCACTCTTCAATGACCGGCATACAAAGCTCTTTGGCGAGCTGGCGAAGAAAGCGTTTACGCTTCAACTTACTGTATGCTAAATTTGCGTTATTTTCATAGTATGTGATGTATGCTGCGAATGCCGTCAAATCTATCATCTCAAAGAAATGAGATAATGGCCAAGGTTTCGTTTGTCTTTGGCAAGTATACTCTCCAAGTAATTGGTCCATAACATCCACTCCTCCTTTTGTTGCATTATAAAAGTTAATGATTTCGGGCTTGCCATTTGTGCTGACGGCATCATCCTCGTGCATTGATAATAATAAAACCACTGACATGATTTTTTTGGTACGTATGATCATATGAGCATTGGGCATAAAGCCAAAGACGCTCGACTCCATATGGCGATCTTTATGGGCCAAAATTTCATTGGGAATGAACGATTTATTTTCTGTCAAATTCATCGACCATAAGTTTTGAAACAAATTGTCTATTGTAATATAACGTCCGCTTCAACGAAAGCGGAATGAATCTTTACTAAGAAGATCCATAGGAATTTCAAATGTTCTGAAAATTTTTAAATTATTGCTTGAAAACAGATATTGTAAAATATCACAAATATTTCTGATAAAAAAAACTATTCAAATTTTCTTTCCATATTATTATTATTTTTTGTTTTTGTTATTTCATCATCCTTATATTCAGAATTGCGCATAGACATATTTAGACATCTTTGTAATGACTTTTTTTTCATCATTTAATCTTTCGCCAAGTAACGAAAGTAACATTCCTCGTTTAAATAATAAAAATGATTTAGTTTTGAAATGGCGCTGTGCGCAATATTTCGATTATAACGAGTTTTTCGAGTTTATTTCATTTACACAGTGAAATTTGTTTATATCTAAAATTTGACCTCAATGCGCGCTCAGAAAGCGTTTTCTGAATTAGTTTAAGTTTTAAGAACTCTTTTTTTAGATCTAGTATCTCAATATTCGGGCCGGCGCACTGTGAAATTAAATGAAAAGAATTGACTGTCACTCTAATGTATATAAATGCATAATTTTTCTCAAAGAAAACGTTTTCCATTTTTCCATTCTCTTTCACATCAGTAGTTTGTATTCCACAATTTTCCGGAATATCATTAATATTTTTACTAGCAAGGCCATGACATTAATATGCACATGAATTTGAATGGCTATAAAAAATAATTGGTCAGCAAATTTGCTTGTTCCTGCAAGTATGAGATTACAAAGATGGTAACAGTTTCTGGTTTCTGCAAATTGTTAACCAATTCAACGCATTTTATGTCAAATGATATCAATTCAAGTATCAAAGTACCTATACCATGTAGGGAACACAATAGAGTTTCTGTCTGTAACAATAAAAAATCATAATTAATAATTTTTATATTTTAGTTGTAGTGTTTGACATTACAATAAATTAATGAATGAAAATTAATTAAGAAAACTTATTTACAAATTTTTGCCTACGTACCCAGCCTGTGAAAAGCTGCACTATATTCTGCTGGTGTTAAATTTTTCCTGTTCTTTTTGAATAAATTTCGCGAATATTTATAAGTAATTTTTCTATCTCAATAGAAAAAATATTAAAATTACAAAAATACAAATTTATTATTTGGCATCATTTTTATATTAATCTTCGTTAATAGACCATCAATGAATTTTGCCCTAAAATTTTTTATAGACATCTCTTAAGCCAAATTGCTTAAAATCCAAAAAGTTTTATACAAAAATACAGTAACCATTAAGAAACTCTTTTTTCATTGCAAATTTGCTAATTGTACAACTATGTAAAACAAAATTGGTCAAATTTTACCGTAACCGTAATAATAACATTTACAATTAAATATATCATTAAAAATACTTATAATAGTAATAAGGATAGTGAATAATACTTTTAAAAAGGTTCGAGTTACTTAATAGTTTTTGTAAACTTTGAGCAAATTTGTTAACTAAATTTAAGAACAACATCAAGCAAAATACGTTTGTTGACAGGAGTGCTTGTAAAAAAAGTTTCAATTTTAAAATGTTCGCCTGCAACGTAATGTCGTAAATAGAGTTTGGGTAAAATCGAGTGATTTCATATCAAAATTTTAGTAAATAATTTTGTTTTAGTCTTTGCAATTGAATTTAACAGAACGTAAATGAATTTAAAGAATGAATGAACTATAGATAAACTAATTCTAACTAACTCTATTGTCAATTAGAAATTCGAAGATACAATTCGAAAACAACATGTAATTAAAACTGACTGTTACAAAACTTCACGTAAAGATGAAGCGTTTCGAATTCCTCTTTTTTCCCCGTAAGCCAAAAGCGAACATTACTTCACTGAAGACAGCTTAAACTTTCTTAAACCATGAATATTTTGCTACTTATAAATAAATTCTAAAAATGCTAAAACTAAAATTTTGCTTAAATACAAATATTTTTTTGCTTAAAAAAGTAAATTCCATAAGTGGCTAATTAAAATTAAATTTTTTTTCTAAATATTATATGTATGTAATTGTCAAACTTGATTTGAATAAAACAATACATTATAAATTAACTAAATAATTTAAAAATTTGAAAAAAAAGAAAAAACACTGAAGATGGCAAACAGCCGAAACCGGTTTGTTCACAAACCAAATTTGACGAGGGTCGACGGAAAAACGTACCCAAATAAAAGTAATTTTAACCCCGTCGGAGAATCCAAGCACATATCAAATCCTTCATTACCATGAATTGGCACATTCCTAAGTAGAACAAAAGATAAGCTCACGTACGCATACACCCACTCCTACTTAATTTCTACTTCATACTAATATAACTCCCCTCTCCTTACTAAAAAAACAACCTTCTAATATACTTCCTCGAGAACTGGCTATTTCCTGCAGTATATATTTTTTATGAAGAAATTTAGAATTCTTTATATAGTCCACTTCACTCCAGCTCATATTTCTTAAGAATTAAATAAACTTCAAAAAAGGAACAAGCTTTGTATTAAATAAAAAATTGTCCAAGTCACTTACTGATTATGGAAACTTCCATATGAAGCGCTGAACCATACTTGGGATTTTTTAATGCAATTGAAATTTCATTATAATGCCAAGAAATTAACAATTAGCAAATATTTAATGCCACTGATTTCTTTTTAGTGCTCCGTATAAAAAGTGCAAAAACGAAAGGAAACCATCTTGTTTTCGCTACAACATCTATCCATCTGTGACAGTCTATCTATACCTGGAACCGTAGTAGGTTGATTTTTTCACAAAGGATACACATATTGCTATAGCCGCCACGACAGCTGATATTAAAAATTCGAAAATCCACGGATTTAATAACCCGTTCTCGTGTAAAGAAATTTACCGCTATAAAAATAAGCATAAAAAACAGATTAAAAAATTTTAGGGGTGTGCAGAACCCTTTGTGCTTGAGTTCACCTCCGATTTTTTAATATTTTATATTTATTTTGACTAACGCAAACTACTAAATTTTAATGAAATTCTTAAATTGCCAATTACAATTTTTATGCATGAACAGATACCAGATAGATTCATATTTTAATAATATTTATTATTTTTACAAGATCGAGATAAAGCACGTGTTAATGCAATATCTTAATCGACATATAAGCAACCTTTGGTAATAAGCACCTTTGTCCACTTTATACATGATCGAGTAGTTCCATGTAATGAAGCCTTGAGGATTATAATATAAGCTAAAATGTAGTTGATTTCTACTATTGTTCAAACGTTTTGTTCTACATCGATTTTATTTTATTCGTATATGAATCATTGGGTGATTCTTAGGAATTCACTCAATCCTTAATGTAAGTGATCTACTTTAGAATGTAATGTTATGGCTTTCTTAAGCTACAACCCTACAGATACCCCTGTAGGATAGTGGGTAGTCTACTAGCTTGTCAGTCTGCGGGTTGTGGGTTCGATTCCCAACGAAGCCCTTGGTTTTTTTTTACTACAAAAATAAAAATTGACTGAAATCGGTGGGTCACTGGTCGCTGTGTTGTCTTATACGACAGTTAATTTTCGACTATCCTTCTATTTTCACCACCTGTTTCATCTCTTCTCTATCCCTTTGCTAAAGAATGTAGCACGGTACTTGACTAAATAGCCATTGTTGCCTGAAGTGCTACTTCTCTTTAAAAAAACAAAAAAGCTCCAACCCATAAAAAATACACCTACTTAACGAAACCTCTGCTATGTGACACTTCTTATGATTTGACATTTTTATATTATGTATTTTAAAATGTATTCACGGTGTTTTATAAATGGTTTATTTCTCTTCTCTTAATGCTATTGCTCTATTTTAAATTCTTATTATGCTGGCAGTTTAACGACACTGGAAATAATTCATTAAACATTTTTGGCACAGTTTTGTGTTTAAATGTTTGCAACTGGAGACCTTTATAATTTATACTTTTCAGGAAAACAACATTGTTTTTCAAGTGGTACAACTGATATATGCAACATTTATACGTGTGGTTAGATGATGGCAATAACAAAATACATAGCCTGGTATACAAAAATTTTAGTTTCTATTAAATGTGTGATAGGAAATGCAAAATGCTATTATCTCTTAATGCAGGTATATAACTACTTTTTCTGCTTATTTTATGCTGCTCTCGATTTTCCTCTTTAATAATTTATTTATCGTTGTGTTTTAAAGTTAAAAACAACTTATTTTTTGGATTTTGTTGCTCTTATCGTTGTTTTACCGATAATTCAGTTGTGCCATATTATTTTAAATATTATTTAGATTTGTACAGGAGTATTTGTTTGTATGCTATTGGTTTAGTTTTCACTAGAGCGGAAAATATACGGAGGTTGTGTTGTGTGAAAAGTTAAGTTTATCTATATCAGTCATGACTGATATTTTAATATTTTAGTACTGTAGCCAACAGCTAAGGCTATATATATATTATTATTATTTTATATGTATGTACTTTATATTCTTCCATTATCTGAGAAGCCACGCGTTAGGAAATTACGTTTATTAACAATGAAAATTTCGATGGTCTTTAAAAATTCATTCAATTAATGGTTGGTGTGCCATGAGATAATAAATTTTGTGCCAAGATATATACAAATTAGTATATTAGCCAGCTATATTAATTTAAGATGATTATTACATGTCCAAAAAAGTCTCTTATTAACCTGCATATAGTTAAGCAATTTCGCAAAAAAATCGCAATTAAACTAATTAAAATCCACTAAATAGTGATTCTGTTAAAGTTACATTTCGTAAAATTTGTGATACTTTCGGATAACATAATCGCCCTTCTGAGACCGCTATTAGGAATTTATTTGTTAAATTTTGGGTCGACATGCTCGATACAAAATGTGCAAACACCAACACGAGTTCTACCGGGTCGTTCAACTGAAAGCATCGGCACAGTGTGGATCCAAATTTGTCAATTTCACGACGTTTTCAAACATTTGGGTCATCCAAAACTACCACATGACGAATTTTGCGTAAGGATTTCACTTTGTAGCCTTACAAGGTTTAACTGGTGCAGGAATTGAACCGGCTGGTTTTTCTGAAAAAAATCATTTTTTTTAGACGAAGCCCATTTTCACTGGTTAGGATTGTAAACAAACAAAATTGCCGCATTTGAGGTTTTGAAAATCCTAGAGCGGTTATTAAGAAGCCGTTTCATACCGGAAATGCGTTAGCGCCCCATGGATCACGCTATCGCTAGATGCTAGCAGATAAATTTTGCCCTGTTATTGACGACATGTATATCACTGATATGTGGTTTGAACAGGACGGTACCACATGTCACACAGCCTTCGGATATGTCTATTAGCCCGTCCCTTATATGGGTTTTTTTTTTTTCAAATATGATACGCATACCCTCTAATCTTGTTCGAAATGGTCTAGAAGAGCTAAATTAAAAATATTAAACCTTTTGGACAATGTTAACCCATGCCAAGACTCGGTCAAATTTTACATTTGGGGTCATATAAGGCTATATATGGAGTTTCTAAAAAAAAAAACTTTTGATAGACAAATTTAATAACAACATTATGAAATATGATAATTATTATAAAAATTACCCATCTGTAGCCAATACTAACCCTTTCTGGCCCACGTATATTTGAATAATACAACAAAGAAAGCAAACTTCATACGCTTATCATGTGCATGATTTAATTTGGTTTAAAATTGTTTTAAAATTTCTCATCTTTTATTCTACATAAACTTAAAGTAAATATTATGCAACAGCAGCAGTGGCGACAGAAATAAGTACAAACTAACGGTTGTTTGCTCAGTTGAGCAAATTGTTATTGGTGTATTTGTGCATAATTTGTTTTCAATGCTATTGCTTTTGCCTTTTTTTATTAAGAACTCAAAGCGTCTACAAAATTGCTCGCAATTTACAGCTACTAAAGTACAGATTTCTTTTCTACAACGTTTATTTATAAATGATTTGGATTTATTAGTAATTTACAGCTATTCGCTATTTTGTGTTGTGGAACATTTACTTATTTTTAATTGTGAAAAAACTTTCAGTGCTAATTGAAATCATTAAGATCAACATGTCTCTCGCGTTACGCAGCTCTTTCAAAAAAATATATTTAGTGGGAGATGTAAAACATCAAATAAATGGAACAAAGCTTCCATCAAATAGACAAGTTCTATCAGTTTTGTTTTTTAATACTCGTCAAGTAAAATTAACAGTTAGTGCAAGTGCAAATCTTGTGATTCGGGAATGCATGATATTTTGGGAAAAAACTAGACTTCCCACAAAAGCTTTTCCAAACAGTGTTAAAAAACTTACAGATCTGCATAATGTTTGGAGAAAACTGCAAAAGGGATCAAAAAATACAACTGATGCGTTTAAAGCCCGTGAAAGAAAATTCGTTGATCATTTGGATAACTTGTTTGACATCGCACATGCTGATGCATTAACTGCAATAGCAATTGAGGAGGATAGATTGTTTTTACAACGACAGAGAGAAACAGGTCGCCCGGGTCATTTGGCAGGTGTAGATAGCATTTTGGCTGAAAAAGAGGATCGAAAACGGCAAAGAAAACCGAAGAAGCTACGACGTCTAATGCTTGTTATGTTTTTCCATCAGATGATTCCACCTCAGAGGACTCGGATAATACAATCTCACCTGTTTTACCACTAAAAAAAGAAGAGGTATTAAAAAGACGAGGAAGAAAAGAATTCCTTACTCCAAAATTGGTATCAGCTTTTGATAGATGCCAATTGAGTGTAAGAGATGCAGTTTTTATTGTTCAGGCTACCATGGAAGCACTTGGCCATAATATCGATGATTATCCTATCAACAAATCATCTATCCAAAGACTTAGGGTAGAAAAAAGAAAAGAACGTGCAGAAGCTTTAAAAAGTGACTTTAAAAGTAATATTCCAGAAGTTGTTACATTACATTGGGATGGTAAATTAATGCCTGCTATAAATATAAAGAATGGCAAGGAAGAACGATTACCAGTACTTATCACTTATGGAAAAAGTGAACAACTTATTGCAGTACCAAAGCTAGAAAATTCTTCCGGCAAAGAGCAGGCACAAGCCGTTTTGTCCTCAATAGTGAACTGGAATTTAGAAGACAGCGTGCAAATTTTGTGTTGCGATACAACGGCATCTAACACTGGTCGTTTTAAAGGTGCTTGCGTACAATTAGAACAAAAGTTGGACAGAGAATTATTATTCTTCGCTTGCCGTTATCATGTGTATGAACTTGTTCTTAAAAGTGCTTTTGAATGTAAACTCAGTGAAAATAAAGTCGGGCCCGACGTAACTCTTTTCAAAAAATTTTTGAAAAATGGAGTAACATTAACAGCCGCAATATTCAATATTTTCCAAATGATATAAATAAACATTTTTCGCCTGAAAAAATTAAAGATCTTTTAATTTTTTATTCAGCTCAATTAAAAAAAAAAACAAACAAGAAATGATTATAGAGAGTTAATAGAGTTGTGCATTATATTTATGGGTGGAAATACCGACAACAAACTAACAATCAGACCACCAGGAGCAATGCACCACGCACGTTGGATGGCCAAGGCGATATATTCGATAAAAATGTGTCTGCTTCAACCAGAGTTCAATTAAACAGACCAAGAAAAAGACGGATTACTTGCTTTGAGTTTGTTTATAGTCACAACATATGTGAAGCCGTGGATAAACTGTCCGTCAGCATTAAAAGCGCCGTACCAGGATTTATGTTTCCTCAAAATATTGAAACAATATGAAAACATCGATAAAGAAATATCGAAATCAGCTTTCGGGAAGTTTTGTCAACACTTGTGGTATTTGTCGCCAGAATGTGCTATATTTTCTTTATTTGACAATGATGTGGAATTGGAAACAAAGGCAAAGATGGTGGCAAACTTTAGTAAAGATAATGTTTCCAATAATATAAAACGCTACATTCTAGATGAGGACAGCACTGATTTTTTATTAAGTAAGCACATGTTACTATTTTTAATTGTATGTCTTTTTTTAACTTTATTTGTCTTGCAGAAAAACAAATGTGCGACTTTATCAACAACAAAAGCAAAGATACTCTTATAAATTTGAGAATACCGGATGATTTTTTAACAGTTTCTCCCATTTTATGGAATGAAAACGCATCATATATAAAGGCCAGAGAATTTATTTCTGATCTGAAGCCAATAAATGATGTTGCTGAGAGATCGGTAAAGCTCATGCAAGATTTTCACGGTTTGATCACTGCAGATGAAGAACAAAAACAATATTTACTACAATGCGTGCAGGAGCACAGAAAGTTGTATCCGGATTGCAAGAAAGACACTCTCAAGAGAAAATATCCAAACGAATAATTAATACATAACTTTGTTCCATTATAACCATGACAAACCCCCACGTGAGCGTATATCAAAATTTTAAATTCTGGCATAAATTAACGGTAATCATTTTGTTTATATTTCGTATTTACTTATGTGTAAGAAAGCATTAGAACACAATAAAAAACCCTAAATGTTATATGATTAATAGCAGTTTAAAAAAAATAATGTACAATAAATAAAAAACTGTATGTGTATGTAAACTGACAGTTTCTAAAATATGGGAAGTTTGCCTTCTTTGTTGTATTATTCAAATATACGTGGGCCAGAAAGGGTTAGTATTGGCTACAGATGGGTAATTTTTATAATAATTATCATATTTCATAATGTTGTTATTAAATTTGTCTATCAAAAGTTTTTTTTTTAGAAACTCCATATATAGCCTTATATGACCCCAAATGTAAAATTTGACCGAGTCTTGGCATGGGTTAACATTGTCCAAAAGGTTTAATATTTTTAATTTAGCTCTTCTAGACCATTTCGAACAATATTAGAGGGTATGCATTAGAAAAATTAAATTTTCATATATACGGGACGGGCTAATGTCTATCCTCCAGTTATTTCTTGCTGAAGAGTTGGAGGCTATCCAACTCCCGGTCCAGTACACATGCAAGCTTAATAAAATTTCAGAACACAACAACAAGCAAGCTTACCGAACCAGGATTATTCATTGTGTTCATTGTAAATGATCCGATACACACAACTCAAACGAGGACTGCAAAACTACAACCACCACAATGCGCCCGAAGTGCCAACCTCAATAATCAGTCAGAGAACAGCTAAAAGACTAAAAAGCTCAGCTCTGGGGCTTAGTGATTCCCGTGGAAATAAAGTGGTGTTGTCCATTTAGCTTCTGCCAGCATTTTAGGGGACTGGGCTCTCTTTTATCGCCGGTGACACATGTAATGACGGTGAGATTCCGTCAAAACATAACAGTTTGCCCCCAAATTTCCCGATCGTATTATTTCACGACAATTAGCAGTTAAGTGGCAAGCCAGATCGTGTGATTTAATACCGCTGGATTATTTTTAGGTGGGGCTTTGTTAAGGACAGAGTCTATGCGGAGTCAATTCAGCCTTAAAACTCAAAATACGTGATGTGATTAACGAAATAGGACCGCCAGTTTGCCAAAAAGTGATTAATATCTTTAATGAAAGAATCGACATCTGTCAGCGTGGTCATGGTGGACATATCTCAGATATCATTTTTCATTCATAATTGACGAACATTTCTCTTCGTAATACAATACAAATTTGAATCATCTTAATCTAAATTTACATGTATTTCTATTTGGTTCTCTTATGTCTTTAAATTGGAAACGATATTTGTGTAAATTTTTAAGTAATATAGTAATGATTAGCCTAAGAATTTGAAATAAGATTGACATGATTTGGTATATAACAGAGCTGGGATCATATCAAAATTTCCACTAACGATCATGCACACTGGCGAAAAAAAATGTACCCTTAAGCTAACTTGTGCTCAAAATTCATTTTAGTTTTGGTATAAAGGCGCACACGTAAGAGTAAGTAAAGTATTAGCCACGGTTATGGAAACTCATGTCACGATTTACTTATAAGGAACGAAGACTAAGGCTTCTCATTACTTTTCAAAAATTATAGTTTGTGAAAATGTGTCGCAAAAATAACATTTGATTAGTTTACCACTATATTGGAATGCTGGCTGTATTCTCATACATATAACAATATGACGGTTAAATTTGTTTTTGCCTATACTTGCTGAATATTATATAAGTACAGGAAAGTGAGCACAGTTCTGATACATTGAGGAGAAACTAGAGTCAAGACAGTACTTAACACGCTAAACATATTTTCCAATAACAAATATTTTTGAGATTCTCCCAAAATATTAGTCAAACAATAAAAATTATGAAAATTATCTAAGTGGAGATAATTTTATTAAAGAATATAAACGCAACTTATTAAAACTATTGATTACATTGATTATCATTGATAAGTTCATGGGCCACACAACTTTTATAAAATAAATCCTTATTATTTACGCACAGAAAATCGATTAGTTAATGTGAAAAGGTATTTAGTTCGAATGGCTTGAGTGCGATACGGAAAATTGAATGTTGGAACTATTTTTAGACCGTCATCCTAGCAGAGAGGGAGGAAAAGTGGGAGAGACACGGAGAGTGAAATTATGTCTCCAGTATTAAATCGTATTGCGGCAGATTCGATTCATAATTTCTCAATGCAAAAATTACCCGAGAAATTACGTGACACCAAAACAGTTAGCTTTTACTAGTTTTCGACCACAAGTATGAATCATATGACAAGATAATGCTCGAATAACAGTTTAATTCAAATCTTCTCTACTGGCAACCATGTTCTTGTTGCATATGTTTGCAGTTTGGTATTTATTTGTTTATTGTTAAAAATTTCATATTTACAGTGCGCCAAATCCAGTTATCTGGAGTTTTCCTATCGAACCTATCCCTTTGTATCCAAAAATGCTGCGATAGGAGAAATATGCTCGCTTAGCGTGTTTCAAGACATTGTCGATATGTCTATAAAACTCAAAGCTGTCATCGCAAATTACCCCAAGATATTTCATCCTATCCGAAACCAAATGCTTTAAGTTTGCTTTTCTGCAAGGCTTATAAGGAAAAAGTCGATTCAACTCTTAAAGGATTATTTAATTAAACAGCCTAACACCCGACCTAATAGTCACTATTACAATGTTTATCATTAAGAAAATATTAATGGATCTTATTATTTAAGTACAAAATAATACAATTTCCATTTAAATTAATTAAATAGTTTAATTCATGTTAACGAAATTTTTGTAATTTTAATAAGTGGACCTTTAATAATGAATTTTAGGTCACAGATGTGACCTACAAAAAATAGAAAATTTAATATATTATTACAAAGATTATTTATCAGGTTTTAAAACAAAACTTAATGACCCACTGTGCATTTTACAAACTGCGTAGTTTTCTAAGAAATCTTATACATGCAAAACAACAATAACATGGTTATGAGAAATTCCACCAAAGAAGTACCAGAAAACAAAAACAACTAACATAAAACAACACAAAATACACAGCCAAGCAAGCGCATAAGCTGAGTGATAACAACAACTTGCTTATGAGATATTCTACCAAAAAAGTTAATAACAGAAAACAAAAATAACTAACACAGAACTAAGTGGAACAACTATATAAGCACCGCTGGCTGCGCAAATGAATCAATTCAAGTTGAGTCATCAGTGAGTAAAAATAACAAAGTTATCATCGTGTTTATTTTGTGTGTAATAAGTAAATAAATTGTTTAGCTTAAATTAAAACTCTAAAATAATGTGCTATTATTTTACAATAAAAGAACTCGAAGTAACAAAAAGTTTATTAAAAGGAAGAAAAGTAACAATATATATACGCGAATGTTCGTTACAGTGTTATAGGAAATATAAATTGGTTTGGATGGCTTCTGTTCTTACTCTAATAGAATAAATAATAATAATAAAAAAATAATAATAATAAAAATAATAAAAAAATAATTATTTTTTTACACAATTGATATGTATTGTATTTTTACACAGATTACTTTACTATATTATTTTTTTTTTATATTATTACTAAAATATAAACATTTAAATCTGACACAAAATTTTACCACTTAGACTCCTACAGTAAATTATATACTTTTTCATTCTGCATCCATTCGCCGCAACCACAACCACCAAAGTGGCTGGATATTAATCATTTTTAATATGACACTTTCGAAGTTTTACAACAACTGGTAATGCATAATTTCCACAACTACCACCAATATTAACATAAACAAAAAAATCTTAACAGATAAATAACAAAAATAAATAAATTAAGAAAACTGAAAGTTTGAAAATAACATGATAATAACAAAAATTTACGACGAAATATAAAAAATTATTTGCCATGTTAAATAACAAATTTTATGTTTAAAAAGCAAATAAGAACGAAAATCTCTGAAATTCCTAACTGCAGTTTAAAGACACTTGCAAATATTATCCAAACCATTTAGAGAGATAATGTGTTATAATGAAAAAAGTCATAGCAAAAGAGTATTAAGCAATAAAATTAAATTAATTTATTATCTTTTGTGCCATAATAATGAAATAAAATTATAATAAAAATTTTATTTACTACAGAAATTAGTTCATAGAGAAAGAGAAATTTTATTTATTTATTTGGTTACTGTGTTTTTGTATTCATTTACTTTTGAGTTTTGCTGTCTTCTTGCTGTGTTAGTTTAATATAATTCCTATTTAATCAATTTGACTTGGGATATAAGACACTTGAGTTTTCTATACAAAATTTAGTTCATCCACTGATGATCTATATGAGTAGTAGTGAAATGGGCGATCAATTGTTTAATTATAAATATGTTATGAGAATATCATGTAAGAATATCATAAAATATTTAGGGTTCAAGAAATTTAACACAGTGGATTAATTAATTCATTTATTTTTTTATTATTTCCGCAGTTTTTTATGGCAGTTATTGGCAGTAATTTATTTAAAAAAGGAGTGTGGTGGAGACTCGAACGTCGAAAAAGACGTTCGATTTTTCATAAGAGTTGTTTTGATGTTACGTTTATTCTTATTAATAAATGTTTCGAATCAGTTTTAGTCGAATTAATTTAGTGGTGTTTAAGCACTTTGCATATAAAAAAATATTCTACTTTAACATCACCCCATATTGCTGTTGGTATCAGAATTCAGTGAAGGAGCCTTTTTGGCTGTGTGTATTTTGTTTTGTTTTTTTTTTTTGTTTTTCTTGTTGTTTCTTAGAATTTCTTATAAGCATGTTGTTATTTTTTTGTGGGTAACGATTTATTAGAAAACTACGCAGTTTGCAAAAGACATAATAGGTCATTTCGTTTACTTTTTTGCTGATAATTTTTTTTTTGTTTTACAAATTAAATAAAACGTCTCCGCTATCAAAACTTTAAATCTTCGTGCAAATTTATGAAAAACTATAATTTTCAATAATTTATTTTTGTAATAAAAAGTCTTTAAATTCTTTAAGAAATTAAAAAAATTTTAGTGATTAAAATTTTGCAAAAAAGAAATCAGTAAATAGCCTATTTCACCAGATTTTTAAACTATGTAAATGTAGATAAAAATAGATAATTTATATCGCATATCATAATTATCTTTTTATGATCCACTTAGCTAATAATAATCATTTAATATAAATTTTCCTTTTTGAAATTTTTACAATATGCGCTTTAAAATTCATTAAATTATGTATCTGACATTATTCATCCTTCCAAAATCCAGTTGAAATCTGGTTCACTGGAGCTTAATTAAATTAAAATGATTTTATCTGTCGGGAATACTTAAAAAAAAATTGCTTTTGAAATATAGCAAATATTTATATAGTCAATTAGGAATTTACTTTGATATCCAATAACCACCATGGCCGCCGCAGAAAAAGATAAAACAAAATGGTATATGGTACCCTGGTGGACTTAAGTTTAAATTAGGAAACCTTTTAAATTTATGTCTTTCAGGTGCTTCGAAATAATAAAAGAATAGATTGAGGGCGGTGCACCACAGAGGCAAGAATTTAGCTATGTTATTGTTAGTGGATATTGTTTTAAAAGTTTAGAGCGATAGATTAAAGGGAATACACCAAAGAACGTCAACGAACTTCTGAAGACCAAGGGTAACTTGCGGTGAAAAAATGATAACACAATTCCTTGGTTGAAGGGTATATAATATTCAACACAGCTAAATATAACACTCATTGTTGTGTTTAACTTTTACATAAAGTTTAAATAATAAAGTAAATAAAAAACTCTTGTTTATTTTTTAAAATTTGAAAGAAAAACAACTATCTAATACAGTGGTACAAACAAGAAAATTTTTGAATAAAAATAAAAATGTTTTAATACTTAAAGCAGACAAAGGTAAAACTACGATAGCAATCGAAAAGAGTGAATATGATAATAAGAAGATGAAGAATATTTTACAAGACATGTGCATGTGCAAAAGATTAAAAATAGACCCAACTACAAGACTACAGACTCGTAATAACAATTTAGTGGAGAAATTATAAAAATAGGAACTATTGAAAAATACTAGTTGGTCACCACTGTGACTACTGCCCCAAGATTGTATGGACTTTCAAAAGACCTATTTGTTCATCGATAAATTCCCCATCATACGGCCTATGAGATAGGACACGAATATAATTTCAAAGGGGGAATAGAATTAAAAAATAAATTAACGAATATATCTCTCTCCGACGATGAAGTCCTAGTCTCATTCGACGTTATATCTTTGTTCCCTAGCATACCTGTTAATTTAGCATTGGACATATTCAACAATAAGTGGAACATAATCTCTTAATTTACAAATATACCCATGGAATTTTTTATGGACATGATACTTTTTTCTATAAAGGAAAATAGATATTTTAAATATAATGACGTAATATACGAACAATTAATAGGAATGCCGATGGGCTCCCCAGCATCACCTATCATTGATAGGTGATGTGCTAGGGCGATTGAAACATGGACCAAAAGTGATTTATAAATATGTAGATGACTTATTCTGCATAACGAAAACAAATGATGTGAGTGAAACTCTTGAAGCCTTAAATAGTTTTCATAGACACATTAAATTCACTATGGAATTGGAGAAAGACAGAAAATTACCTTATTTGGATATATTGATCATAAAGACAGGATAATACAATATCAATAGACTGGTATCAAAAATCTACTTCCTCAGGACGTATCATTAATTTTTACTCCAATCACTCAAAATACGTCAAAATTAACACAGCGCGAAGTTGTGCAAAAAGAGTTTTTCAAAAAAGTGACAAAAAATACCACCAAGAAAACATTAAGAAAATAAGGACAATTTGACAAAGAAAGGAGAAGGATCTCAACAACACACCGAGATTAAAACGGGAAATAATTTACAAATCTATAACGCACGTTTCAGATTTCACAGAGAGGATTATTGAATCAGATGATATTTACGACAAGAAAAACATCGATGTTGCACTAAAAACCGACTTCACTCTAAACATGCTCTTTTTTTTAAATACTAAGACGAAAATTGACAAACTAGACAAATCTAACGTAGTATACAAAATAATTATAATAAAGTATATGTAGGAACGACAAAGTCGAAATTAAGGACGAGATTAGCTGCACACAAGTCAGATTATAAGACTAGAAAAGGAATAGCTGAACAAATAACAGCGCTAGCAGCCCACTGTGCAATAAGTAACCATGATCCCAATATAGACAATGCGACGATTCTGCAACAAGAAAATAACTATAAAAAGAGATACATAATAGAAATGTTGCATTATATTATAAGGGAGATGTCGAAAATTGCGCGCATGCGTATAGGCATATATTGGCAAAACATAAACAAAAAAACATTTAGTAGGCATAATACTCCAACTAAAGCAGACAGTTGTATTCAAAGTAAGGTTTTCCAAAACGATTTTTTTTCAATATTTATAAAAAACTATTTATTCTTTTTTGAACATAAAAATAGTGTTGATTTTTTGTGCATATTTTTTCAATTTTGTTTTTTTCAATTTTTGTTTTTACTGTGTATTTTTAATTTGCTGATGAAGAACACCGAAGATGTACGAAATATTGAAAAAAAGAAAGAAAAAAAAATAAAAATAAAAAAGATTAAAAAATCTGATTTAAAAAATGAACAACAGTTTTTTATTTAAATCAGAATAGCGACCAGTAGCCCAAAAAATAGAAGTTAGAAAATTGAGACGTTATAAAACTTATAAAACGCTTAACGTATATCATTAATTATAACTTACTTGCATACTAAGACATGTCCAGGGTTGCTAAATTAAAACAAAAAAATGAAATTGTTATATCTCTAATATATGTACAACAATTAGAAAATTAAGAATTTAAAAGAGTTTACAGAAATCACAAAAAAATTAAGAAAACGAAAAAAGATCGCGTATCTTCCAGTAACCTTATCGAATTTCCGATAACAAACGCAACAGCTAGTATCAAACATTTTATTTTATAACCTGCAGAGCTAACAACCCTGTCAGAAAAAACTTTAAAAAGAAATTATTTTTCGACTTATTAAAATGCGAAGAGGTAATTTATGTATTTAAAACACAACATTTTTATTTACTTGGTGAAAGAAATGCAGACAACTCAAAGAAATGGAATAATATTAATTACACTTTTGTTTGGCTAACTGGAGTCGGGGTTGTTACATAAAATACTTTTAGATTTATTTATTGTATACACAACTTATTTTTTTTTTAGTGTTGATGATATTGTTGTCTTTTTAAGCCATTTAAATATAAATTAAACCCAAACTCGCTCACTTGTTTAGTCTATGCATATTTTTTTTTATTTTTGGGTTTAATTTATAAGATGGAAAAAACTCACATACAAAGGGTTTTTCAATAAGATGTTTGTTTGCTAAAACAAAATAAAATAAAACAAAAAAAAATTAGATTAAGACGATTAAAATTTTTTTGTATTACGAAGAGAAAGGTTCGATAAATTTGAATGAAAAATGATATCTGGCAAATGTCCAGCGTTCCTATTTCATTAATTATATCATGGATTTTGAGCTTTAACGCTGAAATCGATTCGGTTGGCTGCGTATAGACTCTGTCCTTAATATAGCCCTACAAAAAATAATCCAGTTGTGTTAAGTTACACGATATGGCTGGCCACTTAACTGCTGATAGTCGTCGAATTATGCGATCGGAAATGGTGGCTTGCACTAAATTTATCGTTTCGTTGGGTGTGTGATACCGATCTGTTGAAACTACATATCAGTAATATCCACGAGGCCAAAATTACTTTGTTAGGATCTCGCGATAGCGTGATTCATTAACCGTTACCGCATTTACAGCCTCATCTTTGAAAAACAAAAAAGGCCCAGCTATGCCTCCAAACTGGGCCTCTCAATAATCGCTCTAAAATTTTTAGAAGCCCAAATGCGGCAATTTTTCTTGTTGACAGTGAAAATTGGCTTCGTTTGAAAAAATGATTTTTTCAGAAAAAACAGCCGGCTGTTCCTAAGTAAAATGAGTGAATCTATGGCAATGTGAATGATAGGTCGGCTACAATTACTGCACCAGTTGAACCTTGTAAGGCTTCAAAGTCATCTTGTGACGCCAAAAGTCCCAGGGTCGTTTTTGGCACGACAAACCTATATATTATTGCTGTATTGAATTTCCAACGTTTATTTAAATAATATTTCCTCCATTGTATCTGAATTCCTATTGTGTTATATTGTGTATTTTTATTTATAAGCATATATATATTTTTTAGTGATTTGTGCAATCCTAAATGATATTTCATCTTTTTTATCTGAATTCCTATTTTGTTATATGAATTTATCAATCTTGCTAATTTTAGGAAAATAATGTCTTTATTTTTTTAATTAAGTTAATGAATTATGTTTAGTTTAAGTAATTTTAATTTATAATTTTGTATTTAACGGCAGCTCGTTTGGCAACGCCATCTGGAAGTATGGTTGGTGGTGAATAAGCCAACAGCTGTTTTAAACAGCATCTGATGGTTGGTGGTGAATACAGCCATCGGCTATGGTATACATAGACTGCCATTATGGCGTATGTATGTTTGTGTATAGCTGTGTATTGGCAGCATAAGTATAAAAGGACAAACACCATGAATAAAAATTCAATTGGTGTGCAGCCGGCGGCGGGACAACAGGTAATATTTTATCATATTTTAGACTGTTAGGTATGACAGTCAGGTTATAAACAAAGCAGAGGTTTTGACCCAGCCGAGTTTATACCCTGAGATACGAACTGTGGTTCGGTCACAAACGAAGCCGAGGTTTTGACCCAGTGGAGTTTGTGTCTACCGTCACCATAGTGGGTGACCAGAGCATTGGACAGTTGAGCGGAGGTTTTGACCCAGCCCAGCCTACAGTGTTTTTGGTTATTTCCCTTGGTCACACGGCCAATTCACCGAACTGTGCTCCAAACGAAACGCCACTGTCCGGTATATGTCGGACCCAGACTACGGACACTGCCGCACTCATACACCCACACCAGTGTAAAGTAGACGAAGCCGACAACGAGCTGCCGTCAAGACGAGAAGTATTGGCAAAATAAAAACTAAGTAAACCTGTGCAACCGCGGTTTTTTTTTATTTTGTCCCCACGACACAACACGACCCTGGACGCCGCTGAGTAATTGTCGTGCGAAATTGAATTCATTGTAACAATTGCCAATGAATCTACTACGAATACGTCAAGAAACTAAATGTCAAAACTATCATGATGTTGGTGCCGCCACAATGGGAAAACAAACTTCTTGTTTAAAAACCCCATACTACCAAATTGCCAAATGACTTTAAAACTAAACTGCTGCACGGTGACATAAATTCGACAAAAATGTATAAATTGGAGATTACAGACGAGATCTTTTAATGCAAAAAAAAAAAATTATTTACAAAAGGAGTCGTGTAAAATGCATAAAACAAACAGTTAACATTCGTTAAAGACTTTCAATAGCAAATATATATTAGTAAAAAATATAACACAATTATATGATAATAGAAATGATCTTATTTTAGAAGTTTTATTTTAATTATGAATCGAAGTACATAGCTGAAGCAACAAAAAACGTTATTGTTTCTTACGAGAACACCTTTATAATGTTTTAATCTATTTTGCAGCTTTAAAAGCCTTGAAGAATATTAAAGCATTTAATAATTTAGCATAATAGATTTATTTTATTGTTTACATATTCTCATTCTTTCATTTCCTGGTGTCTTCCGCAACCAGTTATTTTTGTAGAATTATTTACTTTTCTTTGCAGTAACACTGATTTAAATTCAATTCGCATTGCCAGCAGCAATATTTAATATCAACAGAACGGAAACAAGGCAAAGAAATATCAAAAAGTATTTCCGGTAAGTGGAGAGACAAAGTTTTAGATAAACAACAAGAATATTTAAATAAATGAGAAAAAGAAAAAAGAAAAATTGAATATAAAATTTTATATTTTATAAAAAAACATGCTGATATATTGGAAGATTGGAAGATTGCGAAACATTATTTCTATTGAGTTGTGGAGCAGCTGCTTTATTAGATTTGGAGGAAGAGGAAAAAAAATAAGAAACAGAAAAGGCAATGGGTGCGTAAGTGGGTTCAACACCGAAATGAGGAGGGATGTTGTGCAAAATTACTGTTGGAGCTACGTTGTGAAAGTCCACAGTTGTACAGAAACTTCTTAAGGATAAACTCAAGTGATAAATATGTTGGATATAATTTGTTAAGAATTTCCTTCATTGAACATTTTTGTAGGAACGCATAGCATTGTGCTCATGGTTATCGCAAGTGCATCTTATAAGTTTTTATATATCGACGTTGGTTCTAACGGCCGTATATCTGATGGTGGTGTCTTTAAAAAGTGTAGCTTTTATGAAGCTCTTACCAATAATAAATTACATTTGCCTAGTGCAAAACCACTTTCACCCACAAAAGCACCAGTGCCGTATTTTTATGTTGCGGATGATGCGTTTGCATTAAGTAACAATATTATGAAGCCTTATGGCAATAGAAATTTATATGCCATTCAAAGAGTTTTCAATTATCGCCTCTCAAGAGCAAGGCGAGTAATAAAAAACGCTTTTGGAATTTTGTCTGCACGTTTCCGTGTAATGCGCAGCTCAATGAAGCTTAATCCAACAAAAACAAGGCAAGTAACACTTGCATGCTGCGTGCTGCACAATTATTTAATGAGCCGCAAAAGCTCATTATATTACACCGAAAACTTAGTTGACCACTATACTGCAGACGGTACATTAGTTCCAGGCGAGTGGCGCAATGGTAATGACGCAAAAGGCTTGCAAAATGTACAAAAATGTCTTTCATATACATCAAATGAGACTTTAGCAGCAAGAAATGAATTTTCAAGATTTTTTGTAGAAGAGGGGGAAGTTAATTTCCAATATAAACACATATAATAAAATACTATTCACATCATGTTAAGTTTAAAAATTGTTTATTAATTTTTTTTCATCAACAAAAATAATAACAATAAAACAAAACAAAATAACCTTACTTCAATAAAAACAAAAGGATAACATCTAAATAATAAGTAAAACATTTAAAAATTGTAGTCATTTAAAAATTATTCTAGAGACAACGGGGAGCATTCAATTCCTAAAACGTTAAAAAAAACAAAAAACCTGATGAATTGGGGGGATGAGGACATACACAAGCTTCTTGCACTTGTTGAAGCAGAGAGAAAGAAAGCATAGCACAAAAAAACTTTAACGAATTGCGCTGGCGAGGTATTAAATGTCAATTTAAGGAAAAATATATGATTGCAGCTTTAAATGCCAAGTGGACAAACCTACGGATGTTCCTTCATGCGTTCTTCTTCCAAACATTCTAAAAAACACATTGTGACACGCTTGCGCACCTCTGCCACAGACTCCGTCTTAAGTGTATTCAGCTCGCTAGCAATGTAATTCCCGAAAGCAACATTGGGGTCTAAAACCCTTTACTTTTGCTGCTTCATTGCATTGACAGCCTCCCGCATACTTTCAGCTATCTTCGTGGCTGGTGTTGTAGGCTGCTTCCCTTTGGCTGATGATGATGATTTATAACCACTTTCTGAGGACTTTGGGCTTTTAAATGATACAAGTATTAAAATACTTAAAAATCATTATTATTTACATATATTTATCAATATACTTGCAACTATTTTCCTCATCCACATTGAAAACAATGTTTGAGACAGTCTGCTGTGTGTGCTTCTGCTCAGCACGTCCCACAAAAGTCAATGCGTTGTAAAACCTCCATTTAGTAGTGCCTACAACGCCTTGCCCAGATTTAGTTTTGGCCTTGGCTGAATATCCACGGTATTGAATCCGTAAGTTTGTCCACTTGGCATTTAAGTCTGAAACCGCAAACTTTTCCTTGAATTGGGATTGAATGCCTCGCTATGCGGAATCCCTTGCAGTTTTGTTGTGATATGTTTCATCTGAAGCATCCCACAAACACCTCTCTGCTTCAACAAGTACAAGAAGCTTGTATATGTCTTCATCCCGCCAGTCCATCACGATTTTTGTTTTTTTTTAATGTTTTAGGAGTTGAATGATCCCCGTTGTCTCTAGAATTCTGCATTACTTCTTATTATATTTATTTACTTACCTCCAAAGTCACATCCATTAAATCACCTTCTACGCTGGACTCAATATTCTATTTAATATTCTATTCTATTTATTCTATTATGACTTCTATTATTATTCTATTTATTAAATTATTTTTAAATGTTTGCCAGTGTTTGTTCGTACAAAAACTTTGTACGAGCAAACAATTGTTTGCTTAAAACATTGGAAAATATTTCACATAGGGTGGTCACATTACAGAAACTTTTATTTGTTGAGAAATAAATTTGTTTTCTCAAAAACATGTTTTCACCCTCAAAATATTTTATGGTCACATTACAGCAAACAAATATTTAATGTTTTCATGAAAATATTTCATAAGTGTGACCGTACCTTAAGTAGAAAATATTTTTTGTTTGCTAAGCTCTAGTGTCCTTAAACAATTAATTATCTATAAATTTTTAACCATTGGCAATTATCTTGATGTCTGCATAGCAAAGAAACATTTAACAGTGTCTTTGGCTAATAAAACCAATTCGAAGCAACATCATCAGTGAAGGAAAAAGGAAGTTTGGAGAATTATATTCATTCTGTACTTCTTCTGATATATGTATGGAATATATGAAAATATTCTAAAAATTTAACTTCTTAAATTACTACTATTTTAATACAATCTTTAATCAAATAGTTAGCAGTTACTTTTTTATAGAATGGATTTAAAGTATAACATGTCGTAATATAATTTAAATTCTTTTGGAGCTGAAACTTTTTAAATAGCACTTCAAACAAGTACGATTTCAAAAGTGCCACTTTAGAAAAAAGAATAACTGAAAACTAAAATCATACCTAAACCTTCAGTTATTGTAAACGTATTTTTTAAAGAATATGTTTAGAATATTTTTGTGAAGAAAAATTATTTTTTTAAATGTTTCCGCATTTTGAAAACGCGCAATTTAAATACTCAAACTGGCTTATCTATGGTAGCTATAAAGTGCTTATATATAAAGCTAGAAAAATAGATAAATAGATATATAGTCATTTTGTCCCCATTAGAGCTTAACAACTAGCTAACAAATTTCTTATGCTGCTATTTTAAAATCGAATTTCATCCATTACATATTTAAAACTTAAACAAAATACAACCTTCAATTTCAGTCATCTCAAAGACGGAATTGATATGTGCAATAATTTTACCAGATCAATGGGAAAGAAAAAATAAAACCAGAAAAAATAAGACCAGATCAAATGGGAAATGTTAAAAATTAAAACTTATGTTATTGTATACTTAACGAAATAGTCAGAAAAACTATAAACACTTAAATATGTTTCCGAAATGTGAACGGCTTATGGCAATACAAAAATTAAGTGATAATTTCACATAGCTACTTTAAGCTCTGAAATTCTGCTCAATTCTGAGTGAATTCTACATCGAAGATGCTAATCGAGACTCCAGACTATTCCACCAACAGGGCAAATGAAAATGCAATGACAGTTATAGTTTTCACATGCGGCAGTTACAATAAATTACGTCTTTGCTCCTTTAAAACTACTCTGCAAAATGGAAGGTTAGCTAAAAGTTAGATAAACATTATTTTAAGCAAAACACCTAACTTCGGATCAGGAAGGTAACACAGCACTATCATCTAAACACATAGAATACTATATGTGATAAACAATTTTTTGAGGAAAATAATAATTTTCAGAGATGTTGAACAAATGTTTGGCAAACAGACTTTGTTTTAAATTATTAATCATAAAACTTTTTAAAGCTACTGCAAATATACTTAATGGGTCATTATTAAATAGCGGAATTACTAAGTTAACTCCATTCGATTGAGACATAAGTTCCTCAAAAAATAAGAGTGAACGAGCAAAGATGTATGTATATATGTATATTACATGCCCTCATATTGGGACAAACTATCAATCAAGCAATACTAAAGACTAATACCTGCATACATATTTTGTTAGGCTCTTTCCTTTGAAAATTCATATAACGGTGAAGCTGTTTTATTTGCCAATACAGATTATTCGAAGACAGACTAAACCTGACAAAAACATTCTTCTAGTTCGTAAATTTACGCAAACAAAAATCCAAAGACAATTATCTATTGAGTGTAAGATGTTAGCCCTTCCCAAGCATTAACTGCAGTTATTGACAGCTCTGTTCGTTTTTAAAGCACCTTTGTGACGCTTCATCTTTCCTTCTTAGTTGTGATGAAAGAGAATCTCTGCGATTAGCGTGTTTATTGCTTTATTTGCATTTAAGCTGTTGAACTTAATCGTACTTTACGTTATAAATTTAGTTTGTCTATATTATTCCAATATCTCAATGCAGTTCATGATGCCCTTTGCAACAAATTTTTATTACCGTAATTTATTTCTCTTTACAATAGCAAAGTCATTAAAAACCATTTAAATTTCATCCGCATTGCCAATAGCAATGGTTTATGTCAACAGAGCGGAAATAGAAGAATGTAAAATGCGTTCTATGAGTAAAGTAAATAAATTTAAGAAAAGAGAAAAAATTAAAATATAAGAAACTTAATTTGAAATCCAATAGTTTATAAAAAATCGTCTGACTGGTTTTTCATCACATTTTAATTTTTTTTATTAAATTCGAGTGTCCTTGAATTAGTCAAAAATATTAAAGCCTTCGCTTTACGCTAACTAAGAGCTGATGGATTTAAATGCAAGTAATTGTTAATAAATTAAATTAAAAAATATGACTTCTAAAAAAATATAATGTTTTAAAATTAATTTTATATTTATTTGTAAATATATTGTTACGTTTATACCTTTTATAAACGTTTTGTTGTGAGTTCTTTATTGCAAAAGTAATTGCAACAGTTTTTAGAATTTTTAAATTTATAACAATTTTATTTACTTTAACTACACAAAGTTGACACTTCCGAACAATTTACTTAAAAATGCACGTCTTTACTTGATGAGGTTTAATTTTACACTGACTTAATCAGTCAGACGCTGCCCTATTTATATTTGTCCATTTAAAGTCTAGAAGATTTAGAAACTTCTACTCCCTTTGTATCACATTTTGTGGTTCTATGGTGTTTATTCGATGTATAGGCGCCTGTATATGTGTGTATTTTTGTTTTTGCTTTTATGCTGATAAGGTTTCTACTTGGGATTTATTTCCAAATATTTGTTGTCTTTTGTAGAAAAGGGTTTCTTAGAAAACTACGCAGATGGTAAACAACATACATGTTTGTTGTTGTAAAATTAGTTTTTGTCTTGCGCGTTTAGATGGTAAACAGCATATGTGCATTTTTTTTGTCTTGCATGCCAGGCAGTTAGTAAACAGCATATCAAATTGTAGTTGTGTGTGTACAAAATTTCTACGCAGTTTGTAACCATTAGTTCGCTTTATTGCTTAATCATTTTAGTTTAAAATATTCGTAACAATATATACGTATATTGTTTTAAAAACATCTTTACATATGTAAAAACGCACAAATTAAAAAAGTTACTCGTGCAAAGATTATGCATTCTACCAGAACTAGGAAAATGTTTGTGGACATTCGATTTGAAGTTTTCTACATTGAAATTGACAGGAAAGACCTCTGGCGGGAGTTTATTACACATACCATCTGTTCTGCTAAAAAAAAAATAGGTAATGCGATATAAAAGGTAATGCGATTCACTGGCCAATCGACCACAAATGGATACACTCTCAACGAAAATCTAGTCAAACCGTTTTTGTTTTTGAATAACGGGAACAATTTCCCTAATTTCGTTAGAGCACTTACCAACAATAAAATAGTGAAATACAAACCTACATTGCCTTGATACTCTAGGGCAGCAAGATCGGATGGAGTGAAAAATCTCTTACATCGTTTTAGAAAATCGAGGCACTTGAAAGCTTCTTTAGAAACCTAAGAAATGTGTTTAATCCATCGAACATCACACTAAATTTTCATGCCAAGTTCATCAAGAGCTTCCGATTTCGTAATACCTATATTACACATAATAACAGATGCAGTACACCTCCGAACATAGGTCTATGCGTAAGCATGCAGCATTGCCTCTTACGGTCATTAAAATCGCACGAACCCATTCGGAGATCGCCACGTAATCATGATTGAGTGTATCATTCATGTTTATGTTGAAAGTTTAACAAAGATGGTCGTTTATGGAAAAGCAAGAAATAGTTTAGGAAAAAGAACGGACCCTTGCACCATCCCTAAATTAATCTTGAACTCGTCTAATGAAATCCCATCTATAAAAAATCGTATGGTGCGATTCTTGAAAAAACTCGATATAAATCCGACACCAAAAGCAACTAATTTAAGCCCAACTACTTTTTGTAATACCAGGTGAAAGCATCAACGTAGTTAAACGCCAAAAGCAGCAAGTTTTAACAGAAGTGCATCATTCCATACTCTATCACACGCCTTGAAAATGTCTAGGGCCACCACATTACTCTCTCCGAAATGATGTACGAAGTTCTAACACTGTTCCGATAGGAAAATCAACAAGCTGCCCGCAGAGCGCCCCCTATGGAAGTCATACTGGCGGTTGCTAAGTAAGCTATTGGATTCTAGGTACCTCACAAGATGAAAATAAATCGTATTTTTCATTACTTTAGAAAGTGCAGAACTAAATGCAATTGAGCGGTAATTTTCAGGGTTGTTAGACTCGCTCCTTTTGGGGATTGGCGTTAAATTAGCAACTTTCCAAAACTTTTGAAAATCACTGGCATGACACAAGATACTAAAAAGCATTGTAAATGGATGCACTAGGCTTGGAGACCACTGTTTCAAGACCAATGCTGGTATCCCATCCGGCCCAGGAGACTTGTTGACGCTAACATCTGATGCAACCTTTTCAAACACTCGAGCTCGAAAGAATATCTTCGGCATACTAACGAATACTCTGTGTAGCTCAAGCGATGGTTGATTGCTTTTATGCTAATATAATAGCCAATAGGTTAGTTTTATCAACCGGATCAGTGAATATTTGGTCATCTTTAAAAGATTCGGATTTGACGAGCTACAATTATTCCTTACCCAAATTGCATTTAAAAGAGCCATAAAATCCTTGATTCGTTCCCTTTTTCCGTTTGTACAAAGCTGAGATTTCCAACAATTTAAGGTGGGCGTCAAGTTGCAAAAACAGCTTTTACTTCGCCATCAATATCTTTTGTAGGAGGAACTATCTAGGCACGTTTCGATTTAGCTCCAAAAATTCTAAAGGAAGCTATTTCCAAAAACATTTTTGTTATTTAGCTGCCTCTTCTTTGCGGCATCTTCGTGATGTTTGCTTAAAAAGCGTCGATTGCAATCGCATTTGATGATGAAGGAATTTTGGAAAATACACTCTCATCTTTCTGTGCCATACGTAGTCACCCCCAGGGGGCACATATATGGTCTTAATGGAGAGCTACTATGTAGATCTGTGCAACTGGGAGAAAAAGGGAGCTCAGTCCCCTGAAGTCAGCAGGGGTACAACTGGAAACTCCACTTTATTTCCCCGGGAATCAGTAAGCCGCATAATTAGTTATTTATCTCTTTAGACATTTAACTGTTCTCTGACTGATTATTGAGGTTGGCCCCTATATGGGAGTATCGAGGTAGTTTTGGTTTCGCGGCCTCATATCAGTCTATGGTTCTATGGTGGCCGGGTTCATTTCACCTTTAATAACACCTACCTGGTGAAATGTTCCCAGATCCAGTGAGCATGCTAGACATGTGTTCTGGACAGGAGTTGGAAATTCTCCAACTCTTAAGCAAGGAGTAATGATTTGCAGCCCTGCTCTGGAATCATTGAAGTTCAAACTAGAAAGTTCTGTTGCATAGAATTATAGCTTCGGCTTCCTAGGACGAGCATGACGTTCCAAATTATGCAGTGGTTTGATCCACCATCTAAATAAGGCTTCAGGAGCTTTTTAGAACACTATAAATCGATTTACATTCGTGTCAAGTTACCTCTTCTAACAGCACATTCTATATATAATGCGCTCGTTCCCCTCAGTGTACTCATTTCCAAAAAGGTCATTTACGCGCTTTTCGAAGTCCAGCGCCTGCTGCTTCAAACGGTCCCTAACCTTTGTACTTGTATGGGTTTTAGGATATCTTCATACCTACACAAATACATAAAATTTATTAAAACATTACGTGCATTCCTACTGTGTTATTAGCAATAAACACTTACTGTAAGCCACTGCGTTACTGCAAACAAAAATATATGTTGACAAAATTAACACGCGATAGATCGTTAAAAGTTAGTGCGTAGCACAAAAGGACTGTAGTTATGTTGGCTCGACGGTTATTCAAAATACAAGTTTTTATACCTTAATATCATGTTGCGAAGTGCTTTTCCAAAGGATATTACTGATTAAAAAGCACTATATTGTTATGACGATGATTTATTAAGTTTTAAAAGAAAATAATTACTACAAAAATAAGTGAACGAAACGACCCACTGTTCATTATACAAAGAAATCTTATACACACAAGACAAAAACAACATGTTTATAAGAAACTCTACCAAATAAGATAAATGGCAGAAAATAAAAAAAAAAAAACTAACACAGAGCAAAACACAAAGCACACAGCCAAGCAGGTGCGTAAATTGAATGATAATAACAACAACAATATGGGGTGATGTTAAAGGAGAACATTTTGTTTGTGCAAGAACTGCTTAAAGACAACAAAGTTGCCGTCGTGTTTATTTTGTGTATATTGAAAGTAAAAATCGTTTCAGTTAATTTAAAACTCTAAAGTATTGCGTTATTATTTTGTAATAAAAGAACTCAAAATAAAAAAAACGTGACATATGAACACGGTGAAATGAAAATTGTATGTATCGTGAGTATTCGTATGGCTGCTGTTAAATTATCGAATATTAAAATCATGCGATTTAAATGCACAAATTAAAAATAACACTTTTTAAGCTAAAAATTCCGTAGAATTAAAAGAAGAAAAATAGTCGCAAATAATAACGATAAAAATACAAAGCAGAAGCTATAAGACCTATGTAACCGTATTTTTTTTAGTGACAAAACAATTTATGATTTAACCAACGGCGCCAAGATTATTAGATGCTGGTTGATAACCCTTGAAACGTTACTTATTTTAACACAGGTCATAGTCATAAGAATTTGAAGTAAAATAGTTTATTATGGCCAGAGTACGTATTTCTCTCTTCATTTATTTTCATGAAAAAACCTTTGATTTCTTTTTTTTTTCATTGTCCGTGAATCAGAATGTGTCTTGCTTTTGTTTTTCCACCACACACAAATGAATTTCACGCACACATTTTTCAGCTCCATGAATGTTCGTTTTTCAAACTGATCACAACACATTGAACAAGAAGTAATTTTTGTTCAATTTCTTTCTTTTTTACCGTGAATGAAAGAAGTGCTCAACTTCTTTCTCTTTCACCATGAATGAAAGAAGCAAAATTTTGTTTCAAAAATTCTTCACCATTCATTTTCAACGAAGCTTCTTTTTGCTTCATTTCATATGCGAAGAAAATTTTAAGGCACTAGTAAATGTTCTTATGCAAAGGGTATTTAATGTATGTTCTTACCTAAATGTGCGTTGTGTTGTACATATGATTTTAAATATTTTGGATGTGTAATGAAAATGTGCATGGATTTTGAATTGCATTTACTAGGAAAATGTAGATATTTTAAAAGCACAGAAAGAAGGAATTTTATTACCTAATATAGTGTTTAAAAATATATTAATGTAAGTCCATAATTTGTTCTTATTTGCAAAAATAAAAAACAGGTAGATTTTTCCAAGCAATAAGCAGATGTTTTATAAGTTGTTAAAAAAGATGTACTTATACTTTTTAATATTTTTAAATTCTAAGGATATTTTATTTATTTTCGCTACTTTGGATAAATAACAATAACTTCAGATAATTTTGTATTTGACCTTTGAAGCGGTTGTTACCAGTGACTAAATTAAAAAAAAAAATTAAGAATTATTATATTTTAGAAAGTGAAAATAAAGCAAAGTGTATCGAGTGTGGAAAAAAGCTGAGTACAGTGAATAAAAATAATCTTGTCCGGCATTATAAGCTCCTTCATAATAGGAAAATTGAACTTGTTAAAAACGGCAAGAATCATATCGAGTGTCCAAGAAACTAAATATTTCAGTGAAAATAAATATCGGCAAAAATATGTTTTTCAAGTGTTGCGTGGGCTTAGTTACTTTTCAAAATTTTCCATTCCGAATTTTTGATGACCATGATTTTTTTAAAACTTTAATTTCTCCTTATGAAGAAACTTTTTAAGTTCGTGGAATATTGTTAAATTACTAGAGTCCTCCAGTATTAAAATAAGAGAAATTATAAAAAAATAGAGTAAAAAATGAAATAATTTCGCTCAAAATAGATATTGCAACCAGAATGGATCGCAATATTCTCGGCGTAAATATTAAATATACACATGATTCCAAAATTTGCATTAATACATTGGGTAAGTATTCACAGAAAAAAGTGTTTGGATATTGTTTTATATTTATGTTAGCAAAAGAAAAATACATTGGGTTATACTACGTTTAATCTTTTTTTATTTTTAAAGGCATGATACAACTGGATAAAAAAACATATGGCAACTTATTTGAAAGACGAAGTTTTGAACTGTTTAAAAACATACGACATAGACTTGAACCAAATTTATTCAAGCATGACAGATAATGGAGCAAATGTCCTTAAATTTGGCCAGCTTTTGCAAGAACTGCAAATCGAGCAAATTGAGGAAGCAACCGAAGAAAATGATAATGCTGATGAAATTAATGAAAATGTTCAAAAATCCTTGACGCCAATATTATCAATGGTAAGATGCGCTGCCCATACAATTCAACTAGCAGCTCATGATGTCATAAAAACCATTTAAGCGCCAATCGCTGTTAAAACATTAAAAAATTTAATACGCACTAACGGCTTATGCAGGGATCTACTACTTCTAGATAACGCTACACGGTGGAATTCGACTTTTGAAATGCTGAAGTCATTTCTAAATTTAAGAGATTTTATGGAGTCGCAGTTTCAAGACACACTGTGTACTTACAGTGTAAAGTGGCATTTTGTTTCAGATTTCTTTTGAACCTCTTTCCAAATGCACGCATCAGTTGCAGAAAGAGCAATACATTTTAGGCGACTTTTACAGAGATTGGCTTAACACTGAATTAGAGCTCGAAGATATCGCTACTACTATGGCATCTATGCTACATCAAGCTATGCAGAATAGAAAGAAGCTTCAGCTAAAGAACGGCGCATTTGCTGCAGCATTTGTATTTGGACCCAATGTTTAATTTTTTAAATTCCAGAATAATCACAGAGGCACAAAAATCACAAGGATTAGTAAGCACAAATATATATTTGAATATAGTATGTATGTACATGTATTTATTAATTTTTTATGTAGGACCACTTAGTGAAAACTTTCGATATCATACGTAAACTGGAGAATGCAAACGATTATTTGCAACTAACTGAAAATACTGAACCAGAAGAAAAAATGGAAGTGATAACCACATCTTCTACATCTTATGCTAGGCTAGCGCAGCACATTATGGCATCTATTGCCAATACACCGCAAAGTGCTGAAATGAAGCAAACATTTAGAGTAAAACTAAGTAATCTGTCATACACAAAAATGGTTCACTCGATACAGATATAATTGAATATTTCAAATCACGGACTTTGGATGCGGATGTTTTGAAAGCGGTGAATGTTGCACCAGCCAGCCAGGTTTGAGTAGAACGAGCTTTTAGTGCATTCACATTTACCTTTACAAAATTAAGAACTAAACTGAATAATACCACTTTAAATAATTAATTAATTACAAAGTTAAATTTTAATGAATTAAATTCCTGTAACTTAAATTTAGATTCCTTTAATGAACAAAGAGTTTTGTAAATATGTACATATATTTTTTTCTTTGTATTTACTCTTAATTTAGGTTTGACTACTTTATAAATTTTAAAATATAATTTTAAATTAATTTAATCTAAAATTAAAATTCTTATTATTAGGAAATATTAACATTTATTAATCCTTTTAACAACTTATAAAACATCTGCTTATTGCTTGGAACAATCTACCTGTGTTTTTATTTTTGCAAGTAAGAACTAATTATGGACTTACATTAATATATTTTTAAACACTATATTAGGTAATAAAATTCCTTCTTTCTGTGCTTTTAAAATATCTACATTTTCCTAGCAAACGCAATTTAAAATCCATGCACATTTTCATTACACATCCAAAATATTTAAAATCATATGTACACAAGGCACATTTAGGTAAGAACATACATTTTATAACCCTTTGCATAAGAACATTTACTAGTGCCTTAAAATTTTCTTCACATATGAAATGAAGCAAATGTAAAATGAAGCAAAAAGAAGCTTCTTTGAAAATGTATTGTGAAGAATTTGCGAAACAAATTTTGCTTCTTTCATTCATGGTGAAAGAGAAAGAAGTTGAACACTTCTTTCATTCACGGTGAAAAAGAAAGAAATTGATTTGAATTGAATTGAATGTTCAATGTGTTGTGATCAGTTTGAAAAACGAACATTCATGGAGATGAAAAATGTGTGCGTGAAATTCATTTGTGTGTGGTGAAAAAACAAAAGCAAGACACACTCTCATTCATGGACAATGATAAGAGAATGAATAAAAATGAGCTTTCTTGGTGAACAAATGCGTACTCTAATTATGGCCATCTTCAAAATAGAAATTAACGATTACGAGTAATATTGCAAATACTCAAAAGCATTTCAGATCTTATATATTTAATAGACAATCGTGCAACCTACGCAGCTGTACTTTTTGATTTCCAGAACTACTGTTAAGCCGTATTCGTAGAGTTGGAGAAAAAAATCAGTGAAAAATAATTAACAAACCGTTGACTGTTTAAGTACAAGGTACTACTCATGCCTTGTTTGATGTGTATTCTATTCTACGCTATTGCATGATATTGTGCAACTTCTGACAGTGATTCCGAAAAATTTATATTAGATTTCATCAAATAAGACAAAATTTTTAAGGTATTATTTGCTTCAAATAATTTTAAATGTTCTTAATATTATGTTGTTCCCATCACTAAAATGGTAACAAACTGGATGGTTTCATTCTTATGGGTAAAACTTTTAAACCGTTAGTCATTTCATTAAATGCATGAGAGAAAATAGATGGCGAAGTGACAGGAAGCAAAATTTCTTAGAAAGACTATTAAGATGTTATATATTTAATTGATTCCTTAAGGGATCTCAGTCCCCTGAAGGCAAGCGGGATCTCAACTGCAAGCTCCACGTTATTTCCACGGGAATCAGTAAGCCCCAGAACTCCGCTAATTGTCTTTTCAGACTTTTAGCTGTTTCTCTAACTGATTACTGAGGTTGGCCCTTCGGGAGTATCGTGGTGGTTTTGCGGCCCTTGCATGAATTTGGTTATGGGGGCCAGGATGATCTCGCCTTTAATAACACCAACGGGTGAATGATCCGGATCCATAGAGCCTGCTAGTCATGTGTTCTGGACCAGGAGTTGGATAGTCTCCAGTTCTTCAGCAAGGAGTAGTGATTTGCAACCCTGCTTTGGAACCGTTGAAAGTACAACTAGGAAAGACCTGTTGCTAGAATTAGTTCTCGGGTTCCTAGGGCGTGAATGACGTTGCTTTTCATTCACAGTGGTTCGACCATCATCTGATTAAGGCTTACGGCCAGGTGCAGATATAAATCTTATTACGAAATATCAGAGCAGCAAATGAATCATTTAATTCGCGAATCATTCATGCACTGAATTAGCAAATTTCTAACAAATTCTTTTTACACAAACAATGAACTGAATGTATTTTGGGCCAATTCAAATGAATTTGGTAAAAATGAATTGCAATTCATTTCCAATAAATAAATTTTTAAAATGAATTGCGATTTGTTTCCAATGCAAATGAATTTATTCAAAAGAATTGCAATCCATTTCCAATTTACTTGAATTGATTTAGAATTAACTAAAATGAATTGGAAAAAATAAGTAGCAGTTCATTACCAACTAATTTGAATTGAATTGATTGTAAACTGAGTTGATTTTATGAGTAAATCGACAGTACCAGTAAGCTTCGCAGTCCTTTTGTTATTCAATTAATTTTAATGTAAAAGGCAGCAAATGCGACTCTCGTTTTGCATATCACCAAATAATATTATCCAAAAACGAATAATGTTTAGATTTAAAATTGTCAGGTAGCGAGAGAGTAGAAATTGAATTATTAGGCATCACCGAAAATCCTATGTAAATGGAAAACATTTGATTAATTTTAACTAGAATTCATTGTTCTTATTCAGTTAAATGAATTCAAAATCAATTTAATTTAAATGAATTGGAAACTAATTACAGATCACTTTAACAAATTCATTCGAATTGAAAATGAATTATAGCTATTCTAAAAATTCACTTTAATTTGAAACGAATTAAAATTAATTTTTACAGATTCGTTTGAATTAATTCAAATTTCATTCAATTCTTTTTTCTTGTGAAAATAATTAAGTTAAATTTTAGCAAATTTGTTACGAATTCAAATCAAAAAAGAATAATTCCTTTACAGCTTTGCATCTTTAAATAATTTTTTGAAAAAATCTTTGATAACAATCCATGTCGAATGATAATGATTAACCATATATTGTTAAACACACTTAATATTAGGTCTGAAATAACATCACAGTGTTTTAGCCCCGAATGTCTGTCGTATAACTAATATAATATAAAAAAAAATTTGCTGAGTTTTGAGTAGAGTAAGATTGGCATTTAAGGTTAGTGTGCAAAAATGTTACATCAATCCAACTATTTTGCAGTTGAATCAATGCAACAGCTCGGGATTATTGTACTGCGACGGTAGGGCTCAAAAAGCGATTCAGAGAAATGATTGAATGATTGAGAATAACCCCAATCAAATTATTATTGTTTGACACTTGACCTGAACATTAAAAATATTTTGTATAGAAAATGAAATTGCAAATGATGAAAAGTATTGAATGATGCAATTTTCTTAATAAACGTAACGTTGGCATAAAGCGTACGTAGGTGTACAAAGTTTATCAATAATGTTATCTACATTTTCAACTTTCGAGGCTCCATGTCACTTCGGCTAAAACTGTAAGAGATAACAAATTCATTTTAGAATGCCATGAAGAATTTAACACTTGCAATACAAGTTTGATTACAATAATAGACATTTTTTCAATGAATGAAACTAAACTAATGAATAAACTAAACAATGCATAAATCAAACTAAACAAGTAAAACAATGCTGTTGGCTATAGTCATTTGATTATATAATAATTGAAATAACAGAAGTATGAAAAGAAAAGTTATCAGAGAAAAAAGAAAAACCAGCATGTTGTCGTATCGGGTTTTTCAACAAGAAGTTTGTTTTTTAACTGTGGGAACACCAGCAACACATTAAATTTTTTGTCGTATTCGTAGTAGATTTATTGGCAATTGTTACAGTGAATTCAGTTTCGCACGAAAACCGCATTAAAATAATTAAAAACCACCATGAAAATGGCTGTTGTGTTAAAGTTACATTTCGTAAAATTCATGATATTTTCGAACAACATAATCGTCCTTCTGAGATCGCTATTAAGAATTTGGTAGTTAAATTTGAGCCGACACTCTCGATACAAAATGTGCGAACACCAACGCATGTTTGACCGGGTAGTTCAACTGAAAACGTCGCAGCCGTGAGCCACAGTGTTGTAGCAGATTCAAATTTGTCAATTCCTCGACGTTCTCAACAATTGGAGCTATGGCGAATTTTGCGTACGGATTTGACTTTGCAACCTGGCTGGAATTGCAGCCGATCGACCATTCACATTACCGTAGATTCGCTAAATTCATTCAGGAGCAACCGGCTGGTTTTTCTGAAAAAATCATTTTTTCAAACGAAACTCATTTTCACTTGTCAGGGTATGTCAATAAGCAAAATTGCCGCATTTGGGCTTCTTAAAAGCCTAGAGCGATTATTGAGAAGCCTTGCACAACGTGTCTCTGTACGGAGCGCTATGTGGCCGGTCAATGGATCACGCTAAGTCGAGATGCTAACGACTCAATTTTGACTTATTATTGACTGCGTGGATGTCACTGACATGTGGTTTTAACAGGACGGTACCACATATCACACAGCCAATGAAATGATCGATTTATTGCAAACCAAATTTTCCGATCGCATAATTTCACGACAATCAGCTGTTAAGTGGCCAGCATGATTGTGTGACTTAACACCACTGGATTAATTTTTGTGGGACTATGTTAAGGACGAAGTCTATACAGAGCCAATCGAATCGATTTCAGCTTTAAAACTCAATATCCACGATGTGATTAACGAAATAGAACCGCCATTCTGCCAAAAAGTGATTAAAAACTTTGATAAAAGATTCGACATCTGTTAGTGTGATTGTGGTGGACATTTGTCAGATATAATTTTTCATTCATAATTGACGATCTTTTCTCTTCGTAATGCAATAAAATTTTAATTATCTTATTCTAAATTTTTTATTTTTTTTTATTTTAAAAAACAAAGGTTTTGCTGAAAAGCCCTTTATTTTCTTTAACAGATTTAAAAAAAAAAGCGAGCCACTTCATGTCCTTCAGTTAAAGTTATTGTATGTCAGTTAAGTAAACTTGACATGTTATAGAATTTTAAAATTGACAAATATACAAAATTTCTATTGCGTTTGTATGAACAAGTTTAATCTATGCTAAATTGTAAAAGCCACACAAACAACAAGCCAACCATAAAGTTGGTGCCTTTTAGCTATTAGTAGTAGTTAATGTTTAGAAAGGTTAAACTTTTACAAAGCATGATTATCGAATCAATAACTGGTTTTTGTTAGCGCACAAAAATTTTGAAAATTTTGTTTCGATTACAACAGAGTCATAGCGATAAAACTGTATCATCAGCAATAATAATGAGAAGGTAGAAAGGAAGGAAGGAAAGTAACTGTACGGCAACGACTACTATTAGACGTTAACAGAAATTAACGTTTGAACAGAAATTAACGTTTATAAGTTACAGCTGCTTAACCGGCCAATAACCATAAATACTAAAAGCAAATGCGAAACGTTTTAAAATTTTTGTTTAATGATTTGCAGCGACAGTTTCTGTTTGCGTTGAATGCAGATTAACTGGTTCTAATTAACAAAGACTATTTCATGTCCAAAGTTATGACGCAAAAACAACTACTAATTTAATTTATGTATTTAACACATAAACTAGTGGATTTTTTTATCATAAAAAGCTGCAACGCTTTTACGTGGATACAGAAACGTTTTGTCGATGGTTACCAGAAATATCTATTTATTTTTATATTAAGTTTAGGGATTGAAGATCCCCACAGACATTAAAAACACTAAATAATAATATGACATAAAACTTAAACTTAGTTATCTATAATATAAAAATAAGTCGTGTTTTCCTTCCTGACGCTATAACTTCAGAACGCACGAACCCATTTCCACGGTTTTACATTCGTTGGAAAGGTCTCGGGCTCCGTGAGGTTTATAGCAAAGAAAATTCAGGAAAAATTTCAAGGGAAAAGCAGGAAAATAGAGAAAATCATTTTTCACATACAGCGCCATCTCTGAGACATAGCATGTACTACAACGGCACCAGTACGTGGTGTGCGAGTATCCCTCACGAAAATAAGTACATTTCATTTTAAGTAGATGACGCCCTGCGCTAAGTCGCATGTATACTGTTTATCCTAGAAGTGATGAACGTTTTTATTTGCGACTGCTGTTGGTAAATGTACGTGGACCAAAATCATTTGCGTATTTGAAAACTGTGAATGGCCACCAATGCCAAACATATCGAGATTCTGATTGAAGATCAATCCTTGACTATTGCAAACAAGCTACTGATTGCAGTAGGAATAATGATTGCGCCAAATCGATCGATGCACCATGCACTCAAACCAAGAATTTAATCGAGAGCTGCAATACAATGTTGATACATTGCAGAAATTCGTGTGAAATAATATGCACAAAAACAAATATACGAAACATTTATACAAGCGGTGGACAATAATACTGGTGGTCTATTCTTCCTAGACGCAACTGGAAGAACACGGAAAATATTTGTCATTTCATTGATTTTGGCCACTATTTGATCAAGATGTGACATAGCTTTGGTGTTAGCATCATCTGGAATTGCGGCGACTCTGCCAGATGGCGGTCGTACTGCATATTTTGCGCTTAAGTTGCCACTCAATTTAAACACAATTGATACTCCAACATGCAATCTTTCCCGATCCAGTGCAATGGGAAAATTGTTGATGCAATGGAAGCTCATTGTTTAGGATGAGCGCACAATGGCACATAAGAAATCACTTGAAGCACTTAACTTCACACTGAAGGATCTTCGGCGAAATAACAACATCTTTGGCGGCTTGATGATATTGTTGGCAGGCGATTTCAAGCAGACGTTGCCAGTAATTACCCATGCAACGCCTGCATATGAATTGAATGCTTGCCTGAAGGCATCACCTTTGTGAAATAACGTAAAAATATTATCGCTAACCACTAATATGAGAGTGAAACTTCAAAATGATCAAAGTGCTGCACAATTTTCCAACGGAGTTTTTGAACTCTCTGGAGTTACCAGGATTTCCACCACATAACTTGCAACTCAAAGTTGATTCAGTTATTATGATATTGCGTAATTTGAATCCACCGCGACTTTGCAACGGTACTCGACTTGCGGTGAAAACACTTATGCCGAATTTGATTGAGACAACCATTATTAACGGAAAGTACGCAGGTGAACGATTACAATTTCCGGTTCGCCTTGCGTTCGCAATGACAATTAACAAGTCGCAAGGCCAATCGCTTAGTGTTTGCGGGATAAATTTAGAAAATCACTGTTTTTCACATGGGCAGCTATACGTTGCGTGTACACGAGTTGGGACACCATCCGCTTTATTTGTGTTAACGTCATACCAAAAAATAAAAAATGTGGTTTACCAAAGTGCACTTCAATAAAACGGTTAATATGCGGACACGTATAACGCTTCGATTCAGTATTTACTTTGGATTAATTTTCATTTTTTACTTAGAGAAGCTCAACTAAATTCCACTACATTTTTGTAATCGAAATGAATTGCTGTTGTGCAATGAAATAAAATTTTTCATTTTCAAATATAAAACAAACGAAATGTTACAAAAAACGAAGCCATCTTTTTACATAACATTACACAGCATTACTTATAAAAGTTATTAAACTTGATAAAAATTCGTAAAAACGGGTCGCTCTTAGCGTAATTTGATCTAAATACTTTAATTTCCAGTCGATTAAATTTGCGCGTAGGCTCAAATGGAGCGTTAAATAAAATATTGCTAATCAAGAAATCTGTACAGAATGTCTGTTTATTAAATTTAAGACGGAGATGATATTTAGCATTAGTATTCCGCATTTTAGAGTTTGCAGGTTTATTAGAGCACGTCCACCAGTTTAGGATGGTAGAATTCAGGGATTCCATTGTAAGCTGCGAAGACAAAATAACAAGAACTATTTTTGCACCGATTCCATGCTATTCCTATAAACTTTATAAATTGGATCCCAAATTTCATAACAGGTCTGATGTTTTGCGACATATGGGCTACTAAATTCCTTCGCCCAGCATTTTATAAATTCAAGAATCGCAAGTACTTTGCTTGTGTCTAACGAAATATGCTGTATGAAATTCAATTTAGCATCCTGTAGAATACCACGATCTAAAACTACATTCAGTTTCTCAAGTTCGTAGCCGTTTAAAATATATTGCACGTTTGCATGATATTTTCGGAAGAAACACATGTATTTGCACTTTTTATGTGTCAACTTTATGCCACATATTTTTTTTAAACTGTTTGTTTATTTTCTCTCCGCCAGTAAATGAAATACTATTCTCATTTTGCGTCTTATCTGGCTGTTTTGAAGTTAAAGGCGAGCATTCGATGTGAAAACATCATTATCAAGCAGCGGTGTAATTAGTACTGGTGAGTCAGTGTCGGCGTTCAGGTAGTTCTGTTGTTAAGTTCGTATCTATTCAGGTAGGCAGAATGCCAGCCACGTGCCATTTTAAGCAAAGTATATTTATCAATACCTGTTATTATTATCTAGGTATCTCTATGCGTCTGAGGGTGTTTTTCGTTTATGCGTTTGCATGAGTAGTTTTAGTGTGAAGATTGTTTTTCAGGTCGTGTTTACCTGTTCGCTTATAATGTCACAGTTGAAATTTTTTGTTTTGTAGATTTCCATGTTTTCAAGAATGTCTAGTCTTCGTATTTTTTTGCTGTAGTAATGTCATACATTCATCTATTTCCCTCGGTGTTGTGTGTCCGTGAGTGTCAAAGTGTAATGCAAATTTGGAATCTTCTCTTTTCCATTTGTATGAGCGGATGTGTTCTGTAAACCTTGTTTTTAGTGTTCGTCCAGTTTGCCCTATATAAGTTTGTTTGCAGGTACAAGTAAGTCTGTATACCCCGCTGGAACTAAACTTGTCAGTTGTTTTTGTCGTTTTTATGAGATTATGTTGCCAGTTTTTAATGCTGTGAGTATTCCTTCTTTGTGAAAAAAAGGTTAGTTAGTCTGTATATTTCTGGTCCTGTGTAAGTAAAGGTGTGCCGTCGTGCAGTATCGGCTGTCTCTTTGTCTTCTTTATTTCTGTTTTTAGTGTTGTATTGTCTAAGAAGCAGGGTTCAGAATTTTTCATTTATGAACATTCAAAAATCAACGTTCATGATATTTTTCACAAATGAGAAATCTAAAATTTTATATTTGTTTTTCACACTCATAAACGAACAACAAAAAATGTTCTGCTTATGTTCATACATGAATGCGCACAACAAGAATTATTAGTCTTATTCATATGTGATAAATGATAAATCAGCTACTTCTCATTAATGTTCTTTTTCATAAATGTACATGTTCATTTATGAACGTTGAAATTTTATAAAATTTCTCATAAATGAACGTAAAAAAATTTGCTACCCACGATCGCAGTTTACCGTAAAATGTAGTAAAAACACATGGGTACATATTAACTTAAAATACAATATTGCAATATATTCTAAAAGAAATAAAAAAAGCATTTTTTTTCCTGCATACGCCGACAATTGCGCATTATCAAATGTGTGCGTTTATGTACGCGAATGCTTAACGCACATATTTTTACGACCTCTTCATTTATAGAAAAAATTAACAAAATTGTAAATATTCAAAAATGAACACTTTTGTGTTTCTCATTTTTTCACTTATGGATAGAAAGAAGAAAAAAATAAATCGTAATTTGTAGTCTCTCACACATGTATGAGAAGAGGCGGCTAAAAAATGAAATGTACATATTCATACATGTATGAACAGTGAGTGAATACTTCGCTACTCTGCTAAGAAGTTTATCGATGGTAGTGACCTTGTAGCCATAATTCATAGCAATGGCGTAAATTCTGTGGAGTTTTTTGTTGCACTTATCTGCAGTAAGTGGGATTATTTTGAGTCTTATTTTTTTAATTATAAAAATCAAATGTTTCTTAAGTATAATTAATATTTTTATTTGTATGCTGAAATAACCTTCTTTCACATTTGATTGTGTGAAATTAGTTGTGCTGATGATATTATGAAGATTAGTTTTAATTTCAACGAAAAGTAAATACTTTTTTGATGGATTAATGATGGAATGAAAATAAAAAATGGTTTCTTAATAGTTACTGTGTTTTTGTATTAAAGTTTTGTTGTCTTTTTGCTTTGTTAGCTGAACATAGTTCTTGAGATTTCTATACAAAATATGGATAAGATTACTACGGGTTTCCGTTCAATTCACTATGAACTATATAAGAACAATGGTCATATGGGAATTCTTTCCCCCGCACTACTACATTTCAAATATATATATTTTTTTTAATAATAAATATTTTATAATAATCTCCATCCACAGCATTATCTCCACATTGTTCTAAAGTTAATTATTATAAAAATAATTATTAATATGAAAATAATTATAAACGTCGGTATTTGTTAGAAATGTTACAAATAATTAAAGCACCATTAACAAAATAAAATTAAACTTTGAACAGAAAATTATAGGCGTTTGGGGTGCATAAAAATATAAAACAAAGCTTTGTAATATTTAGTCATTAACTTTATGTTTGATTAGATGTGTAATATAATATTATTTTACTTGAAAAATTGTTTAGTCTTAAAAATTGTATGTATGTATAAATAGTTATAATATTTTTTCAATTTGAAGTTACCATTGTTTCTGTTTTGTTTTTTGAAAAAAAAATTTTTTTTCATTATTTTGAATTTGTTTATAAAGATTTTTTCATTTTTTGATTAACTTGATAAATTGTTAATACACTTTTTGTTTTTCCTGAAGATGCCAACCAATGGTTTGGCAAGATATCGAGAAATAATATAAAAAATAAAAAAGATTAACTGCATTTTTTTTATGAAAAAACCAAGTGCTTAATTAATAAAATACTAATGAAATATTAAAAAGGTCAAATAACTATAATAATTGCTAAAAAAAAAAGCAATAAAATAATAAAACTATTTTCTTTTCGAAATGAAATTTGTTAAAAATTAATGTCAATTAAAATTTTAAACCATACATTCATTTAATTTACTTTTAACTCAGGTAAGCATATTGTTACGTTTATACCTTTTATACACGTTTTGTTGTTGCTGAGTTCTTTATAAATAACGCCAGATTTTGAAGTTTTCTAATTAATAACAAGTTTATTTACTTTAACTGCACACACAATTGGCACTACAGAATAATTTACTAAAAATGCAAGTCTTTAACTAACGAGGTTTATATTTTAACTAAGCTATCCTTTAGGCGCTGTCCTTTACATTTGTCCACTAGAGATCTGAAAAAATTCAGAACCTTCTACTCAATTTGTATCACATTTTGTTGTTGTTGTATAGGCGCCTGTAGGTCTTAATTTATTTTTCTTTTTGTTTTTATGCTGATAAAGTTTCTTCCTGGAATTTATTTTAAGATAGTTGTTGCTGTCCTGTGTATATGAGTTTTCTTAGAAAACTACGCAGTTGGTAAACAGCATATACCATGCGTGTATAGAATTTCCACGCAGTTTGTAACTAGAAAGTTGTTGTTGTCTTGCGTGCATAAGTTTTTTTTACCAAGCCACGCAATTAGGTAACTTTATTACTTAATTATTTTCTTTTTGAAACTTAAGCAAGACGCATTTCTAACAATATGTTTGCTTGAATTTTATTTCCTTTTGTGGTTAATATTAAATTATATATATTACTTTAGAATTTAGAAAATCATATGGGTTTACATTTCAAAATGATGGGTTACAGCATTAGTGAAGCAGAGTAATCAGTTGCAAATAAGCTTTAGGGCATCTGAAAATCTGCACGAATTTATAATGACATCGCTTTTTTATTTACCAACAAAACTTACCAGAGGTGTTGGCAAAAAACAAGTTCAAGATAACGAGCGTAAGCCCGTGGTAAATGGTAGCACGTGAGGTTTTTTTAAACAAACAACAAAAGCACTTCTTAATATATTTATTATCCGTGTATATTTATTACTTTGTCCATATTTGTCCAAATGCTTCCGTAGTGTAAACATTAATAAACATGTTTTATTTACATAATTATTTTATTACATTACATTAATTATATAATACATTTTCACTAGATTAATTATTCAAAAAGAAGACATTATTTTTCTTAATTGTGTGTATGTTCTGACAATAATCAATAAATCTATAACATTTATTAAATTTAGAAAAAATCCTTAATAATGGATCCCAGTTAGCATAGTTCGCTCTGTGCACTTGTACGGATAGCGGGATAAAATTACGTTTAGGACGTGATGGAACATTAAAACATTTATTACTTATTCAACATTGACAGGACACATTTCCTTTAATAAGATTCAGGACAAAACTAACATTCAACATTGCTCTACGACTTTTAAGCATCGGAAGTTTAATCAACGCAAATCTATTGTTATATGACGGTAGATTTCACATATTCCAGTTCAGGCCACGAAGGCAAAAGAGTAAAAATTGTCTTTGAACAGATTCAACAGTATTAAAATGGATATTGTATGTTAGGTCCCAAATTATATTCAAGAATAGGTCTAACTAAAGATGTGTACAATTGCTTCGTTATATAAGGGTCAGTAAATTCCTTAGCCCCGCGTTTTATAAATCCCAAGACAGATTGGGCTTTATTCACCGTAAATGATATATGACGTATAAAATTCAGTTTAGGATCAAATAAGACACCCAGATCAGAAATTGCTTCAACTTTGTTGAATATTTCATCGTTCAAGGCATATTCAACATTAAAATGTGTTCTATGAAAGAAACACATACTGCTGCACTTTTCATTATTGAGCTGCATAAGATTAATTTTGCACGTGGAGCTAATCGCATCCAAATGTTGTTGCAAGAAGATATGATCCGGATAATAATTATAAGTTAATATATATATATATATATATATATATATATATATATATATATATATATATATATAATATTTACATCATCTGCATACATGAGGATATTTGAAAACTTTATTACCGTTGGTAAATTATTGATAAACAAAGAAAACAACAACATGAATCGGCTTAGAGTTCAGGTTCCTGAAGGAAACTTTCTGTATTCTGTTCAACAAATAAGAGGAAATCCATCTTAAAGAGTCAAGTGTGAATCCCATGCTATTAAGCTTGTGTTATGATTGACCTTGTCAAAGGCTTTAGTAAAGTCGATGTATGTAACATCTGTCTGCTTTCTTTGAACAAATCCGCGATTAATAACAGTTATAAAATGTAAGAGATTTGTAATTGTTGAGCAACCTTTTCGAAAACCATGTTAAGCAGGCGATATAATTGCCGAGACTTGATGACAAATTTGATCCGTAATAATTTTTTCAAAAAGTTTTGGCACAGTATTAAGCTTTGCAATGCCCTCGTAATTTGCGATATTACTTTTACAGCCAGATTTAAACAATGAAATTATAAATGAATCCTTCCAGAATGTAGGAAAATAACCATATTTAATTGATATGTTAAAAATGTATGTTATAGGAAACGTTAAAGCAGCAGCACAATTAATGAGAAGAGAACTCGGAATACCATCAGGACCAGTTTTATATAACAATTTCAGTTTAGTTGGATAATTAAATACAGATGCTGAATCCACAGGTACAATCGATATATCGAAAAGTTATGACTCAAGAAAAGGATACACAAAAGCTTCATCATATTGTTCACCAGAAAACGTTGTTGAAAAAAAGATTGCTAAATCATTATCAGATTTAATAGAATCAAGTTTCATTATTGGTGGAAATGATACTGAGCGACGCTTAGTATTAACAAAATGTTAAAATGATCTTGGATCACAATGAATATTATTTCGAATCTTATTCAAGTACTGTGCTCGTGTAGAAGAGTATTTAGCAAAGTCAACAAAAGATCCAGATTTTTTATAAATTCTGTACAGTTTATTCTTTTTATTTTTAAGTTTTCATAAAATTTTTGTACCCCAAGGGTGATCCAGAATTATTGGAATGAACAATTTTAGGGATGCTGCAATTCATATATGCATATATACACATAGGTAAATTGAAACGCCCTCCAACTGCTCACTTTTATTTTAATTTTCGTTATTAAGCTAAACTAAAGATTTTAAAGCAAAATGCAAAACATTATACATTAATGAAAACATTTTGTGTCTACAATGAAAAATTCTTCATAAAAGATATAAATTGTTGAAAAATATTCATCCCACTTCTCTCATCGCAAGTGGAGCTTTTCTAAAATTCGTTAAATTTTTGTTATTTGCTTTTTGCTGAATAATATGGGTGAATAAAGTGAGCCTGATTTATATTTTATTTGAGTTTGAATAGCCAAAGTGGACGGACCTTAGTCATCATGCATAATTAAATTGGAAAGTGGTTGCAAAACGAATGAAAAATCTTTTTATTTATACATTTTAACTAAATTAAAATGCAAATTCTGTTCTTTGCATAGTAGTAGTACAAGCAGTAATACCGAACGTTACGAAAAAATGTTTGTAGTATGGCAGACAGCAAATAGCCAAAGGTTAAAACTTAAATTAAAATAATATTTTTATTTTAGGTATTTAACATTTGATATCTTTTCTTTTATCATAACAGATAAAAATACGTTACGGGATTGAGAAAATTATTTCCTATCAAGAATTTATGAAATAGTTTTTTTTTGTTTTTTGTTTTTTAATTCATTTTTATAGTATACTGGATTTGCTCTCAATTATTAAAATGAAAATGTGTTAATGATTAAAATTTGTTCTTGTAACAAAAATAATATATGTACTGAAATGCACCAATAGTCTTATAATACATGGTTTCATGATACGAATAAAAAATTTTTATATTACAGCAAATAAAAATTTTTTCATTATACATATAAAACCTTTTTCATTTATGCTATGAAAACATGTGCTGGCTGGCTTTTAATGAAAAAAAAGGAATGAATGATACAATGATGAAATTCATTACTGAAATAAAGCAATTCCTTTTAGTGCTGTATCTAACAGTTGCTGGAAAAACAATAATAATTATGAATTCTTCTTTTACCAGATTGCGAAAACTATGTTTCTACATCCTTCACATTTAGTTTGATTGTTGATACAAAATACTATTCAATCAGATGAAAACTAACTAATTTTTCCAAATATGTTTCTTTTTCCATAAAAGTTTTTCCCGTTTTTTTATGAGTTATTTAAAATAATGCGTAATGAAAAATCTTACAATTTTTGTTCTTTAAAAAAATATTCGTTTAAATATATAAAACACAGAGTTTCTTTTCAGGTTAGGAGCTAAATATAAAGCTTCTTGCTTTATTGAATATCGAACTATAATATTTATACATAAAACGACATAAGATAACTAAAGGCCCAACTATAATATGCATATGCAAGCTTAAGCCAACTTAAACATCTGTGCAAATACCTAATAATCATATGTGGCGAACTTTAATATACTTAACAAGACTTTTCGTCACATTCCGTACGGAAACAGATGATTTTGCATTGTGTTATATATACAATAGTAAACAAATTCCAATGGAGGGCAACAAATATTTTATCTGAATTTAATAGAAAATGTACAGAGAAAAAATAGCTTATATGACAAAAGAGGCGCGTTTTATAATAACGGAAATAAAAAGGAACGAGGGCCTTTAAACATTTTATTTTCTTTACCATTTTTGTAACGCACAACTTGCAATAAAATTTAATTTTTTGTTGTTTATAAATTCAATGATGCACATAGTGTTTTAGTACTTTTGGCATAAATAATACATACAGCGACACATGTGTAATTTTTCTTTCATAATTTTCTTAAAACTATTAACAAAAAATTATAAATTTGTATAAGGATAGTATTAAGTATACAAAATATGATTATTAAACGTCGTTTTGCTAATAAATTTCATTTATTTAGAACGAAATTATTTTTTTGCTAATACTCTGAACGAAAAACTTTTGAATATTAGTGCGGTTACACCTACCTACTACTACTACTGCTTCTCCAATATTCCTTTAGACAATAATGTTACTCGTAATGATGTGTTTTCTGGTGTGTTGTCAGTAAAGTCCAATGCAATAGGAGCTGATGGAATAGATCCAAAGTTTCGTAAGATTCTCTTACCACAACTTGCGCCATAATAATGTTCATTTTCAACAAGATTTTGACTATCAACTGCTACCCAAAAATATGGAAGGTTGCAAGAATCATATTGGAAAATCTAACTCTGATTACAGGCCGATAGCAATCCTACCGTTCCTTTCGAAAGTTTTTGAAAGGTTGGTTCATTATCAGGTAATTCAATACCTTGAAATGAATAACATTCTTACAAATTGCCAATCTGGTTATCGAAAAGATCAGAGCTGTACAACGGCGCTAGTGGATGTTTCGGAAGATATTAGACAACAAGTTGATTGCGGCAATGTTACTTTTTTAGTACTTTTGGATCATTCGAAAGCTTTCGACACTGTTGATCATTACATTTTACGTAACAAATTAAAGTCTTTTCATAAGTTTTCATCAACTTTTGCCGATTTGATATCCTCTTACCTATTTGACAGACGTCAATTTATTGAAACAGTTACCTCAAAATCAACTACTTTGCCTCTGAGTCGAGGTGTTCCACAGGGCTCAATCTTGGGTCCCCTACTGTTTGCGCTATATGTCAGTGATCTACCAACAAAACTTAAACATTGTAAAGTTAGATTATATGCTGATGACGTGCAGCTTTATATAAGTTGTAACATTAAATCAGTTGAGGCTTGTGTAAGAATTTTAAATGATGAACTTCATCGCATCTTTGAATGGGCTACTGCTAATGGCCTAGAGATAAATCCAAATAAATCCAAATGTTTGTTCATCAAGAAGAATTTATTGAAACTTGATTACATTCCTGTTCGAATCTTTAATAGGAATTTATTTTAACAGCACCCTCACTTGGTCTAACCATATTAATTTTGCTTGTATCTGCTATGTTAAGAAATCTTTGGCAAAGTCATCGTTGCACTCTCTTAAATATTCGCATACTTCTCGCTAAGACATACTTGATGCCACTTTTACTGTATGGGTGTGACCTTTTTTCGTGTTGCGATAGTATTAGCAAAATCAAACTAAATATGACTTTAAATATTATTATTCGCTATGTATATGGTTTAAGAAGATTTGACCATGTTTCTTCCTATGTTAATAAACTTTATGGCATGTGTCTTGATGACTACTTGAAGATAAGGGTCTTAATCCTAATGCATAAAATTATATACACGAACCCGAGCATTTATATGAGCGATTGAACTCTTCAACCCTTAACAGAGGCAAAAGACTACTCTGTTTTAGATACAGCTCTCTTATATCTCAATTCTATATTTATGCAATACGACTCTGGAACTAGATTCCCCATAGCTCTCAAATCATTAGTAACGCACATCATTTCAAAAGAAATATAGTCTGTCAATTTTTAAGCTAGTGTTAACTAATTTTTAGTACATATTTTTATTTTGATAATTATGTTCTTATTCGTTTTGTAATTTTTTTTTTTTTTGGTTTTGCTGAACTTTTGTTATTTTATGATAAACTGTTGATTAAATTTTTGTTTGTACTTGTACTGAGTTCCATACTGCAATATGAGACTTAAAGTCTTATGTGTGGGACATCGAAAATAGTTAAATAAATAAATAAAATAAAATCGATCATTTATAAATAAAAAGTATGAATAAAAAAAATAAATGTGCAACTGTGCATAATAATTTCTATATTCATTTAAGTACAATATAGCCACGTAAAAGTCTTCAATGATTCGCTTAAACATTTGACAGACTTTTCGTCCAACTTTTGACATTAGCTTAAACCAGATTATGCATAAATTCGTTGTTCCCCTAAAAAATATAAACAAAGTTAACAATATTTTAATCAATAATGAAGGGAAATACAAAAACAGTAATTTCAGGAATGGAAGTTTAAAGGAAATTAACGATTTTTGTTTTTGTGTGCAGGGCTTAACATGAACTTTATAAAAACTAGAAAACAATTAAAATTCCACTCATCATTTGCAAGCATAATCCTTAGTGAACTACAGTTGTTTGCCTGTTAAATAATAAATAAAAAAATAAATAAAATGAAACAGCTGGCTTTATTTAATTATGTTAAAATAAACAAATGCAATTAAAAGTTATATAAAATTTTAATTAATTTATAAAAAAAATATATGTTTTCAAGCTGTCCAAACTAACATGAAACCGTACATGCTTTGAAAATGTAAGTAACTATTGTGTTTAATGAAAACAAGAAATCAGAAATAAACACGTATAAAAACAATTTTTAACTGAGATAGAGGTGATTCAGACCTGTGAATTTTGTTTTAAAGTTTTTGAATATATTTGCTTTATTGAAAGATCATATAAGTCATGCACTTTTTAAAATATTTTTAATAGTATCTTATACCCTTAACTTGTGTATAGTAATAGAACAGGTATATTTTTATGTCTATTACAAAAAACGGTTGTTCTGAACCTTAAGAGGCAGAGTAAAGTGAAAATAAAAAACTCTATTCCTATAGAAATGAGGATCTGACGTAAATGACCTTATAAAATCTATGTCCTTAAAACTGATACTTTGCATGAGTTGCAATTCATTTCTAATTCGTTTGAAATGAATTGATTTTGAATTAATTCAAATGAATTAAAAAAAAATTATTGGCAATTCATTACCAATGAATTTTAATTGAATTTATTGCAGTTAAAATTGATTTTGTAAATAAAAAGCAAAAGCATCGCTATCGTTTTGCTATTTAATAAATTTTTTAGATAAAAGATAGAGAGCATTACTTTCGTTGAAGACGAAATTCAAAATTCTTACATTTGAAATTTCCATGTTATATTGGAATTGTCAGGTAGTGACAGATTAGAAATTGAATTATTAGGCATTGGCGAAAATCCTATCAAAATGGGAAAATATTGTTTATTGAAACTGCAATTCATTGTTTTAATTGATTTGAATAAATTCAAAATCAATTCAATTCAAACGAATTGGAAATGAAGTGAATTGCAAGCACTTAAAAAATGCATTTCACCTGAAGACGAATTGCAGTTTATTCTACAAATTTATTTTAATTTAAAATGAATGTTAATACCTTATTCGTTTGAATTAGTTTAAATTTCATTCAATTCTTTTTTAAAGTTTAGCTTATTCGTATCGAACTAAAATCAAACACGAATGATTCTTTAACAGCTCTTGAGTTTACAAATAATTTGTTTGAACAAAGTCTTTAATAAAAATTCAATGTCGAATAATAATGATGAATCATATATTTTTAAATACACATAATAGGTCTTAAACGACATCCAAATGTTTGTTTTACCTTAGATAAAGGGGCATTGTAAAGTAAAAAATTTAAAGTGTATTTCAACAGAAGTTGAATGGTGGCAACGAGACATGCGTTTAGCGATCAACGATTATTTTCAACACAAATAGTTGGTGTCATATTTACAAAAAAACAGATCAAAAAAATGTGTGTCATTAAGATTAATATCACTAAATAAATTTGTATCTTAATGTTAAGGTTTCAAATAAAAAAAGTTACTTCATGTATTATTCTAAAATAAACGTATTTCTTTCTCTATAAAATTTCTGTCTGCACTTTAAAAATTTGTATTATTAAAAATAATATGATTTGATATGATCAAAACTATATATTTATCTTGTCAAATTGCCAAATTTAGTTAAAAGTAAAATTTTATTCAAACTGCAGTCTGAAACATGTTCAAAGTTGCTACAATGGACTAATTTACAAACGGTGTTAACAAGAAACTTTATATGATTCTAGTGGCTTTGTTAGTTTTTTTTATATCATTTGCTCTTCCTTTTACAAAATTTTTATACAATATCAAATGAAGATTACTTTTTACAATCTTACCCTAACGATATTTAGTTTAAATAAACAGAAAAGAAATCTTGCGTAAAGGAAGCCCCTTTTGGTTATACATCAGGAACTGGGAGTAGGATGATATAAAAAAAAAAAATTAACACAAACTCTCCAGTACTATCTAAAACACGGCTTGATAATGATGTCATCGCATCAAAAGCACTCACCAATCGACACAGCCACTAATAACAGGTTTTCCCTGGAATATATAACAACTGAAAAACTCAAGAGTTTATTTTAAACTGCAAATAATTTAAGTCAACATAAAGCAGATGAGTTAGTAAGCAAGGTTGACAGTAGGGTATTTTTATTTCAACCCAGTAAGTAATCGACGGAATCGATGAAACTCGTTTTTAAACCTGCAGTTCATATATGGAATAAATTTCCCACAGAGGACTTTCTTGATACATTTATTATGCACAGATTTAAATCGAATGTCCACAAACATTACTCCCCACTCCCCATATCCAACTTTAAACAAAATAATTTTCTATTTTTTACGTAATGCATTGTATGAGTAGGGGTCGCACTATGAGTGCTTGGCTCCCTTCACTATAAATTCAACACTAAGCAGGAAATCATGTTAGAATATTTAAACGAACAACCAAAAATATTTAAATGCAGCAGAAATAATAAAAAAAATATTTAATTAAAAAATTTTTAATTACACATTTATACGAATCTTAGAAAAAAAGAAAATACAGCTGTGTGTGTATATTTATAAAAGCCATAGCTTATATAAGAATTAAAAAAAAAACTTTAAAAAGCAAAAAATAGATCGAACACAAAATTCAAATGTTCCACAGGAAGCATTTTATTAAAATAGAGAAGCTTAATTTTGCACAAATAACAAAAAAAAACAAAAAAACAAATCGCAGAAGCCAAAAATGTATCAAAATATTGAGATTTAAAAATCTCAATATTTTCAAATCTAAGGTCGAAATATAGTACTTGAAATTAAGACCAACAAAAAGTATATTAAATTTATGACGAAATCATCGAATTTTTAAAAAATTATACAATTTAAGCGAAAATTTAATCAGGCAGTTAACAACAAGACTCGAAAGAACACCACTAACACGGGGAATGTATATGAAAGAAATGAGAAAAATTTACACCATAGCTGAAAAAAACAAAGTACCTGGTAAACAACATCAAGAAACAAATTAAAACGAACAAACAAAACAACAAAGACCAGGAGAATAATAGAAAAAACTGAGCTACACTAACATATATGGGAAAGTCAACGTACAAAATAGCAAAATTTTTTAAAAAACACAGCATCAATACATCATTCAGAACAAAAAAAAACCTGGGCAGAATACCGCAGAATAAAATCAGCCGAGACAAATATATTAGACGAACAAGGAGTGTACAAATTAACTTGTATATGCCAATATAGTTATATCGGGAAAACAGGACGAAAAATTTAAACCAGATCAACCAAAATCAACTGCAGAATCAAATTCTGCGAACCATATATTCAACAATAAATGTACACCAGGACATATAAAAATAGCGTTTAAACTGCTGCATACACAGCACAAAGGAAGGAGACTAAACGTATTAGAAAACATGGAAATATACAAACAGAAAACATTTGACGAACGAATAATAAAAAATTACAAATAAACACTGCTTCAGATACATTATTTGAACCATTAAAACATTTTTACAGGAAAACAAAAATTGCCCAGACACAAGCACGTTACGTAGGTGCACAAGACCGGGGCAATAGGGAACCTAAAAAGCGTGCAATTTCAGATTATTATGTCATAGAAAAAACCTGAATGAGCGTGAAGTGAATTAAGTAGAAAGAGAGACGAATGAAAAGGGAGAGAGAGACACACACACAGAGAAAGAGAGAAAAATTAGGTAGAAAGAAACAAACGAAAAGGGAGAAAGAGAGAGAGAGAGTCGATGGCAATAAGAATAACACAAACACAAAGAGAGACACAAACAAGTCGAACTATATAAAGACAGCTGACGATAAAAAACAACTAGTATAGAGGGAAGAGAACACTGAAGAATCAGAAACCGGTCTGTCTGATGTGGAATAGCTTCGCCCGGAAGCTATTTGCTAATGATTAATATTATATATGGAGTTAAAAAAAATTTTTTTCTCTTCAAAGAAGAAACGACACAAATGTTTCTCAATTTATTGTTTAAATAGTTCTTAAGGTGATTCATTAAAAAATAAACAAACAAAACAGGTAAGCATATAGTTCATAGTAAGTAAGCATATAGTTGATAGTAAACATTATTTTTGTTTTTCTGTTGGGAGAAAACATAAACAGTGCTGACGGTGTACCAGCTCTCGAGCCCGTGGGAAAAACATTGTGTGTTCTAGGTTTAACCCACACACTTTTAGCGATTGTCCTTGGGATTTATTAACCGTCATTGCGAATGCAACGCGAACGGAAAATTGGATACGTTTAATCTTAAATGGTAAATCACTTGATGTGATAGGTATCCTTGGAATAAGCAGCTCTTCACCTAAAAACTTTCCTACAATTACTATTGCTTTAATCGAGTTTGGCATCAGCGTTTTATTAATCAATATAGTACCATTGCTTAGTGTTGGCTGATTCAGGTTACGTAACATGACTATTACCGCTCCAACCTTAGGCTGCAAGTTATGTGGTGGCATTCCCGGTAAGTCCAATGAATTCAGGATCTCTACGAGGTAGTTAACAATATTATCAGGATCGGTAATGGGATGAATCGATTTGTACGAATATAATTCACAGTAATTAAACTTTGGATTTTTAAATTTATTTCATCAACGTATTTGTTTTTGCAGCTAAAAAAAGGTAATCACTCAGACGCTGCCCTATTTGTATTTGCCCATTTAAAGTCTACAAAATTTAAGAATCCTCTATTTCCTTTGTATCACATTTTGTTGTTGTATGTTGTTTATTCGATGTTGTTTTTATGCTAATAAGGTTTCTGCTTGGGATTTATTTCAAAATATTTGTTGTCTTCTTTTGTAGAAAAGGTTTCTTAGAAAACTACGCAGATGGTAAACAGCATATATGTTTGTTGTTGTCTTGCTTTCTACGCAAAAAATTAAGCAATACACATCCGTAACAATATATATATATATATATATATATATATATATTATCTCTAAAAGATGGCAGCTATGTATAGTAATGAATTAAAAAAAATCTTCAAACAATTAAATACATGTTGACATGTTAGAACAATTTTCGGTTTTGCCTCTCTTTATTTGGTCTTTATTTTTGTTCTGTTTTTTTTTATTTGATCTACGGGTTTTGTTTACCGTGTGCTAAGAATGCATAAGTGTGTTTGCACGTATACAAACTCATTAGTACACAAACTCGTATACATCAACAGTAAAATTAAAAGGAAAAATTTACAACTTTCAAACACATATGTAGCTTCGTCAAACCAGTTCGAACGAACATGTCGAGTCGTGTTTTTAAACAACAACAAAAGCAAGGAGAAAATTAATAAATGAATTTTCTAAGTTTTCTGGAAAATTTTATATATATTTTTTTATACCAACCATCTCCTAAAAATTGCTCACGCCATTACATTATATACGTGGACCTTCACTTTTAATGTAAGCGTTAATGTATGTATGCGGAAATGAATTTAATTAAATAAGTATTGTAGGGTATTATATGCGAACCACACACAGATAATGTATGATAATCATATGTAGTAGGTATGTATCTGCACTCATTATAGTTGTGAGTTGTAATTAAACTGTATGCACATATTTACGTTACACATACATTAGGTTTCTAAGCTTGTACACCTGAGTATGTTAATATACTCTTTAAGAAGCTATATAATAAAATGGTATCATAATCATATTGTGTTTTGTGTTCGTTCTTTTCTATCCATCAAATGAAGTTATAATTTTTTAAAAATAAATAATTTAATTATAATAAACTCTATTGTAGTTGTTAACTGCAAAGCTGACTTGATTTGATTTTCTGTACTCCAGTCGATTCCTTCTTATCTAAAATAAGGACTGCAAAGTAAACTTTGCTATTGTAAATACACTCTTTGTATAGAAAATATTTAAAAATGCTATGAATGTTGATATGAATTTAGAAGCAAACGATACGATATAAAAGAAATTTCTTAAAATGAAGCGAAAGAGATAAAAAAATGGCAATTGCTTTCCTGAAAATGAAAAATGTTTAATAAATTTCTAAATGAACGTCATTCTTGGTCCAATTGTACTATAATTGACTGAAAAAAAATGAACTCGTATCCCCAATTTTTCATGATATTTTATAAATGCCAGGCATTTATACACAAACAGATACATTTAACAAAAAAAAATAGCTTTTGTACATTGTAGGCCGAATCGTATTCACCTTTTTTATTGTGTGCTGAAATAGTTCAAAAATAATAACAAATACAATAAATGCCTTTTGAAAGACAGCAACAATCAAAATTTTCCAGGAACTATCATTTATTACTTTCACATTCAAAAGTGAAGCAAATTTATATGTGAGTACATTGTTAATAACAACCCAAAGTGAAAGGCATTTTTTTTTAGAGAGAATGACTTTTTTAAATTGACATGAAATTTACTTTATTCGAAAGATGATAATCTTCTGACATTAAAATTTAAATATGCCTTGGCATGTAACCAGCCTTAGTTGACTCGGACGTTCTCTATTCTGGGCATCCAACTTCCGGTGACTTTTTTCAACATTTGTGGTTATATACAGAAAATAACGAGACGAATATTGTCCCCCAGGTGGTCAACCTTTTCGGGATTAATGGTGTAGACTAGCGACTTCACATATCGCCACAGAAAATAGTCTAGTGGCATTAAATCGGACGATCTTGGAGGCAAGTTCACGGGTCCGAAACGTGAAACTATGCGGTTACCAACCATTTCATTAAACAAATCGATTAGGACACCAGCTAATGTTGAAACCTTGGACATCCTACTTGTTGGATTGATGAACGGAAAAGTCAGTAATAATGCCGCTATAGCGGCAACCATTGACTGCACCATTCTGACCAGCATTGTTTTAAAGAACCAATGAATTCGCCATCCTATAAATCACATAAAACAGTTCGTTTTTCTATACATAACGATGTTTAAAGATATACTTTAGGATTAGCAGGCAAACAAAAGTGAAAAGTTAGGTGCTCCTGTAGGCTAGTAGGTAGTGTACTAGTTTGTCATTATAGGGGTTGTGGGTTCGATTCCCAACGGAGACCTTGGTTTTTTTCACTACATAAATAAACATTGACTGTCGGTTGGGCTGCACAGCGATGAAGGCATAGTCACTGGTCGCTGTGCTGTCTTATACGGTAGTTAATTTCCGACTATCATTCTACCTTCACTACCTGTTTCATCTCTTCTCTATCCCTTTCCAAAAGAATGTAGCACGGTACTTGACTAAATAGGCATTGTTGCCTGAAGTGAAGAAAAAAAAACTTCGTCGTTTAACAAAATGCGGTTATTAAAATATTTTTTTTTTATTATTAATTCTTTCTTATACAAATCAATACAAAATTTGTTTTGTTTGCCCCAGCGCCAATAGGCATTATAGAGGCGAGTTGCAATAATTTTATACATAAGTATCATTAAAGTATTAAAGCTTCTTTATACAATCAAATTAACCAAAATTTAATAGAATATAAGATATAATGTACATATTTGCCAAAATTTCCACTAAATCAGAAGTTCTTCCAGGTTTCCATATAAATATTTTTTAAGTTTTGTTTTAAACAAAGAAATTCTATTTATTGCCTTCAAATGTTGAGGCAATCTATTAAACTCATAACTACCCATGAACTGAACCTTTTGCTTGGTTAACTCTAACCTACACCTTGCAACGATCAAATTGCTATTATTTCTGGTATTGTAGTGTTGTTGATTATTTGAAAATATTATAGTATGATGGCCAATACGATAATAATTTTTAAAAACATACAATAATAGTTGCATTTTACAAATTGCATGAACTGGCAAAATTGTTTTAAACACATTTGTATATAACAGCAACGTTGGATATGTCAACGGGAGATCAGCTACTAACTTTAAAGCCTTATTTTGTACACGTTGAAGTGACTTTAGTTCACAACTCTTTTTCCATGCATAAACAACAGCCAAATAATTCAAATGGCTATGAACTAAAGCATTATAAAGTAACAACTTTGTATTACGATCGAACTTATTTTTAAATTTATAGATAAATCCAATTCCTTGAGACATTTTTGTTTTTAAATGATGAATGTGGTGACTCCAAGAAAGATTACTCTGTAAACAAATACCAAGGTACTTGACATTCTGAACATCTACAATTTCTTTACCCTCAACAAATACACTAAAATTTGTATTACTGGGTCTATATGGACTGAATCTTATTAATTGAGTCTTATTGGCATTTAATTTAAGCTTATTTATTGCGACATATTCTGATATAAGAGAAGCATCTCTCTCCATATACGCCTTTAGTACGGTTTCATGTTTATAATGATATATTAGACAAATGTCATCGGCGTAAAGAAAAAGTTTTCCATTTAAGCCGAGATTTTTAATATCATTAATGTAAATAGAAAACAGTAGAGGCCCTAAAACACTACCCTGAGGTACCCCATGCTCCACGGGTCTAGTAGAGCTCTTACTGTCTTTAATTTGGACGTACTGTTTTCGGTTTGTAAGATAACTTTTAAAAAGTAGCAATTCACTTCCAGAAACTCCATAGAACATAAGCTTTTGAATAAGAATCTTGTGATCTACAAGGTCAAACGCTTTTGAAAGATCATAAAAAATACCTGCAACACTATTGTTCCCTTCATCTATCCCATTACATATGCAATTTATAACATTGATGATAGCTTCCTCTGCTCCACATCCCTTTCTAAAGCCATATTGAAAATTATGAATCATATTATTGTTTTGTAAAAAAGCTGAAACTTGATTATATATAATTTTTTCAAAAATAATATCAATAGTTGGCAATACTGCAATAGGTCTATACATATCAGGACTAAAAGCGCTAATAGATTTTGGTATCGGAACAACCTTATGAATTTTGAGTACATTTGGGTATATACCTAGGTTAATCATATTATTAAAAATTTTAACAATATATGGAGTAAGAATATCACTACATTGCAATAGAATTTTAGGTGTCACATTATCATGCCCACAACTTTTTTTAGGCGATAACTTAGAAATTATATTGTAAACTTCATCAAACGATGTATAACAAAAATTAAAACTGCTGCTATGATAGTAAAGCGTTCTTAATGAGTTAAAAGAAGTCGTTGAATGCTTGTCGATTTGAGAACGTAAGTCTTTAATAGTTCCCAAGAAATATTTGTTGAAAGCTTCAGCTTTTTCCAAATCATCAGTAATTAGCGTATTATTTGAATCCTTTAAACTTAAATTTCTATCGTTTTGTTTCCTGCCAAGCGTATCGTTTAAAAATTTCCAACTTTTTTTGGGGTCATGTTGAATATTTTGCAAACTATACTGGTAAAAGTTATTCATTGATTCTTTACAAGCTTTTTTAATCACTGAGCTAATACGCTTCAATCTTCCGTTTATATCAGTATTACCAGGCTTACGTCTCCTCAATTTCAATAGGATTTTCTTGTATGCTATGATTTTATGCAAATTTTCATTTATCCAAGGAGTTATTTCCTTACTTATATTATTTTTCTTTTCCTTTGTAAAGGAACTGTCTTGTATAGCTGAGTAGATACTTGATACTAGAGTCAATGTGTCTACTGAAGGTTCGCCTTCTAAACAACAATTTTGTAACTGCCCTTGAAGTTCGTTCTTTGCTTTGTTATAATCACAATAATGTCTAATATTTCTAACTGAGATTAGTGGCTGTGTCTCAACGTTTATTCTAACGAACAAAAAGTTATGATCTGATATTTTACATTCAACAGAATCGATTAGTATATATTGAGAAATGTTGCTATATACATGATCTATAGATTTCCCACTATCCGGTCGAGTGATTAAATTGTGACAATTCGTAAAGTTGTAGTTAGCAAGTAAGTTCCCTAGATCTTCAAACAAAGTTGTATTCAAGGCATCAATATTTGAGTCACCTACAATTACACAAGGATGACGTCCAGAATGGATATATAAATTTTCCAAAAATTTATAAAAGGTATTTAAATGACATTTTTGCGATCTATAAAATGACACAAATTTGAGAGATTTCCCACATAATTTGCTTTTATTAATTGTTAAAGAAACTATTTCAACATTGTCCCTACTTTCGCAGAAATCTATATCATATTCAATATTCTGTGAAATAAAAACTGAAGTCCCCCCGTAGTTATCAGATCTACAACAGTGTACAACTTTATATCCTGGTATTTTATAGAGCTGAACAAGATCTTTTCGAAACCAGGTTTCCTGAACAGATATTACATCGGGTAACTTGGGAAGCGTGGCAATTAGAGTTTTGAACTTATTAAACTTTTCAATCGAGGATATACTTCTGACATTAATAGACATAATATTTAAAAAATTGTACGTATTATCTATGATAGAATTTTTAAAAGATTTTAAATTAGAAAAATATTGATTTTGAATTATCATTAAATTAGAAAAAAAAATAATTTAAAAAGATAAAAATAAAAAATATTAAAAATTTACTTATTTAAAAATTAAGATGATACATAGATGTCGTTAACCTCTTCAGCAATTTCTGTAGTCTGTGGCCCATTTTTTGGTCTATGTGTTGAAGCTTCCAATAAAAGACTATCAATTTGTTCTTTACTTATGATGACTCTTGCCTTTGATAATTCTGATCTTTTTATTAATACTCTCCCACCAGACACATACACAGCACGATATCCAACATTTTTCAGCGCCTTAGCATAACTAAACAGGCTCAAAGTTTCCCTGCTTAAATAATCATTAATAAACACATCTTTCGTAGCTTCATTTTCCCTTAACTTTGGCTTAATTGTCATCATTTTATCCTTAGCATTTTTCGAATTAAATTTTACAACCATCAATTTTTTGGCATTTTGATTATTATTAGTTGAATTTCTATTTCTCATAAAGTATGCATCTTCTATAGTTTCAGGCTGCAAAACAACACCGGCATCTTTCAATAGTTCCAAAACTGTATCGACAGCAGAAGCACCAGACTTTTCTTTTACACCACTTATTAAAACATCATTTTTAACTCTTATATCATTTAAGTTCTTAACAGACTTTTTTAAAGTCATTACTTCCTCCTTTAATATTTTGTTTTCATGTTTTATAGTATGCAGTTGTTTTTTATTCTCAGTAATGCCTTTCAAAATGCTATCAAACTGTGTGGACAAAAAATCCATTGACTTTTTCATATCAGACATCTGATCAAGTTGATCTAGTTTTTCCAGTTTTGCTTTTATCTCTTTTATTTCTTTCATTGTGTCACTATTCTCATTATTGTTATTTTTGTTACTGCATACATGGCACACATATGCTTCTGTCTCATTCTCTAGCAAGTAATCAAATTGGCGTTTATCTAATGTAGTGCAAATTCCATGATATTTTTGGTTACACTTTTCACACTCTATAAATGCATCTTCTTCTTCTATAACTAAGTTACATTGATTGCAAATTAATTTAATTTTTTTCAAACTCATACGACCTTTTGGAGCCATACTTCATTTATTTTCAGTCACTCAGTTAATACTTTCTAAAACTTGTAGTTTTTATTAATTAACAGTTTCTATAAGTTAATTTATCTTTAAATTCTTTCGTTAAAGAAATTCTTTACTTCTTTTTCATTCGTAGACTTGCCAGATTTTTCAAATATCGGGATCTTGTTTTGAGCCCACTTTACACAAATTGGAAGCGTGGTTCCTTTATTTATATTTTTTTTATCCCAAAAATACGCCACACTTTTATTCTTTAGTTTTTTATCGCGCCAAAAAGAGTTTTGGATAAGTGTGTGAAGTTGGGTTCTTTTTGTATAAATTATTTTATGGACCAGTTTTATAACTGTCTTTGTTGTTGTAATTGAAAAGTTTTTAATATATATTTTGTTTTTAAAGGATAATTAATCTTCTCTTTAATTTTGCGGTAAGTGAATCGAAAGTTTTTATTTAAAGTTATTTTATAGTTATCAATTTAATAACTCTAATAACAGTCAGTTAAGCAATAATGTTTTGCTTTTTTCCAACTACGACCTAGCAAACTACGACCTAGCAAAATGATGAGAACTAGGTAGTCTTAAGGACATGAAAATCTACAAAACAAGAACTTTGAACAGTGATATTATAAACGAAGAGGTAACTACGACCTCAGACAAAATTTTCACACTATTGAGTTACTCATACACTCTAACAAACAAAAATATCCTCACACTTACCTAGCAAATAATAAGAGACGGATATTTCAAATTATCCCTGCGGCACAATATTCCTGCATACCTAAGCCAACACTATTTATACTAACAGACCCAATACTAACTCTCCAGTACTTTTTAAACTCTGGTTAATAATAATGTCATCGCATCGAAAGCGCTGGCCAATAGTACTAAATAAACAGCCAGTAACGACGGTTTTCACAACAGTATTTCATTTACTAGAGGAACAAATCAAAACAACTTAATACAAGATTAATACTTGCTTGCTTCAACAGATAATAAAAATGCGAAAGCCAAGAAAAAGTACGAAAAGAGCTGTCAAATATATCACCGGAGTTATAAATTCTTGTCTGCGACTGCACTATGTTCCTAAAATTTTAAGGTTCTCGAAAATTATTCCAATAAGAAGACGTAAAAAAACAATAAATCACAAGAGTTTGAGTTTACTTACTTGCACAATGTATTACCTACACAACAGTTTGGTTTCTGCAGAAAGCGTAGTGCTATTTTGCCAGATTAAAACGCACTTTAAACCCAAGTTTCTCACAGTAAAAATCAACAGGTATTAATATATTAGATATAAAGGCCGCTTTTAGTTCAATGTGGCATGATGGCCCTATTAAAAGTATGTTCAACATCATTAAATAATTAGAAATTTTAGTGGTAGAATTTGAGGTATCATCTGGTTGTCCCAGAGATAATGCCCCTTATCAATTCTATGTACTATACATATGTCAGATTCTCCATTGCTGAAAGACGTCTTAAATTTGATATTTGCATAGTTCCGAAATATATGCAGGCAACGTCTTAAATAGTTTAGAAGAATCAATTACAACAACAACATTTAACAAAATGATGACACCATGGATGGGAATTGCAAATTATTTGAATGTCCTTTTGGATCCAAAACTCAGAGGTTATTTTGAGAAATTAACAAAAAATTGATTGCAATAAAAATGGCATGAAAACAAGTTTTACTTGAAAACCGTAAAATATGTCTAAAGACTGCTTAAATATCCTGAAAGAAGGAACAAATTGCATTAAATTCGAAACAATTTCATGCAGTGGTTCCGGAGATTACTGAGGTTATGTTGATAAATTAACATGAAATTGATTTAATTAAAAACGGCATGAAAACTAGATTTACTTGAAAAGTGTAAATTGTGTCCATAGAATGTTTACATATCCTGGAAAAAGAAAATTAGGCGATCATTAGAACATGAAATTGATTTAATAAAAATGGTCTAAAATAGCATGAAAGTGTAATTGACTTGAAAACTGAAAACTATAAAGAAATTGTGCTATTACAGACAAAAGAACATTAGACGAACAAACTGCAGTAAATTCGAAAAATCCGGGGATAATTGGAGTTGTGTTGAAAAATAAACATGAAATTGATTTAGTGAAATATGGCATGAAAGTGTATTCGACTTGAAAACTATAAATTGTGACTAAACTATGCTTACATATGCTGAAATAAGAATAATAGACGTACAAAATGCATTAAGTTCGAAGAGAAGCCATGTAGTGGTTCAAGAGATAACTGGGTTTGTGTTGAAAAATGGCATGAAAGTGTATTCGACTTGAAAACCATAAATTGTGTCTAAGCTATGCTTACATAAGCTAAAATAAGACTAATAGACGTACAAAATGCCATGTGGTGGTTAAAGAGATAACTGGGTTTGTGTTGAAAAATAGCATGGAAGCGTCTTTAACTTGAAAACTATAAATTGTGTCTATAAAATGCTTGCATATCCTGGAAGAAGAATATTTTGTGATAGAAAAGCAGTAAATTTGCAACAAATCCAACAAAGGTTCGGTTAAAAAATTAACATAAAATTGATCTAAATAAAAATGGCATGAAAATGCATTCGACTTTAAAACTGTAAACTATATCTAAAGAAGCCTTGCATATCCTTAAAGAAGAATATTAGACGAACAATATGTACTAAATTCGAAACAAATCCATGCAAGGGTTTCAGAGATAACTAAGGTTCTGTTAACAACTTATTGTGAAATTGACTTCATTAAAAGTGGCCTAAAAATGACATGAAAACGAGTTTTACTTGAAAGAGAAAAGCATGTTGCTTACCCCAAGGCAATATAACTTTTAACAACATTATTTCATAGATGAGAATTATAAATTATTTGGGTTTTCTCTTGAAATCTAAGTGACACATATTCCACATTGGGCAAAAGTTGAATAACATAACCAGATTGCTTTATCCTTTCATATATAGGAAATGAAAACTTAATATCCAGAAAAAAAAAAGTTTATTCAACTCCACCTTCCAAGCAATACATTAGCAAATTACCACATCAAGAAACACACTCTGTAAGTTTCATACATATTTATATTTTCTTATGCTCATGAAAAATTAATCACGCACTTAAAACCTGTTTCCTTAATATTAATTTTATTATAATAGTCCTTGTAGAAAAACAAGTTATTAAATTAATTTTTCAATTTACTGAACAACTGTTATAATACAAATAATATATATATTATTTCAGTTTCGTTTTTAAACATTGTTTTTAACGTTCGCAGTAAGTCTTCCAAAAACAATTTGTTTTTTAACTCACGTCTGTGTTTTCACCACATAAACCTAAATGGTCCTTGTGAAGAAGTTGTTGAAATTAGAGAAAATATCAGTAAAATAAAAAAAAAATAAAAGTGAAGCCTCAATTATCACATCTTTTCAAATACACACACACACACCACCACCACCAGACAAACTAACACAAATATATTCTTGCCACCATAAGATATAAATATGTGGTAGCAAATATCACGCAGTCATCCTTTCAACCTTAATGAAAATATAATGAAAATATACAATAGGTGAAGATAAAATTAATACTCTGCACGTTTTAAAGATTCAGGATACTTGGTATATTAAGAAAACAGCGTGAGCAACTAGAGATAAGTGAATTAATAAATCTGCAAGGTAAAATGTAAGATGTAAACTGCTTCAAGTTACCAATGAATGGAAATTATAAAATATTCAGGATTTTGCTAACTTCTGTATGAATTTAATGGAATAACTTGTTCATTTCTATTAATCAAAAATGAAAATAGTTATACATTTATAGGACTTGACACAAAAATAAATTTAGAGCTATTTAATATGATGGAAAAATAGAAAACTTACTGGGGGTACTTTACTTGTACTCTTCTTTATTTGAAATTCATTTGAAAAAGAAGAAAAACTAGCACTAGTCGACTTCACAACATAAACAATACAGCAGCACAATTGTTTGGTTGACAGCTGTTACTGAAAAAAAAATGTTGCTCTTAAACGAAAGATACAAAAATGTTTTTTTGTTTCTAAACGAACTGTAAAAACAAACTTTAGATTGAAATAATTGACAGAATGTGTCACCAAAAGATGCAATAAAAATTTTAGTAACAAATAGCACATCTACAAATTTCTGCAAAAATGATCAAAATGGTTAAGCAATTACATGGCGCAAAAAGAAATTAAGCAAAATTTAAAAGTTTTCTAAAATTATTATTCTTTTTGTTTGAGCAAAAATCAACAAGCAACAAAGCAGTACTATTTGAAGTAATGTTTGTGGAGCAATATTTTTCTATCTTAAAATCGCCCCAAATTTGTTATATCGAAGCTTATCTTTCCATTAAGGCAACACCAACAACAAGATAGTTTTGACATTTAGTTTTTTGATGCATATTCATTGGCAATAGTTACAATGAATTTAATGTCGCACGAAAATTGGGGTTCTGTTAAAGTTACATTTCGTGAAGTTCGTGGTATTTTCGGACAATTAATTAAAGACCGCTATTAAAAATTTGGTCGTTAAATTTACATCGACAGGATCGATATAAAATTTGCGAACACCAACGCGTGTTCTACTGGGTCGCTCAACTGAAAAAATTGCAGTCGTGAGCCACAGTAATGAAGCAGATCGAAATTTGTCAATTCCTCGACGTTCTCAACAATTGGGGTTATAAAAAAGCACCACATTACGAATTTTGCGTAAGGACTTTGACTTTAAAGCCTTACAAGGTTTAACTTGCACAGGAACTGAAGCCAAAAGACTACTCACATCGCCGCTTAATTCATTCAGGAACAACTGGCCAGTTTTTCTGAATTAATCATTTTTTCAGACGAGTACGTTAACATTTGAGTTTCTAAAAATCCTAGAGTGATTATTGGAAAGCCTTTTCATGCTCAACGTGTCACTATATGATGCGCTATGTGGACTGGAGGCGTGATTCGGCTGGAAATGCAGTAACTGTCAATGGATCTCTCAATTGCCAGATGGTGACAACTCAATTTTGGCCTATTATTGACTACGTGGATATCACTGGCATGTGGTTTCAACAGAACGGTGCCACACGTTTTTGCAAAACAAATTTCCCGACCGCATGACTTTGGGACAATCAGTTAAGTGGCCATCCAGATCGTGTGATTTAACACCACTGAATTATTTTTTGTGGGGCTACGTTGAGGACAGAATTTATACGGAGTCAGTTGAATCCATTCCAGTGATGTGGTTAACGAAATAGGACCGCCAAAAACGAAAGCTTTGATTAAAGAATCGACATCCATCAGGGTGGTCGTGACGGACACTTGCCAGATAACGTTCATTTCATTCATAATAGGAAAATTTTTCTCTTCAGGACACAATAAAAACTTGAGTCAACTTAATGCATTTTTTTTGTTTTATTTTGTTTTAGAAAACAAACTTCTTGTTGAAAACCCCCTTATAGTTCTTTTCAATTCAAATGAATTTGTTAAAGTGAATTGAAATTAATTTCCAATTCGTTTAAGCTGAATAGATTTTCAATTCACTCAAATGAGATTAATTACAATTCAAATGAATGAAATAACAATAAGTTGCAATCAATCAAATTAAAGAGCAGGTTAAGGGGGAACGAAAAATAGAAATTTTTCTCCTATCAAAATGAAAATACTCAGTATAACAATTAAAAAGTTTTGCCTTGCATCCGGTTCTTATCAAAGATAATATTGTGTTTGAAGTTATTTTGAGAAACATTTAATATTCAAGAAAATATTTATATTATATTTATTTCAAAAAATAAAACTATCTCTCACAAATAAACGAAAATGAGGAAAAATCATAATATATGTAGTTCGAAACACAATTGTGTTTCATAAATATGCTATGCAAACAAACGTATCGTTTATTTACTAAAAGATGCTTTCATATTTTATATAAAAAAATTAATTGAATAACAAAACGACAGTGATTTTCGATTGTGATTTAATTACAAAATCAATTAAAATTTCCTTAAATTCATTGAATTGCTGGTTATTTTTTCTAATTCATTTGAATTAATTCAAAATTAATTGGAAACCAATTGCAATTCATCTGACAAAACAAATCGCTCAAACTTCATTTAATTCATTTTTTGTGTAAAAAGAATTAATTTAAAATTTGCTAATTCAGTTCATGAATGGTTCGCGAATTAATTATAAAATGAATGACTCATTTACGGCTCTGCTCAAGATCTCTTGCTCAAAAAATATTTGCTTTTCTTATGCAGCCATTCCCTAAACATCTGCAAAATTCGAATTACTCGATAACATGTTTAGCAAAAGTGGGCAATTAGTTTTCACAGCCATCCACAATTCTATACGCTGCAACTACGGTAGGTACACAAAGTAGTGAGCACTTTTCCTGTTTATCAGACACACAATCTAAAGCAACTTTGCCATGTCTGCTACTAATTGTTATTATGTTGTCAAGACCCTACAAATTTTATCGTGTAGGTGCTTTGATCAATTTTGTTAAGGTTTACGGTGCGGCTACACCGGAAAGATTTCTTCTATTGTTTTCCATTTTTATCTTTTTTTTATCAGATCATACTTCAATCATTCTATTTTTTTAATCGTTTTCCGCTGCTCGAGACTTCTCTCTTCATTTTATTCACACACCTGTTTTAATCAATGTGAATTTCCAAAAGTTATTACAACAACAAACGTCGTTGTTTGCTTGCAGTCTTTTTTGCTAAATAAAAGATTGGCATCTAACTGAATGGACCTTGGACATTCCACACACATACATATTGTTACGAATATGACTTGCTTAAGTTTTAAAATAAAATAATTAATTAACAAAGCAAACTACTGATTACAAACTGCGTAGAAGTTTATACACACACAACTACAATTGAATATGCTGTTTACTAACTGCCTGGTATGCAAGAAAAAAAATACATGTATGCTTTTTTACCATCTAACGCGCAAGACAAAAAACACTAATTTTGCAACAACAAACATATATGTTGTTTACCATCTGCGTAGAAACCCTTTTTTTACAAATAACAACAACAAATGTATTGAAATAACTCCCAAGCAGAAACCTTATCAGCATAAAAACAAAAGCAACTATACACACAGACATACAGGCGCCTATACGTCGAATAAACAACACACAACAACAAAATGCGATACAAAGGGAGTAGTAGATTTTTAAATCTTCTAGACTTTAAATGAACAAGTATTAATAGGAAGACGTCTAAGTGGAAAATCAGTCAGTGTAAAAATAACCCTCATCGATTAAAGACGTGCATTTTAAGTAAATTGTGCAGTAGTGTCAACTTTGTGTAGTTGAAATTATTAAACTTGTTATTAATTTAAAAACTGGTGTTATTTATTTTGCAATAAAGAACTCACAACAAAACGTTTATAAAAGGTATAAACGTAACAATATGTATATGTAGATTTTTAAATAGCTACCAAAGGTGTTCAGAAAATAATCAACTTCTTAAAGCATTATTGTATAGTTATTTAATTTTTCAGTTCATCCATGATTTGGAGGTACACAGAGCGAAACCACCGATATATTAATACCGAAATTGATACCATCCGTTGTCAAAAGTGAACAAAGAGCATTTGTGCTAAGTTTGACAACGGTGGTGTTAAAACTTTAAGCACAATAGGTTCTTGTTTTGATAAAAAATCTTCTTATTTTCACAACGAACTGTTCTCAATTTGACAACAAACTGTTCTCAGTTTGACAACAAACTGTTCTCAGTTTGACAACAAATTGTTCTCAGTTTGACAACAAACTGTTTTCAGTTTGACAACGAACTGTTTTTAATGTTCTTAATTTGACAACGAATTGTTTTCATTTTGACAACGCATCGTTCTTATTTTGACAACGAGTAGTTCTTCTTTTGACAACAAACGTTCTCATTTCTCAAAGAATAACCCAGAATAACCAAGAACCTAACCAAGTTAAGAACAATTACATATATATCTTTATAATAAATTTAGTTTTTATTATTAAAATAAAAAATTATACATTATTTTAATCTAAAGTAAGTTTTACAATTATTTATTGCATGAAATGGGCGACTTAAAAAATCTGTAATTGATTTTATATAAATATTTTTATTTAATGAACTTTTTTTCACTGAAAATGATGATCAAACTTTCTTATATTAATGGAATAGCATAAACTAACTAAATAACATAAACTAAATCATGTTTAATCAAAAATCTTTTGATCTTGTATAATTTAAAACACTTCAAATTTGAAACTAAATAATAGTTTTCTTTAAAACGAGTTTCCTCTGAAGGTTTCATAATGATAAAGTATATAAATATGATCATGAAAATTGCAACTCCATTTTAATGGACCTATGTTAAGAACTTCAACGTTTGAGCTGTCTTCAAACACAACATATTTTTTAATATTTAAAATATTTAATAAAATATTTTCTTTACTGTTGAACACATAATTTTGTTCGTTTCAATGAGAAAACTAAAAGCAACGTAAAATTTTAATTGGATAACCGGGCGGCAACACGCAGTTCTTAATTTGATAACGTTTCGCACTTTAAAACTTTTCGTTCTCAATTTGACCACAAGCCGTTCGTAATTTGACAACGACTGATATACTTACGTTTTCTGTTCTTGATTTGACAACGTTCTGTTATAAATTTGTGAACAGATGGTATCAAAAAAAATATAAACGTTTCGTGGTCAAATTGATACCATCCGTTGGTAATTTTAGAACGACATTTTTCGCTCTGAGTACCTATAGAGGCCAAAGCTTACAATATCAGTCAAATGACTTGAGATTATGAATTTTGTGTAACCGTATCCCTCATAGTCAAAAGCCTTTTTGCATACAATCTCATATTATTACCGTAGTATGATTTAATCGTTATCTAGTAGCACCAAAAATTTAATAATAATTTAACACTTTACCTTAAATATAGTTAAGGTTCTTAAGAGCCTTACTTCGTAACATAAAGCTCACATGCATGAAAAAAAAGCCAGATGTTCGATTGATATGACACCGTTTTTTTATTTTAAAGTCGTTAAATTTGAAATTCTTGCTAAAGTTAAAATAAAATCAAGATATTATTGTTATAATTTACGTAACAATACGAATAAGACGTTTTTTACTTTCAAATAGAATTTTCTTAACTTGTATACCCATGCTAAATGCGAAAACCTTTAGATCAAAGGTACAATAATATTTTACACACACACATTCACGCAGAAGAAAAATATCAAAGCTTATTTGGCTGTTAAACATGCACTAAAACGAGGAAAAAATTTATAAACAACTTGTTGCAATTTTATGTTTTTGCAGTTATGTAAATCTTTTTGTCTGTAATTCTGAATGATTTTCCCATTTGTAGAAATCAACACGTCAACACGTTAACTAGATTTGATGTTAATTTCTTTTCATCATCGTTAAAACTAAATTTAAGATCTTTTTTTGTTTTTTGTATAGGCGCTGTTACTGATGTCGTGGTTTTTCCTTTACCAATTAAGAACGTTTTTGTGTTACCAATTAACTTTTTATTTAATTTTTTGTCTTCATATTGTTTTTAGGTAATTTTCTCATTTCATTTTCATTTTTGTCATTTTCTGGCCAATAATAAAATAAAAGCATTTTTGTGTTAAATTCATTTTTGTTTCATGAGTTTAAGATCTTATAATTACTGCCTGCTTCATGGAGTATACGCCAGATTTTGTAACCTATTAGTTTTTTTTTTTATTGGGAACATTAACCAAGTGTGTATTATAAAGTATAAACATGTGGGAACTGTGCCGCTTATGACAATAGCCTTAAATTTAAGGCTATTATTGAAAAGAATATAATCTTTTCAATTTAACATAAAACGTAGCACACATTGCTACTTGAAATCCATTAGAGCGATATTTTAGTGTGTGAAAGCAAAGATTACCTAGCAGCTAGATGGAATGCAGATTAAATTCTCAATCGAAAGGATGACTATTATAACTTTCGCTATTCCTTACAATTACGCAATTGTGGTCCATGTATACATATATGTATACCTGATGTTCACCTGGGTAAGTTAGCTGCAACAAACGCTTAATTTCCATAGCGAAGTCTTAGGGCCTCTCTTTTGTATTCTGCACCCTGCCCTGCAACTCTCTTATGCTCCGTACTTACGTTGTAAAGTCACCATTATGTCCTCCCCCGGGGGCACATTATAAGTCGTTATGGATCACACAACCAGCTAGACTTGTGTCTTTCAGGGGTAAAAAGGAGCCCAGTCCCCTTTAGGGCTAGCAGGAGCCAACTGGACAATCGACTATATTTCCACGGGAATCAGTAAAGCCTCAGAGTTTCGCTATTTGTCTCTTTAGGCATTTAGCTGTTCTCTGACTGATTATTAAGGTTGGCCCTTCGGGAGCATTGTGGTGGTTGTTGGTTCGCGACACTCGTTTGAACACAATGAATGATCCTGGTTAAGTGAGCATGCTTGTAGTTGTGTTCTGAAACTTTATTAAGCTTGCATGTGTTCTAGGAGCGACCTGCTCCGAGCTCGCGGAATTGTGACCAGGAGTGACTGGAAGATAGACATATCTAAAGGCTTCCTGGGGCGTGGTTTACGCTAAAATTCATCCACACTGATCCACGGTCAGATATGGCTTACACAGCTATGTACTGACGTAAATGTTATCACGTATGTTCAATTATGTGCTCTTATTGTTTTCTGGAACCGGCTAGTAAGCTTTCGAGAATCTGGGCCACTGCACCCTTCAAGACCAGAAATAGCTCTATAGTTTTTTTTTATGGCCCCATCCATTTTTGCTGGCCACTATTTCAAATTGAAACATATTAAAAGGTGCGCTGCCATCAAAGCTCGGGGTGCTTATCTTGCTGTGTGAGCACACACACGACTCGCACTGGTTCCTCTGGAATTTGAAGATCGCCCATTTACGTTTTTAATTGATGTAATTCTCCCTGTATTCCGCACAATTTTTCGTCAAACTCGGTGACTCTCTGTTTCACAGCATCCATTGGTTTGCTGAAGACTTCAGATATTTTTGTGAAGTTTCTCGTTTATGTTTAAAGTAAATGTAACGACACGCTTTTCCTGGTCGTGTTGTGTCGATTAAAAAATAAAACCTTGGTTACGGGAATAAGGAACGGATTTCCGGTTTTCTGCTTGACTGCAGCTCGGGCTTCAAATGTAATGGTACGATTCCTCTGGTAGCTGAGGTATGCTCAGCGGCGTCCAAAGTCGTGTTGTGTCGATTAAAAAACAAAACTTTAGATACAAGTTTGTTTTTTATTAAGGAAAGGATTTTCTTATTCCCGGTTTTCTGCTTGACTGCAGCTCAGGCTTCGCATCTTGTGCACTTTTGTGTGTGCAGGCGGCTTAGGTAACTCTCTTCTACATCACACGGTCAATATTCGAAGAACGTTACTGTTGATGGCGACTGCGGGCACAAACTCGGCTGGGTATAACCACGGCTCTGTATGTGATCGCTCCGTCGAAATTTGTCTGTACGCCGCTAGAAAGCTTTTCACCTTTTGGTTCTAGAGTTTTCTTGTATTGCATCAATTTTCTCTAGCAGTTTTGTATCTGTGTCATTAATTTTTGCACTTCTGCTTCTAGAGCATTCTTATATTAAATTAATTTTAGCATTTGGCATCAATTTTAGCATTGTTGGCTCTAGCGATTTCTTGAAGTTCCTGGTTATTTTCTACAATTTTTGCCATCATAGGGGCAAGTATTGAAACCAAGCCCATACTGGTGTTTGCTACTGGGCTACATTCTGTTAATAAAGTTTTCTGCGTTTGCTTCTATTTAAGACTAATCTAATATCCATGAGATTTTTGCTCCTAGCATTACTTAATACAGTTTCTGGTGTTTTGTTCTTCGAAATCATGTGGGGTCTACAAAAATTAAATTACCCCTTCCCTTAAAAATATGCGAAATTATTAACTTTATTGTACGGTAGCAGTAGCCATTCGCATTGGTGACTCACAATGTCCTAAATCCTGTTTATTTGTTTTATATGAGCTATTAAAAGTGCATATACCTTCGAGTAGTTGACAAAAGTAAATAACAAAATTAATACCACCAGAAGACATGGTGTGCAATAAATTTATGAAAATATATATTCGCCCTTAAAACGTGTTGTCATTAGTGAAGAACAAAAATTAAACACTACCACTATTTTGTACTTACATTACTTATAGTTGACGTGTATTGCTATACTGATAGCCGCTTATAGTGTTTGTATAATAAGTATATAATGTGTGCCTAGATGCACACGTACGTACATACTTTAAGTACTACTGAGGCGTGTTTATACTAAAAATACACTTTAAATGCCATTAATCGTTATGACAGAGAAACTAATAACTTTTGATTAAAGAAAAACTTAAAAGGTGGTAAATTAAACGTGACTATAATTTGCAGTTTAAATCGATAAAAAAAGAAGCATGAACGCTGTTATAAATTGACCATTGTATATTATAGATTGTATAATATAATGACGGGCTTACTAAAGGGCAATAAAATTATAAAAAAGGATTTTTGTGAAAATTTAATCATTTATAGAAAATACTTGTATTTACCTGATTCGATGGTCATTGAGAATAAGGTTTACCTTGAAAAGGATCTTAAGCAAACTTAATCGGATATTCATACACATGGCAAGCTAGAAAAAAAATCAAAATGCAATGAAGAATTTTTGGTCCTGCAAGCAGATAATTAATAATTTTAAATATTGTATAATTTTAGATATTTAAAAACTTTTCTAAACACACACAATACTGAACTTTCATTTAAATTAACAACGTTATTTTCGAATTCACGATATTTATTATTCAATCATTTTGATATCATATCCGAAATAGAAAACTACTATGCTGCTAAACAAATACATTTACTGTCACTAAAATATTTTTGCAATTATAGATATTAATTTTGACGAAATGTTAAGCAAAGAAACTAAAAAGTTTTGGTTGCAAATTAAGGATATACGTAACACTCTACTAAAAGACGTTTTTAACAAAAAATTTTTAACCGAATATTAAAATAAAAGATTATTATATTTAAAATTTATTATTTTTTATTACAAAATTACAACAGGCAGGTAGTATGTTATGTTCCAAATTTATAATTTTATTGTTTGCTTTGCTTAGAATACTGCTGAATATATCAAAAGCCAATATGACGGGATTATAGAAAAATTTTATCTGGATTTAAAAATCATCTAAATCTTCTTTACAAAAATAAAAATAATTCCATAAGAACAAGAAAACGTAAGAATTAAAATTCAGTCTTACGTCATATTACATACATATCTACATATTAATTTAAATCTCAAATAAATATGTACACATCTATTTTTGCTGCCACATATATTTTGTACTTTTATTTACAAACTATTGCATATTTCATTAAAATTTACTCCTAGTTAAATGTCGGCCGTCATTAGGTTGAAGAACATTTTAGTTCTTTCTTGTGGTTGTAAATTATTTAAAATATTAAAAGTCCTTTCACAAAAGTCATTGCGAGTTGATGTGGAAAAAACAAACGAGATCAATTTGTATAGATTTTTCACCTTATTTTTTATCGCACTTTTAAAAAAAGTGGGAGCATTATTAAAGTCTTCCTGCTGGCAGTAGAAGTCTGTATTCAACATGTCGTTGTTAATTAGTTTTGATATTTCTAAAGCTTTTGGAAGCTCGGATAAGTCATCACATGATAAAAGAAATGGTTTTAAATTTAAAACGCAAAACTTGTTTTAAAGTAACTCTTTTCCGAATTCATAGCATTGCTCCGAGTAAGTAATAGAATTTCTTAAAAAGTGAAATGCTTCTGAAGTGAACTTTTTTTTTTGTATTAGGAAATCTTTGCTCAAATAATCACAACTTTGCATCCATAAAACTCATGCTTTTTTCCAATTTTTTAAGGTATTTAAAAGATTATTCATTGTATTGCTCAGTCCTAGAATAGCACAATAATTACTTTCTTGTGCTATGCATCTGACAAGCCTCCATTCATTTATTCTTTATCATTTAACGACTCCTTCTATTTAGTATAATATTTTTTCTGTACCTATACCTGGTGACTTGAACCAGAACTGGACAATCCAGCCTATTACAGGCCGCCTGACAACCCTAGTGTGGTCGCAGCAGTTTTAGCTCAGCAGTGCACTGTTCAAAGTGTTCGGTCAGGATGATTGAAAACAAAGATGTAAGTGTAGTCGTTTACAAATCAAACTTAGCGCTGCCTTTATTTCAACCTTGAGGTGGTATTTCGTTTACAATTAATTTCATAATTTTTACAATATTGACAAATTTCATTATTAAAGTTTTTATTGGTTACCTAATGTCTGTTATTTTTCAATGTTTGTATTTTTGTTAATCGTATATGTTTATTTAATTTATGTTTGTTTTTTATTAAACAACACATTTTCTTATACAACACATGCTGTTGAGGATTCGTGTTACAACTTTGTGTCGTCTAATTTTGTGTTCTATTTAACATTATTTATTATAAAAAATATTAACCGTTAATTGTTTAGGTCTAAAAATTTATTCATTAAATATTATTTAATTTAATTTAATATTAATAATATTAATTGCTGTAATGATTATAATGTACGTTATTATCTTGGGGGGACTGATTTTACTTCAAAACTTTGTACTCAATTAATGGAGGTACTTCTGTATATTAATCGCGGCATAATGTATTCTTCTCTCACATTTTGCTAAATTGATCATTTTTAATCTTGCTAAACATTAAACTAAATAGCAAAACATTATACAGATATTAACAATGTTTAGTATTAATTTTAAAGATTTTGAACAAACTATTCTCGGAACGTTTGGGAATATGAATATGTCAATCGTTGAAAAATACCTTCTTGGAATTTTATTTAGTTTCATACTATAATACGATAATAAACCCTGAAAGTGGTTTTAGTATTGATTGTATTTTTTTCGAACTGTGGGAAAGCAAATTCAGTTAATTCTATTCAAAACTATTACAATTTACTAATATACCGGAAATACTAACACTAAAATAAACGCTAAACCTTCTCATCATACAATTTAATTGACAAGAGAATTTCAAATTCTTATATAGATGATATAGATGAACAGCTATATATATATATATATATATAAGAATAGAGAAAAATTATTAAAGGCAGGAAGAAAATATTTTCGGAATGAAAATCTGAAATGAATTTCAGATAATTAGATTCTCCATTAAGAAGCCGAGACCTGATTATAATGCACATCATTTAAATCATCTAGGTATGATGCTGAAAAAACAGTAGACTCTTGGAAAAGGAGTTACCAGAATAAAATATATTGTAAATACTTTTTTATATTTTTCTCTATTATTGTATCTCTAAATATAAAGAAAAAACATTAATTGTTCACATTTTTTTTCCATTTCCATTTATTCATTTTAATTCATAAGAAGGGCCTCTGCGCCACTAAGGCATTTTTTAAGGCTATCTGGCAACAGTTTTTACAATAAGTGAAAATCTTAAACATATATAATGTAAGAAAAAAGTAAAAAAAAAATAAAAAAAGAAAAGAAAAAATACAGAATTACTTTATATTAGAAGCATATTAATGTCTCGTAGCAAATATTGCTTTAATATATTTTTAAAAATGGAAACAGAACTTGCTTCTCTAATATGTACTGATAGAGCATTGTATTGCAAACTATCATTGTATTCAATTCTCTGCTTGGTAGTTTCTAAACGGCACCTTACTGTCCTTATATTGGAACTGTACCTTGTGTTGACATTATGTTGTATTCTTTGCAATTCAATCGTATGGAATCCAATATTATGCAAAAGTTTATAAACATTTGTAAGTAGTTGCATTTTATGCAAACCATAAAATGGCAACACAGTACGTGCTACATCTCTATATAGAAGTAATGTGGAAAACATCCGTGGAAGATTATATACATTTTTTAGAGCCTTGTTTTGCAAAACCTGTACTGATTTTAAATCTAAGTTCCTTCTGTAACCATAAATAAGAGATAAGTAATTAATATTGCTCTGTATCAGTGACTCAAAAATCATCATCTTTGCTTTTGCGTTTAGCTTATATCGTAATTTGTACAAGATGCCCACAACTGGAGATATTTTGCTCCTTATATATTGCATATGAGACTGCCAACCAAGATTGCTTTGCAGGTATACACCTAAGTATTTTACGCAATTTTCTTCGTGTATTTGTTTTATTACTATAACTTAGTTATGTTGTGCCAGTACTGGGAATATTTTTATTTTCATGATTCATGTCACCGCTTTGTATGCATCTCTATGTAGTTCGCCCAAAAAAGCAGTACTCCCTTCTAGGCGAATGTTACCATGATCATTTAGAATGTTACGGTCTTGCGGTCTTCCAGCTTCTTTAAATTACGCGGACTTAATACTTTACTTTAGTTTTATTAGCGTATTTTCTATTTTATGCATTATTCGTAACAATATGACTTATATGCCATCTGCTTTAATAGCAAACTCCACTCGTTCATTTGTCAGTGGTCTATCGTGAAATCTGTTACTTGGCTGAAATTTTTTTACAAGCATTGCGGTAGCTATAACTGGCGTGTATCGAAGTTGAAATTTTAAGATATAAAAAACTAACACTATTACTAACAACAGCGTCACGAAAACAGAAAAAAAGTCAAAGAGCTCAACTCTGGAACAACTTGTTAATTAGCTAACCTAATATATTTAAAACAAAATCAAATGAAAAACATAATTACACAATTTCTATATACGATATCAATTTAAAATTGTTAGTTTTAAATTGCCTCTTTATTAATTTTTTCCAATAAAAAAAAACACATTTATTGTGATAAGTTGTCGTGTTTCAATATAATCAATAACACACGTATACAGAGTCACATGCACAGGTATGAATATATACAATTTAATCAAATATATAATAAATACATTTTTATTTTAAAACATTATGGAAACATTATGAAATAAGATAATTAGAAACAAAATAAAACTTTATTCTCATCACAAAAATATTACATTTATGCCGGCTTTTATAAAAGCTGATTATCTTTTTATGTAGGCGTGTGTGTGTGTCGACCAACAAATACTAGTATACGCTATGCATATACCACACAGATGCCACGTACATATATTGCACGTAATTATAGCCAACCGTTTAAACAACAAAATTAACCAAAAATATTAAATTGTTGCCTTCACAACAATAACAGCAAATAGCCAAATAGCAATACATGAAATGAATACAAATGATTAAAGGAGTTTCACATAAACGAGCTAGATCTTTAATTCAAGGGATATTGTTTATTCATATTACTTATTTTTATTGTTACTCATATAAATAATGACAATAATAAAAATTAAATAATAAAAAATATTAATTGGGAAAAAGATAACCTTCAGAAAAAAAAATTATAGAAAATAATTCAAAAATTTCATGACCGTTTAATTAAGATGCGGGGAATGTAAATGTTAAATAACTTTCCAATATCTTGTTTATCGTATTGGGTATCACTATTTTGATTTTGCTGTATTCGTTATCGCATATGTGTTTTTTTTTTTTTTTTTTGTTATATAAGTGTTGTCAATATTTTGTTGCCTCATGGTAAGAACATAATAGCTGGTAAGTATTGATATATTATCTTCTATCCTCCGTGAACATTGACACCTCATCATTTAAAAAGCAACTTATCATGTTTTCGTCAATAAAAATTAACGACTTATTTCAAATAATAATAAAACGATATCACAATTTGTTACGAAATGGCGATGAATTTTATTGTTATTTCCGCCTATATGATTCCTATATAATTCCACCTTAGAAGGATATTTTCCTGGTTTTGCCATTATGCTAAGCAATGAAAGAAAATTATTTTTCTGACTGTAACCTATCACCAGGTGATAACTGACCAATATGAGTTTATATTTTTATTATTATTACTTATACGTATGGTACAGTTGATGTTACGTTTTTTTCTGTTATGCCGTAACTAATAATACGATTACTTAAGATTCTAGTATTTTCCTAAGTCCTATTAGGCAAAATTTTAAAATAAAATAATCGATTGAGATCAAGAATAGCTAAAAATAATAACACGTAAGTTTTGCCACCTCGATTATCTCCATTAAAAATTTTTTAATTTTATAATTTATTAATTTCTTAAAATATAAATATAAAATGTAATAAACTAATTTTAAATTAAGAGTTTTAAGGAAGTATTTGGCCCAAAGGGCTTATTTCTGGAGTAAATGTAAATGTTGGATTCAGTGATTTTTGTTTGAACTAAACGAAGAGTTAAAAATTCAATAACTGTTTTAAAAATGAACATTTAAAAATAAGTTTTAGTTTTTTAAACACTTTGAAAGAAATTGCTGTAACAACTGAATAATATTAATTTGGGTTCACTTACAGCATCGGGTTTTTCAAATGTGGAAACACCAACAACATTTTGACATTTAGTTTTTTGACATATTCGCAGTAGAAGCATTGGCATTTAATACAATGAATTAATTTTCGCACGAAAATCGTTTTAAAACAATTAAAATTCACCATTAAAATGGTGGTTCGGTTAAAGTCACATTTTGTAAAATTCGTGATAATTTCGGGCAACACAATCGTTCTTCTGAGACAGCTATTAAGAATTCGGTTATTGAATTTGAGTGGACACCAGCGCGCATTCGACCGGATCGCTCAACTGAAAATATCGCAGTCTGCGCCACACTGTGGAAACAGATCCAAATTTGTCAACCAACTTTAAGTTCTCAACAATCTAAAATCACCACAGCGAATTTTGCATAAGGATTTGACTTTGAAGCCTTACAAGGTTCAACTGAGGCAGGAATTGGAGACAACCAATTACTCACATCGCCGCAGATTCGCCTAATTCATTCTAGAAGAACCGGCTGGTTTTTCTAAAAAAAATCACTTATCAGGGTATGTCAACAAGCAAAATTGCCGCACTTGAAAATCATGAAGCGATTGTTGAGAAGCCTTTCTATGCTCAACCTGTTACTATGTGGTACGCTATGTTTCCTGATTGGGGGTTTTTTCTAATATGAGGCTGGGAATGCGGTAACGGTCAATGAATCACGCTATCCCGATATGCTATTAACAACACAACTTTGGCCTATTATTGACGACGTGGATATCACTAATATGTGGTTTCATCAGGACGGTACCACATGTCACACACCCAACAAAACGACCGATTTATAGGAAATCAAATTGCCCGTTTTTATATCAATCAGTGGCCAGCCATATCGCGTGATTTAATGCCACTAGGCTATGTTAAGGATAGAGTCTATACGCAGTCAATCGAATCGATTTCAGTCTTAAAATTCAAAATTCTTGATGTGAGTAACAAAATAGGATTGCCATTTTGCCAAAATGTGATTGGCTTTTAACTAAAGAACTTTTCTCTTTATCTCAATCTAAACTTTTTGTTTTGCATAGAAACTAAACTTCTCGTTAAAAATCCGGTATATTTTCTATTTTTTTCTAGACTTTTTATAAAACTCTTCTTAAAATGCAACAATTGCAGAATTTAATGTAGCATCATCTGTATGGACAAAGCTATCATCAGTATTTTTCGGAATAGAAATAAGGTTAGTAGAGATCTACCTTATTTAATAGCTTAATTTATTAATGTCTACCCGTCTGACTCTTGAAAACTATTATAGAAAGTGTATTACTATAGCCGCTACAAAAACAAATAATAAAAGTCGAAAGTTGTTCGGCAACCTTGCCTGATATTTTAAAAAAAAATTGTAGTTTCTATTAAAAAAAAATATAAACTAATATTTATCATTTGATTTATTTATTAGTCGAACAATTGCAATATCATATACAAATGAATATTTTTGCTGAATATGTGAACTTAAATCGGATTAAAGAAATTATTCTTATTGCAAAAGAAATAAATTTTTAACGCATTTTCCAAATTTTCAATATTCAATAAATTTTTGTTTATTCTCACTCAAGCTTGTTGGTCAAGGATAGATTTGCAAACGTTCTTTTACAAGTGTTTGTAAACACAAAAAATTTTAATTTGTGTCTTTTATTTTTTATAATTCTTTTAACAAGAATTTTATAGATTTTTATTTATCTTTCTAATCAGCTATATTGACAGTTTTATCCTGTGTTAAATATTGTAAATATTTTCTTGTTTCTTGAATAAATTGTAAGAGATGCGTTTTGCTTAAGTTTTAAAAGAAAATAATGAAGTAGTAAAGTAAACAACTGGGTATGCTTTTTACTAACTATGTGGCTTGCTAAGAAAACTTATGCACGCAAGACAACAATTTTTTAGTTACAAACTGCGTAGAAATTTTATATATTCAAAACAACAACAATTAGGTATGCTGTGTACTAACTGCTTAGCTTGCAGAAAACATAAATTCCAGGAAGAAATTTTGTCAGCATAAAACCAAAAACAAAAACACACACAGACCTACAGGCGCCTATACATTGAATGAATAACATAACAGCAACAAAATGTGATACAAAGGGAATAGAAGATTCTTAATTTTTGTAGACTTCTAGAGGACAAGTATAAAAGGCAGCGTCTGAGTGGATAGTTAGATAGTGTACAAATAAACCTCGTAAAATAAAGTCGTGCATCTTTAGTAAATTGTTCCGGAGTGTCAACTTTGTGTGTAGTTAAAGTAAATAAACTTGTAATTAATTTAAAAACTCTAAAATCTGGTGTTATATATTTTGCAATAAAGAACTCACAACAAAAGTTTATAAACGTAACAATATGTATATATATATTCATAACAGAATATAATACATGAGCAGGCTTGCAAAGAAATGGTAAATACAATGGAAGTAAACATTTTTGCAAATTTTGTATGGTTATACAATACACTAGGACATAAGTCTTATTACGAAATTTAAAGCAGTTTATTCAAATGAACTCACTTTTCCATCAACAGTTTTTAAATAAAAATATTTTTCAAAGAACAATTGGTAAGAAAGTACATATATCAGGCACAAAAAGAGAATTATTCACATAAACCTTTTGCCAACAGCCTATTGTTAGCCATGCAGACCATGCTATAGTCAAACACACAACTACAAATGATACGAAAAGCAACAGGAAAATTAAAAATAAATATTTAAAAGTATAAAAAGGAAGGCAATAGCATAACCATGAGTGTAAAAGAATTGAAGCATCCATCCCATGCAATAAAATAAAAATCATATAAATTACATCCTAACAGGGTTTTTATATTAAAGACATTCACCTGTAGTATTCGTGTAGATTATTTTATAAAATTTACTTTGGCTTAAAAGTTTTACTATGCTGAAATTCAAGTTTTTGTGACTGTTTGTAAAAATTTACATAATTAAATTCTAAAGTTATCGTACTAAGCTGACAAAATAGTTTAAATAATTATAATAATAAATATACCAAATATTAGGTCCTTTCGTACTGAAATATTTTTATATTTTAAAGATAGAAACCATCATGTCTTACTCCGTTTTTGAACATATCCTTCTTGTTATTAACAGCTACGAGAAGCTTTGCTTACGTATTTTTTTTTTAAGAGAAGTAGCACTTCAGGCAACAATGCCTATTTAGTCAAGTGCCGTGCTACATTGTTTAGGAAGGGGACAGAGAATAGATAAAACAGGTGGTGAAAGTAGAAGGATAGTCGGAAACTAACTGCCGTATATAAGATAACACAACGACTAGTGACTATGCCTTTATCGCTGAGCAGCTCCACCGACAGTCAATTTTTATTTTTGTAGTGAAAAAACACCAAGGTCTTCGTTGGGAATCGAACCCACAACCCCTATACTATATCTTTTTATTCTGTTTGCCTTTAAGTAAGGTTGCTACTACCTCTATTTATAAATATTCATTTGTTGGCAACAAAATTGTTGATTAACAAAACACCGGAGAAACTTGCTTTGAGTCTATAGAATCTCCCAATAATTTAGAATTAAGTTTTATGTTACCGTTTAGGTTATGTTTCCGTGGCAAAATAATATCGTACATTTCTATTTCCTTCTCAACACTTAATTCTTTATTTATTGTTAGTTGTCCCTATTAATAGACGCAAATTTCTATGCTTGTTCTAAATTTTTATCAATATTGCAATCGTGCAGTGGTCTATGGGCTGGTTATGAAAATCTTGGTGACTGTTACGTTGTTAGATAATAGATCAGAAAATTAAATATTACTTGAGTGGACGTGATCTCTAAAAGATGTTTTATTAGTGTTAGAATAATTTTGTATTTTATCAGAATCCTTGTCTTCAACGTGACTTGAATTTTCAGAACTCTAAATAGTGATTGAATCAGAGAAACTATTGACTGATTGTATTTTGATTAAGATTTGATGCTTACATTTGTTGATTTTTTTATGTCTACTTCTCATTAGTGGCATTAATGAGCATATTATGCTTATCTTGAATGTAGTTAAGTTAAGCAGTCAACAAAATAACCACAGCTACTAAAAATATAATTTTGGTAAACTAAATTCAACTAAAGCCATCTTTGTTTGTTCTCTCTAAATCTCCATTTGGCTGTGATGATAAGTCACTTTAGTTTAATGCTCAATATCACATTTTTTTATGCTCATAGTAAAATAAGCTAAACCAAATCACTTCCATTGGCACATAAAGGTTTGAATGTATTTACCTGATATCTTGAGTGGAGAATTTGATAGCCTGATATTAAGCACGTATTGCCGAATTTGTTTACTGCAAAATTATTGCCAGTCACTACACTAGGCCTTATATTATTAAGGATTTTATGGTTTACGTGACGAACATGTTTATTTCATTTTTGTATTCACTTCATTAATAAGAATAAAGTTACTTGTTACTGTGGTGCAATAATTCATCAGGTGATTGTATTCGAAATTAAGTTGTTTTTGTAAAAAGTAGCAAAAGTTCTTCAAATGTACATATTATGCTGAAAAAGCAGGTATATTTTCGTATACACCGGGTGAAAAACATTTCAAAATGATATTGCTATTTCCATTAACAAGGCGGAACTAGTGGGTCATTCTATTTTAAAAGCATAAATTTTTCATTACAAAACTGTCCGTCATTGATGCATGAGAATATAGTGATCCAGAAGAGCCTGTCCGTATTTAATATTTCCAAACCATTAATTATATCAGTTCGTAGCAGCATAATAATCATTATTTAATACGTTGCGTTCATGTTTCATTTCATATAACTTCATAAACACTTTTAAGTTATTTTGGAATTGATACAGGAAGAAGATGAAAATCTTTGCGAAAACCAAAATAATTTAAAATGTCTTAATCTACTCAATCACACTGTTTTTGTCTATAACCTTGTGCTTGCCTTATTCCGTTAAGAACAACTTGGATTTCTTTTGATACAAATTTTTATTAAAGAATTTTAAAGTGGAACATGCTTGCGCTATTGCCCTCGAAATAAAATATTTTTTACTTTTACTTATATATTTAACAGAAAGAGCGTCTGGTATTACATTCACATTTTTCTTATATTTTTGTTTCATATATTTGTTAGGACATTTTGTTGCAACATGTCTAAATTTGTTTTACTTGTAGCACTGTGTAATTTAATTTTCAAAACTTTCAGTTTAAGTAACCAGTACTATATATGATAATTGCTTCTTAGTGTATTGACTGTGTCACTGTTAATTTTAATTCTTTTTATTGTAATATTGTATTCTTCAATATTTTTTTAAATATTTTTACGGATGCGTCTTGTTTACTAACTGGTTCTGTTGTTTACTAACTGGGTACTTTTCTAAAAAAACTTATACACTCAAGGCAACAACAAATTTCCAGTTACAAACTGGATAGAAATCTTATAAATGCAAGACAACAACAACTGGGTATGCTGTTTACTAACCGCATAGTGCTCTAAGAGAGCTTATACCTATAAGACAACGATAACTATTTTAAAATAAATTCCAAGAAGAAACTTTAACAGCATAAAAACAAAAATACACACAGACCAACATGCGCCTATACATTGAATGAATAACATAATAACAACAAAATGAGATTATTTATTACACCTCTAGCGGACAAATATAAAAGACAGCGTCTGAGTGGATAGTTAGTTAGTTAAAACATTAATTTCGTGAAGAAAAGACTTGCATCTTTAGTAAATTGTTCTGTAGTACCAACTTTGTGTGTAGTTCAAGTAAATAAACATGTAATTAATTTAAAAACTCTTAAATCTGGTATTATTTATTTTGTAAATAAAGAACTCAGCAACAACAAAAGCGTTTATAAAAGCAATGTTATAATTGTTTTTGGATTAATCCAAGATCCATTTAATGCTTTGTTTAAAAAGTTTCAGATTTTTACGTACAAAATTATTTATTTTTTTGCAAAAATCATATTATTTTGTGTTGCTTATTACGAAAAACAGATCGTACATCATAGATTTGTTAATTGGAAGTAAAATTTAGCAGGAAATTTCTAATTTTTAGAGTTATTCTCTACCACGACACTTCTCTTTTTAAAGTTTATGTTATGTATCTGCGATCTGAAAAGTTTTAGCAAACACACACAAGAACCCATAGTTTGTTGAAATATTGGAGACGGTTAAGAGGAAATCAATTACTTATTAAAGTCGTAAATAACAAAAATTAACAAAAAGTATTGATTTAAAAATGTTTAATAAAACAAATAATGAACACTGAGAAACGGTGTTAGAAGAGCTAAATTGATTTAATTGAATAATTGCGTTCAGGTTGTGGTGGAGGATTTGCTCTCAAGGTCCTCAGAAATGTTTATCTCTCAGGTCTGCATTATTTTAATCACTCCTGACGATTCAAAAAAATTAAAATTGACAATCTTAAATTCTTTTTTTTACTTAACCCTGCAAAACTTGACTGAAAAAAATAATTCTAATGAAAACGCAATTTTTGCTGATGAAAAACACAATTTCCACTGGGCGAAATCATTAGTGATGAGAAACTTTGTAATTTTTTGCAATTACTTGATATTCAATAATGTTTCCCCCCCATTTCTTATTTGACATTCTTTATTGTCCCAAATTCCTTAATTTTATGTTTTTTCTAATTCCTTTCTTGCCAATTTTCATTTGTGCTACAGCGCCTATTAAAAGTTTCGAATACTTTATCGATATTCTTTTTATTCTTGTTTTCAGTATTTTGCTTTATACTTTTAGAAAAACACTGGCAAAACAAAAGTAGTAAAAATAAATTAAAGAATGAACTAGAAAATAAAAATAAATAGTGATTTCGCACTTTGAAAGCCAAAAGAGTACTACTCAAAATTCACAAGAAAAAATCCAAATTATTACCTTGTAAAATTTTTTTTCATAAGTTTAAACTAACCTAATGCGAAAAGAAGTAAAGGGTATTTCAATAAGAAGTTTGTTTTCTAAAACAAAATAAAACAACAAATTTAGATTAAGATGATTAAAATTTTTATTGTATTATGAAGAAAGAAGTTCGGCAATTATGAATGAAAAACACACACTTGGAGGACAATATTCACTGCGTTATTGCCGATATATCCCGATGTACTACCGCAAAAAACCATCGATAATCGGTAATAATTCAGAATTACCTACGGTCATATACCATAAGTCATACTTAGATTGTAATAACAGAAGAAAATCTTTCGAATAAAGTAAACTTCATGTCAATATAAAAAATTTTACATCAAAGTTCCATTGCTCTATTACAAATATATGCTCGTCATATTGACAGACACAAATACATATTTATGTTTTAGCAAAGGAGGTTAAAAAGCATAGGAAATGTGTTGATGCAAAGGATCACACTGACCATGAGAATATGAAAAAGTATGACAAACAAAAAACGATAAATGAGTAATTGCAGCAATAAAATAGCAGAAAGGAAGTAGCAGTTATATTTTTGGGCTCGATTGGGAAAATTGTAAAAGGATACAAAATGTATATGGACAACACTCGCCATGGTATTGTATAATGGCTCAGAAGATAAAATAATTATTTGTTTTGCAGCCATTGCATTCCAGATCATATAGAAAGAAGCAATCTGAGTAGACGAGGGAAAATTAAGACACAATTAACAGTATTAAATTTTGTCATACAATTGCAAAGCATGATACATGGAAATGATAATATTAAGAAAAATAATAAGTAAGAAATACAAGAATTGTAAAATTATATTGAAATTTTAAAATAAATAAATATGTAAAATATGATTTGTCCCCTGAAATGATAAAAAATTAAAACAAATTTAAATTTTAAGAAGCGACATAAAAATTACAAAAAGCAAAGCTTTCGGAGAACTTGCGGTGTTATCGTCAGAGAATTCTACAAATATCATTTAGTTCCAAAATTGTTAAATAAAGTTGGATAGGTTAAGTTGTATTAGATTGAAAGCATTAAAAATCAAGTGCATCTGCATCTGTGAAAGACTAGTAAGATTTTTGGCACATTTAGCAGACTTAGGCGTTGTCTTGGGATATCTTTTAAAGTTTATCCTACTATGCATCAACATAAATTTCATTTTTGAAGAGATTATTTTGTATGTATTGAGCTCCCCACCCCAGGGGGCACATCTATCGGTCTTTATGGATTACTTAACCATGCTGGGGGTATAAGGGAGCCCAGTCCCCTAAAGGCAAACAGGGTTTCAACTGGAAGCTCCACGTTATAAATTGTCTCTTTAGACTTTTAGCTGTTTCTCTGACTGATTATTGAGGTTGGCCTAATGCTAGTCATCTGTTTTAAACTAGGAGTTAGATAATCTCCAACTCTTCAGCAAGGAGTAGTGGTTTGCGACCCCCCTTTACAACCGCTGAAATTGCAACTAGGAAAGACCTGTTGCTAGAATTTGTCCTCGGCTTCTTAGGGCGTGAATGACGTTGCTTTTCATTTCCAGTGGTTTTACCACCATCTGATTAAGGCTTACGGCCAGGTGCAGATGTAAATCTTATCACGAAATACCCGACTCGATTTCACAAGTGAATTTAGTTAAGATAAACAAACCTGGCATATTTGGAGTTGTGATACTCTTCAAGTCTATGTTGCTACACTGTCTATCTCAGCTGGGAAAAAGTCATAACTTTTTTCTCGTTATAAATTTAACTACTTTTTTCACCAAAAAGCGTAAATAAACCTTATTATTTAAGGCTTACAGGTTCATAAGCAGGCTTTAAACAAATCATCGTTAAAAACTCTTACATTTTACCAAATTTATTGAACTACACATCTAAATACCATTAAATACAAATTAGAAGCTCAGCAAAGTGCTGATGCGGGGACTTTTCTAAATTCAACTATTCTGTATTTCTGAATAAAACCAAAGTTTAAAAATTAAATGTTGTAAAATATTGTTTCCTAAAAAAAACCATAAATATTAAAAAAAAAGGTTTCTCAATTTATTAAAGTTAAATTTTGTTACATAAAATACCAAAAAAGTACTTTATTATTGTTATCATGTAGAGCATTATTTTTCTCTGAATTTTCGCTCAATACAACTTTCATATTTCTGGCCAAAAGTGTATTTTTTAAATGCGGCACAGTGTTTTTTTTTTAATAATTCTTTAGCTCATGAACCACTTAAGATTCGTAATGAAATTTCACAGAGGCCAAGCATAGGTGCCAAGGGTATCAAATTTTTTGAAAACATCATAATGAAGATATCATTAAAAAAAATTCAAGCCTCCTAATTGTCCTCAATAAGGTGGTATGTTTGTTTTTTCTTGGTTATATAATTAAAACTTACTTCAGTGCTAATAAATTTGTTTGGACTATTTTGAAGACAACCTACAGCAAATGCGAAAACAAGAAAGCCTACATCAAAAATTGTAACGGCTCACCCTCCGGACCTATCCAAGCAAAGCTATTTTTGAAACAAAGTACATCAAAATTTTATCGGAGTGCAAAGCACCTATTGAAAATGTAAACACTCCAAAAACGATTTGAGAGCCTCGTACTTAACAAAGCTAGGGTCGCCAGTTTATAAAAGCAACAATTTGTTTGTAACATTTTTTACCCGCTTAAGGAATTTATGTGTTAAAATAAAAAACATATAAATTTTATTCTATCTTTTGATTAAAGGGTCTTCAATATTTTACAAAAATATCTCGATCTGTTCAAGTTTTGGGCAATTTAAATTCCACATTTTTTTATTCAAACAACCACTTTAACATTTTAAATGTAAATGGCATATACAAAATGAGACGTAAAAGAAATGGTGATAAATTGAACTAATCAAAAAGTCATAAGCTTTCCTCTGATACTATTTACTTGTATGAAGACCATATACTAAAGTAGTAGTAGCCTTGCCAACCTCGCCTTCTAATGAAGTTTTTCTTTTTTTATATATAAAAAGTTTTAGTTTTTTGTTTTTTTTTTCTGTTTTTTATAGCTCAAACACAGTGTATTCATTTTCCTTTTCATTAATTTATTTTATGTGTCAAAATTATAAAATCTATTTTAAGTTTGAAATTATAAAGTTCTAAGAATATTTTGTGGTTGGTATAATTATTTTATTAAGTGTAGCAATCATTGTGAAATTTCAAGGTAGTGGATTTAAGACTTCTATATAGTATAAAACTGGTAGAAGACGCTAAAGTTTAACACTCAACAAAATTACAATTTATAAACTGAAATCTGCTTTGATGATAACTTAAAAAAATTTTATGTAAAAATATTATTTCGTAATTCCAGAAAAACTGAATTGAATTTGATAAAAAGGAAAACACAATCTTGATAAAAAGACAATCGATAACAACACATTTTAATAAATAATACATGTTCTTGTTTATAGTACAAAAAAATATTGAAATGTGCGTTTAATTAAATACTCTGAAAGGTGCCTTAAGATAAAATTGCTATAGCATCGTTAAAAAATGTAATAGATACCAATAATAAGATAATACTTATCAATATCACACCAAGTTGACTTTATACTAAACGGCCCATTCTTCTATTAGGAAGACAGGAATCCAAAATAATAGCAAAGGTGACGACAAGATGTAGTATTATAAAGGTAGTAATACTAAAAAAACATTTTGGATTCTTTAAATAAATCTAAATTAAATGTTATAAAAATGTTCTCCGTTTTTTATTTAATTGTTTTTGAGCTGGATTATGTTATACTTGGTGTTCTTTAATTTTTTTCTCACAATTTGAATTCAATGATGTCTTGAGGAATAACACAAATAAACAAATGATTAAATTCACTAAAGCAACTTTAACCTCTTATAGTTGTTGTTGCAAAATAGTTTCAATTTAAATAATTTAGATTTTACACTTTGAATAATACATTTTTCATTCTTGCGCATAAACTTATAATCTGAACTGGCATTAAATTTCTCGATACAAATGAAATCATTGTTAGCATTTTTCACCAGCGAAAAAATACAAAATCTAAAGCAACTTGTTGAAAACTAATCGAAAAATTTCTCAAATACAGTTTGAAGATGGCAAATCAGTTTTTTTAAAGGAGTAAAGTTTGCATAAAATTATAGTTTTTTGTAACTGATGTTTCTTTTTAAAATTAAACAGGAATTAATGTATTTTCGTCATTCTGGCGTTAGATTTTGTTCTTTTGTTTTTTTTTTCTGCTAATTTACCACTTAATAATGGATGTTTTTTAGGGGTATAGAACTTTGAACTGAAATAAACAAAGCTCACTTTTAAAATTGACATAGAAATCACTTCATTTGAAAGATATTTTTCTAACATTAGAACTTAAATATTACTTCTGACATATGACGATCATGGCTGAGTCGGACGTAGTTATATTATAGATTAAACGTTTCCTTCAGCGAATCAATTATGGCATGAGCTATGTGACATGTTGCCTCGTCTTGTTGAAACCACTGCTGCTGCATAGCATTGTTTAAATAATTTGTGAACGAAAAAGTCAGTAAACATAGCTCTACAGTGGCCACCATTGGTGTTACATTCTGACCAGCATCAAGTTCAAAGAAGTACGGACCAATGATTCCACCAGCCTATAATGTTCTTTCGGCAAATAGCCGAAACCGAAAACTTCGACGCGGGTTGACGTAAAATCATACCCGAATAAAGTAAACCCCGTCGGAGAATATACGCACATATATTTGAGACCTTTATTGCAATGCCTAGATCTGAAATATGAGCGACGTAAAGTCAACAGAACATATTATTGACTGTCCGTGGGGCTGCTCAGTGATGAAGGCATGGTCACTGTGCTGTCTTATACGACAGTTAATTTTCGTTACTATCCTTCTACTTTCACCACCTGTCTCATCTCTTCTCTATCTTTTTCCTAAAGAATGTAGCACGGTACTTGACTAAATAGGCATTGTTGGCTGAAGTGCTTCTTCTCTTTCTAATAAAATAAAAAATTGAATCGGTGACACAAAAAAATAATTTTTCAAGAGACCGTCTTCTTGTGAAATGTGCCACTGTGTGTGTTCATGTTAAAATGTCAATCTATGGCAAACGTAAATTACTTGATAACTGATAAAATGGACGCCATCTCAAATAGAGTTATGAACTTTATGTTCCACACCTCTATAAAAAATACCCTATATAACAGTTTAGATGTACAACTTGTTTTGATAGTAATTGAGCTGCATTTAGAAGGAAAATTTGAATGAGAAATATCGACATTGACAAAAAAATCAATTCAGCAGTGCATGATATTATCTTATTGGAAACTGGTTTAAGAAGCTTTTGTCCCAAGATAGGAGCATGATTTTAAACAAAGTACAAAAAAGTCTTTTATTTCTGCAAAATTGACTGCAATGATCAATTTTAAAAGAATTTAACATGTTGACAATTTCACTTTAAAAACAAATGCCAAAATACTATTCCATTTGCTATAAATGTCAGCAGTTTCATAGAGAAAGTGAGAACAATTTGTTTAGAAAAGTTTCCTTAAGAAAACATTTTCTACATTTTTATTGTGATGGTAATTTTGATTTCATTGTGGTTGTATTTACTACCCACAATACAAACAACCTCAAACTATTGTGGTTTTCAGTATTGTAAATTTTCTACAAACAAAAACATGCTGATTTTAGTGTGTGCACATGTGTGTGTTACGTTTATAGCAAGTACACTTTAGTTCTAAAACCTATTGTCGAGTTTGTAATATTTTCTGTTGAGCATATAAATTGTTTGCTAGCTTCGTCGCAGTCGTCAAGTAATTGCAAGTGAATTGTTGTAGCCGTAAACAAGAAGGATTCACTATATTGTTGCATGTTATTTTTTGCTGCAAGTTCATTTGGTTGTATTTTGTTATTTTTCTAAGCACATAAAGGATATAAACCATTATCATAATGTATCGCCTCTTCTTTTCTATTTATTTTTCAATAAAGTATTCCACATTCTTTATAATTGTTATTTGTTTTGTTTTCGTTCTGCAGTATTTTTAAATAGTTTGAAATGTGAAAAGAGAAACTCTGCCATATTTCGGAACTGACAAGTCCGAGACTTCATATAAAACTTCCGTTTTTTTCGGGACTTGAAATTTGGGGAAGATGATTTATTAAGTTTTAAAAGAAAATAATTATCAATAAAAAAGTCAACAAAACGACCCTCTGTGCATTTAACAAACTACGTAGTTTTCTAAGAAATTTTATACAAGACAACAACAACATGCTTATAAGAAATTCTAGCAAATAAGAAAAAAAAACAGAAAAGAAAAACAATTAACATAGAACAAAACAAAACACACAGCCAAGCAAGCGCCTAATCTGAAAAATAATAACAACAACAATATTGGGTGATGTTAACGTAGAATATTCTTGTATATGCGAGAACCGTTTAAAACCACTAAGTAAACATCACTTGCTGGGCAAATGAATTAATTCAAGTTGAGTCATCAGTAAGTAAAGGCAACAAAGCTACCATCATATTTATTTTTTGTATATTGAAAGTAAAGAAATCGCTTAATTTAATTTACAACTCTGAAGTGCTGTATTATTATTTTGCATAAAAGAACTCAATATAATAAAAGGAATAAATGCACCAACTGATTTCAGAAATAAAATTAAAAGTTAATTAAATTACAATTAAGTTCGACGAGCTAAAAGTAGAGCAGCTAAAAAAGGAGCTGAACAAGTGGAATTTACCGACATCAGGCAATAAGGCAGAGAGGTTAATTAATAAATTCAAGCGGCGTTATATCGACAATGAGACATACGAATTTAAAGAAAAAGAAGAGATTGAGGTATGTATCCCAGCACCAAAACACAATGACTTCCATTCAATGCTTGCCACTATGATGGCAAAAATTGTATGAAAACAACCAGAAGCTTCAAGAAATTTCTAGAACCAACAGAGCTAAAATTGCTAACATAAACGCAAAATTTGACACAGTGCCAAAATTGATGACACAAACTTAAAATTTGTAGAGAAAATTTATGCAATACAAGAAAACTCTAGAGCCAACGGGGAAAGGGTTGATTATAAACTAAACGAGAAACTTCAAGAAATATAACGAGTGGATGCTGTAGAATAGAGAGTTAGCGAGTTCGACGCCAAATTGTCCGGCCTCGAGATGCAAATGAGCGATTTTCAAATTCGAGGGGGACCAGTGAGAGTAGTGTCTAAGTACGCCAAAAAGATAAATACTCCGAGCTTTGATGGTAGCGCATTTTGTAATATGTTTAAGTTTCAATTTCAAACAGTGGCCAACAGAAAAGGTCTATAGAGCTAATTCTTGCCTTAAAGGATGCAGCGGCCTGCAGTAAATAACTACGAGGACATAATGGTAGCCTAACAACGTAAGTACGGTGGCGATTATAAGAGAATAGAGTTACGAGGCGAAGTGCAGAAGGCAAACAAGACGCTGCAAGACTTTGCCATGGAGATTGAACATTTGGTAGAGCTGTCTTACCCAGAAGAACATTATCCATTCTTCCTGAATCAGTTTAAAATTGAAGCCTTTGTGAATGGAATAAGGCATTCAGATGTTAAGTATGCAGTTTGTGCAGTGCAGAAATCATCCTTCACAGAAACCATCTCGTATGCACTTGCCTACTGGACGGCAAAAGTTATCAAGTTGCGAGGTCTTCAGACTTATGATCGACCAGCTACTGGAGGAAAAAGGTAAGTCTCGAGTCAATTGCTTCAATTGTGGTAAGGTCGGCCACTTATAGCGCAACTGCAGATGTTAAGAAAAGTTCACGATCTGCCACCAAATCGCATGAGTCACCGTTTAACTAAATCGAGCTAGTACTGAGCAGTAAGAGCTAGCTTCCACAACCGGTGGCTCTACAATCTGCATTTCCATTATACAGTAGAAATATACTAACCCTATTGCTTGCGGGGTGATTAATCGAATGAAGCAGGTCTTTACCATTGGCACAGGGCGTCCCAGTCCGAAATAAGCCCCGATTTATCAAAAGAGGCAGTGGAAGCATTAACTAATGTACGACTGCGATTCAGCCACCATCTATGAAAGAGCCAGATTAAGGCTGTCTATCGCAAACATCAGCGTAGAATAGAGATCTTAATTAATAAAGTATGGTACACGTTCTTCAACTCATATTTTGGGACCATGTTTTCAAATTATTGTTATGTTTTTTTACACGTTTAGGATAACTGGCAAAGATATAAATTAAGCTTCTATTGTATTATCATTATATGGCCAGAAGAAGGCTTTTACTGTTACATGTTTCATATAAATAAATTAATTAATAGAAAAATTATTAACTATACGATTTTAGGTGTAAATTACTTAACCAGCTTTTTGTCCATAGATTAAATTATTTAATTTATTTATTACACTTTTTCCTGTGGTATTTTTTGATTGTTTGTAAATTATTTGAAATAACACAAATCATTAAGAATTAAGTATCAATCATATGTATGATTTACAAGAGAACTCCAAAAATCATATTTTTGTTGATTTGTGTAAATTGTGGTAAAAATAATATACCACATTCAACTGCATCAGTTTGATGAGAAGGACATGTTCGACACATGTTTGAAGCATACATGCGATTTGTATGGACTCATATAAAAAGAAGTGAATTTTTATCAGTATTTCTTCTTAATCCCAATACACACCATTAAACCATACCCCGTCACAAAGGATTAATATAAAAGTAAAAATAGATTTTGAATATTACATTTCCCAAATACATTTTATATTTGTTAGCTTCTCAAAAACAGTGAAAATATCCAAAAAACATAATGAAAACATAAACACTTTTAACACTCTTATCATTTTGCTATTATTTTATTACAATTTAATTTAATGCATGTAATCTTATTTAAGCCTTAATCACAGATCTGCTGCAGATAAAAATTAAAACGAAAAATAATTAGACTAGAAATTTACTATCATTTTTAATAATTTTTAATTTTAAAAAGAATTAAGTTTATATTACAACGCGTTTTTCTAAAACTATATTTAAAGAAAGAGGAGTACAAAAACAATAAAGTGGAGTGTTTCTAATTAACTTATATCCGACATTTTATGATAATTTTCAATTAATTGTTGAAATTTAAGTAGACGAATAATTTTAATTTCCTTGAAGACTGACTTTCGCATTCAAATAGTCAAACTCTTTAAACAATTATGCTTTTTACTTATTTTATATTGTTACGGATCCGTCTCGGTTGAGTTTTAAAAAAAATAATTAAGTAATAAAGTAAACAGCTGGGTATGCTGTTTACTAACTTCAAACTTATGCACGCAAGACATCAACAACTTTCTAGTTACAGACTGCATAGAAATTTTGTACACGCAAGACAACAACAATTGGGTATGCTGTTTACTAACTACGTAGTTTTCTTAAAACACTTATACACCCTAAACAAAACAACTATCTTGAAATAATTTCTAGGAAGAAACTTTAACAGCATAAAAACAACAAAAACAAATACACACTTACCAACAGGCGCCTATACATTGAATGAATAACATAACAACAAAGTGTGATACAAAGGGAGTAGAAAATTCTTATTTTTTTTAGACCTCTAGCGGACAAGTATAAAGTGGATAGTTAGTTAGTTGAAACATAAACCTCGTGAAATAAAGACGTGCATATTTAGTAAGTTGTTCGGTAGTGCCAACTTTATGTGTAGTTAAAGTAAATAAACTTGTAATTAATTTGAAAGCTCTAAAATCTGATGTTATTTATTTTGCAGTAAAGAACTCAGCAACAACAATAGCGTTTATAAAAGGTATAAACATAACAATATATATACACAGTTATATATTATTCAAATTCCTTAAAGTACATATCTGACATGAAGTACAAATTTTTAGCTAAAATTTGAAAATTAACTTTTCAGAGCATTAAGTTTTTTGCTAATTATTTTAATGTGACGACGCCGTTTTTTATCGTTTATTTTAATATTTCCATTGGCAATGTTTTTTAATTTATCGATGGCTGGCAACACATGTTTGGCATTGGTTTGGTATGTAAGAAAATTTGACGTTGATGTTGTCGTTTGTGATTCTGGTGTAGTGTTGTGTACAAACAAACATTTAGAAAGAATAAAGAAATTAAAAATGCAAAAAACATTTGCCATTTTCTGCTTTCATTCAAAAGTTTTTGAAAAAATTTTGTACCAGCAGATATTGTCATACATCAAAGGAAATAAATTACTTTGTAGTATGCAATCTGGTTTTCGTCAAAACCATAGCTGCATTACCGATCTTGCAGAAGTAATTGAAAATCTACGACAGGAATTGGAAAGTGGGAACATATGCTTGCTAGGGCTCTATAACACTCTAAAGCCTTCGATACGATGGATCATGATATATTACTTAAAAAGTTTAAATTCTTTTTCACATTTTCAGACACATCGCTCAAGCTTATTATATTATATATATATATATATATATATATATATATATCTTACACAGTCGGATTTTGTGACTAAAGTATGGTCTGACAAATTGTCACTTATCAGAGGTGTGCCACAGGAGTATATTCTAGGACCACTATTATTTTCAATATATGTGAAGGATTTGCCAAATTTGCTTTCAAAATGCAAATCCACCTACACGCAGACGATGTGAACTTGCACAACTAAAAATGCTACACTGCTCTATCGCTCATTACCACTGTTGTGCAAACGGACGTTGCTTGAACCGTTATAAATCTAAGTGTATTGTAACAGGCAACTAAAATCTAGAAACTACTTTTTCGGGGGACTTTGCTTAGAAAGATGAGAATATTGAAATTATTAATAACAAAAAAATTTTGGCATAAATTATAACAACTGGTTGACATAGTTGTACCACATAAACGCTTTAGTTGGTCAATTGTATGTGAAGGTTCAGATGCTCTGGACCACGCAAAATTTTACTCCATTACGGATAAAAACCTTGCTCGCCAACGCATACTTGATTCCAACTGTAATATTTAGATGTGTATTATTTAGTAGCTGTGACGCCGCACACTGGGGATTTCGCGGAATAAAGTCAAATTGTCAACATACTCTTCATGCAGTATGCAATGATACTTTGAAATTTTAGACTAAATGGTACAATGAAATCAAAAAGAATTACTCCGATCTGATTGCTAGTTTTTTTATAGCCGTCTCAAGTTCAGTACTTGTATGTTTTACCGAACCAACTGAATTTAAACCTAAGAATTTCAAAACGAATAGCTAACGTTTTTCTTTTTATTTTTCATTTCAAATAGGATATTTCAGTATGCTAAAATTGAAAAAATAAACTCTGCAGAGACTTAAGTTTTTATTGTTTGTTTATTTTTATAAACATATAAAAATCTCTTTTTTCTCCAAACATTTGAACCTGAAATTTTAGCTATACTTTCCTACAGTTGGAAATTACTACTAACACATTGTCTCGTATCTATTTTTACATTTTTAATCAATTTCAAGTGCCACCAGGTGCCACCTCCCAATTTGTTGCATTACACAATACAACATTTTTCAGCTGATTGCTTCGCGACTGTTCTGATAAGGCTCTTTTGCTTAACATAACTCAAGAACCACTAGTCGGATTTTGCTTAAACAAATATAGAAAAATCAATAATTACAATTACTTTCAACGTTTCGCTATATAAGCAACAGTTTCGCAGTTATAAATAAAAGATGAAGAAAAAAAATATTTTTTGCTTAAAAAATTATTTTTTTTTTGTAATTCATAAAAAATACAAAACGGTAAAAAAGTGTCAAGTCGTATTACTTTCACGTAAGTCGTTATCGCTTTTATTCACAATTTAGTAAAGGTAGGAATTTCAAAAATTTTCTTGAGATATGCACAAAAAAATTGATTCCTTGTTTTATGATTCTCAGACTTAAAATACGAGTATCTAATTCATTTGTTAGAAAATGAAGGGTACAAAATACTCGTACCATACAAAGAGCTCACGAAAGAAAAAGCTAACAGTTTTCCTCAAAGAATTTCTATTACTAAAAGTTCAGGCAGTTTACCTCTGCAAAATCTGTTGGATCATACTCCTAAAAGAGTCCTAGAGGCCAAGTCAGCAAACGAAATAAATAAAATTGAAAGGGAAAATCTAACAATGTACTATAAATGGGGATGTGATGGGGCATCTAGTCAAAGCGAATACCAACAGAGGTTTTCAGATGATCAAATTTCTGTCTCTCACTTATATATGACATCAGTTGTACCAATTAAATTATCATTAAGTGTTGGCATAAATAAATTAGTATTGTATTGTAGAACACTACAATTTGCATACGTTAAAGAGACACCTCAAATTATACGAGAAGAAAAGGGAAGTCGATGAGGAGATATCTCAACGAAAAGAATTTGAGCTAACAGTAAGTAATCGTAACTTTAAAGTAAAACATGAATCTTAATCTTTTAAACGGTCTTCTAAATTATAACGATTTAGTTTTTCGATATTTCGCTTTCCTGTGGAAAGCTTCTTCAGGAACTTTTTTTTATATTTTACAAAAAACAAAAATTATAACAATTTGAAAAGAAAAACATGAATTATATTTTACAATGATTGACGGCAAGACAGCACAATCAGTAACAGAAACACTTGTAGCATTTTTTTGTTTTATTTGTGGAGCCACAATATCCCAGATGAATAAAATCGAAGCAGTTCAAGTATGCCCGTAAATGAACAAGCACTGCAATTTGGTATGTCACCACTTCATGCGGGTATTTAACTGATGGAGTGTCTTTTGCATGTAGCTTATAATATTGATTTTAAACATGAGAGAGTCGACTCAAAAACTCGTCCGATAAAAGAAGCCCGAATATGTTTGATAAAACGTTAACTTAAAGAGAAAATTGGAATACAGATTGATACTGTTAAGCAAGGCTCTGGTACGACAAATTCAGGAAACACTTCACGAAGATTCTTTGCGAATCCTGCTTTGATTTCCTAAGTCACGGTGTCTAAACACACACATACACATATGCAAACAAACATACTAAACATACAAAAAAAAAATACATAAAAAACACTATCAATAGCATTTTTAATTCCTTAACCTCATTAAACACAAAAAAATATAATTTGGCTTACAAATAACTTTGTTAGTTCATTAATCGTTTTCTTTTTGCTTAATTTCTTATTTTAGTTCAATAACCATTTAAATAATTTTTGCTTATGAATTATAGCAGCGTTGCACTTTTTTTGTTGACATATCAAATTGCAATAAAATTTTCATTAACAAAATTTAGCTTAAGTGTTCTGTTAAAATAGTATATAAGAAGGAAGAAAAATAAAAATTTGTACAGTAGTTAAACAAGATTCTTTTGTTTTAATTGTTGTGCTCAAACCCTTTAAGTTTCAAGTGCTTAAAAGGACAAAAAAAAAAGATTACAGACCAAATTTATGGTTTGAGTCATATTAATCGAATTCCTACACACGGATCTAGACGAAAACATAATATTTCTCGAAGCTATAACAATCACCGAGGTAGTAGATCCAGAAAAATTTCGTGATTTTTGTTTGGAGACGACAAAATAATCTGTTGCACTGTGTGAGTGGTACAATATGCCACCTACACTACAAAAATATAATTGAAAAGTTTATTTTTCCTGTAGGCTTTCTAATCCAAGAGGCTCAGGAAAGTCGTAAAAAAGACTATAAAGAATATCGCCTTAGACACTCCAGAAAATGCAGTCGAATTGCCACGAACGAAGATATTATGCACCGAATGATGGTAACATCAGATCCCATGATTTCACATTTGACGCCTTCATTTAGCTAGAAAAAGCATAGTGTTATAAGCGACGAAGTTAAGGCTCTTTTGGAATAATAAATTAGAAATAGATTTAAAATATATAATAAATTAAAAATTAAAAAAATAATTAAAATTTTTTTTGTTTGACTTTGACTTTAGTTTGATAACTTTTGTGTATAACAAATACATATAATCCCACCTCCATACAAAAATCTCCAGTGTGCGCCGTCAATAAAAGAAAATTGAGTTTTCTAAAGGGTTTTTCAACAAGAACTTTATTTTCTAAAACAAAAAATTTAGATTAAGGTGACTGAAATATTTATTGTATTACGAATAGAAAAGTTCGGAAATTATGAATGAAAAATGATATCTGACAAATGTTCACCACGACTACGCTAACAGATGTTAGCATTAATAGAAAAAGGGAGTGCTTCAAGGACTGATCTTTAAGGCACTCCTCTAGATAACTGTAACATCGAAGTTTGAAGATTGTTTATAAACACAAAGTGCCAACGAATACAGATGTATGAAGATTGCAGTCGAGTGGAAGTTAAAGAAAAATTGTGGAAGTTTCATGCAAAGGGTGATATAATCAACCCTGTCAAAGGCCTTAGAATGATGAAGAAGTACCAGAAAATTTCTGGCACACCTCCATCTCGACGGAGAAGTGCTAGTCATAATTATAGTGTTAAATAAATGTGTTATATACTGCAAACTTAAGCTTAAATAGACTTCATGTTAGCTTTCACAAGCGAACTTAAATACAATGTATACATTATCGTTGGAAGAAGTATGATTTAAAGGATATATAATTATATTTGTGAAGGTTCTAATAAGCTCCAACATCGACTTAACAACTGCTTGAGCTCTCTTTTCTACTATCCCCATCCTACAGCAGAGTCAAGGCGTCAAGAATTATACTCAAGTTTTTTGTTTCTAATGTTAAAAACTTTAGAAGTAATTAAATTTAACAAAAGCCCTAATCAACTCCATGAGTGCAGTTATTGTTCTGGGTGGAAGTCTTTATTCATCCCAATTAAATTAAATAAAAATTTAATAAAATATGTTATTTTTGAAATTATGTTCAAATGTATACTCGTATGTTATAGTTATATAAAAGTTACAATGCCATTTGTTGCATAAGAAAGATGTATGGGATAGTAAAAAGTGTACATAAATTTCGTAGCAAAATTACAACATTTTATTTTGTCTTGTGATTTCTGTTGTTATGAATGTTGCTGATGTTTTTGTTGCATTTTTTGTAATATTATAACAAAATTTGCCATGAATCCTTTTAGATGCTTGTAAGTACGTAGATTGTGTAGATGGCATAACGCAAAAAGGAAAACTATTTATATTTCAGTGTAGAGACTTTTGTCTATTTTGTTTTCTTTCCACAACATATAAACATGTCTGTAGGTTTGTTGAACTATTCAACTTTGTTTGGCTTGCCAAAAAGTATGTATGTATGTACATCCATAGAGCTTTTTATGTTTTCATGTAAAAATGCTGCTGCACTTTTTTGCATGCTGTACTTTGAATATTCTTTTTATTATTTCAAAAAATGCACCCACAAAACTGTGAGTTCATTTTAATTTATTTTTATTATAAGAAAAAATACTTAAAAAATTAAATAGATTTGTGTTTTTAAGTTACATTACGATATTTAAATTTTTTAATTTATTTACGATATTTTCCTATTTAATTATTAGCGAAAAAAAATGTTCTAAAATTCAGCTTTTGTCAAAGTGCAAATAGTTGGTGTTCTGTGCACAAGAACTTTAAAATAATAAGAATTGCAATTGTTTAGTTAGGTCGCTATCAATTTGAAATCACTTACATAAATTCGCAAGATTTTCGTCTCGAATTTTATAACACAAATTTTTCGAAAATATATGTAAATTGATTTTTTCTGTAATCTTTTTGTAATAAATTTATTATTTAACAAGGTGTATGCTTATTGTTTACTGTCTGTTACGCTCAACTAATGACACATAATACTAGTTTTTATAGTCGAATATTTTAATTATCCTAGTGGACAACAATGTTTAAAAGACACGTACATGATTTTATCCGCTAACGTTTTGGCAATATCTGATGTAGAAACAAAAACGCAGATACTAAATCGCTATGCAAAGAGGCAAGATCTTCGTGTGCCAATATAGTAAGGCGCAAAAAAAATCTGAACAATGAGCAAATTCGTGCTACAATTTTTGCTACTCCTTGGGCTAATACGAGCTTTTGGTCATATGTTACAGGAATAAGGAATAATTCTAGTTCTTCAATTCCGACTCTTTTAAAGAATGACCAAATATTCACTACCCGGTTGATGAAGCTAGCTTTTTAGCTGGTATATTTGCAAATAATTCTTATTTGCCGGAAAGCATTCAACCACCGCCGGAGGTAGAGAGAGTATCTGTTGCTATGCCGAAGATATTTTTTTTTTAACTCGAGCGACTAAAAAGGTTTTAGCAGATCTCAACATCAACAAGTCTACTGGAACGGACGGGATTTCAGCACTGGTGTGAAACGGCACTCTTCGACGCAGCCCTTTTCAGCACGTTGTATCATGCCGGCGAACTTGCAAAGTGTTGGAAGGCTGCTAATGTAACGCCGACCCCTAAAAAGGATGAAACTACCAACAGCTTAATTAGCGACCGACAGTATGGCTTCCATAGGTGGTGCTCTATTGTTGGCTAGCTGGTTTTCCCTTCGGAACAAAGGTGCAATTCTATATATCATTTCGAAGAAAGAAAGGCGGTGGCTACAGATAATTCCACGACGTTTGATGAATGCACTTCTGTCAAAATTTGTTACTTTTGGTGTCGGTGATAATTTCTCCAGATCGAGCTTTCTCAGCTATCGCACTACACGAGTTGTTACAGATGGAATTTCATCAGACGAGTTCAATATTACTTCAAGTGTATCACAAATCTCGGTTCTTTCTCCTAATCTATTTCTTATTTTTCCAAATGATTTTTTTTATCAAACTTTCGTATTCATTCAGTAATAAACTGAATCAGTTGGAGGTGGGTTCCAAAAGGCAGAACATGAAAAACACGCTTTTTCACGATCCCGCAACAATCTGTGAATGGTGGCCGTAAAACGCACTGTTGCATGCGTACACATAATAGGTCCGCCAAATAACTTTTTTTTTTAAATGCTATAAACAAAACTACTGACTATTTTCTCAGATTTATTTTTTTATTTGAAAGTACAATCCTTCGGGTTAATAATGGAAAATAATTTCATTCATATGGCTGCCTCGCCTGACCACGCAGTAGCCTACACGATTGGTCCAATTTTTAAGCACATTATCGATTGTGTGCAGCTGTATTTTACCAATGGCTTCACGAATATTGTCCTTTAAAGCGTCAATTGTCTCTGGCTTGTGAGCATAACACTTATCTTTGACGGCACCCCACAAATAATAGTCCAACGGTGTAAAATCGCAGCTCCAAGGTGGCCAAACGACATCAGCTCTGCGGCTGATAATGCGATCTTCAAAAATAGGGCGCAAAACATCGAGTGTAGCTTCGGCTGTGCGGCATATAGCGCCGTCCTGTTGAAACCAAATGTTGCCAATATCCTCCTCTTAAATTTTTGTGAACAAAAATTCGTTCAGCATGGCCCGATAACAATAGCCATTGACTGCAACGGCCACTCCTTGCTCATTTTCAAAGAAAAATGTCCCAATTATGCCTCTGGATCAAAATCCACACCAAACAGTGACTCGTTTTGGTTGCGTCGCCTTTTCAATGTATGCGTGCGGGTTTTCTGTGCCCCAAATGCGACAATTTCGCTTGTTTACATACCCGCCAACATCAAAATGAACATCATCTGAAAATATGTTTTTTTTTTTGCAAAATCGGCATCCTTTGTAAGTCGATCGCAGGCCCACTTAGCGAAGCGAAAACTCATTGGATGGTCACTTTGCGTCAACTCTTGAACCAATTGGACTTTGTATGGCGTCATACCAAGGTCTTTATGCAAAATTCGTCTCAATGATGTCTCTGAAATGTTCAATTGTTGAGAACGACGGTAAATTGATGCACACTTTTTGCCACAGCAGCAATATTCTCGGGTGTACGCACTGTTTTTTGGCTTTTCACGCTTTGGTTTATCGATGAGGATGCCAGTTTCTTTCATTTTTTTCACAAGATAACGAACATACGGAGCTGACGGTGTTTCTCTTCTTCCAAAATTCGTACGCAATTTTCGCACACATTCTGCAACACTACCATGATTTTTAAAGTAATGTCGCAATATTTCCCAGCGTTGTTCAAACGTATACACAACCATATCCGTTCAGCGGAAGGATAAAACTAATTATCTGTCAATTCAAATATGAGTTAAGTGTTACCATTCACGAAATAAGCACTAGTTGATGGCGGACCCTTTAGATCTGTGTTCGGAAATGATGCTGCACCTGCTACTATAGACGATATAAGTATTATGAAATTGGAAGCTCTTGATGTTCTTGGCAGTGTGATGTTCGGTAGACTAAACACATTTATTGACTTCACATCAGCCGATCTTTGTGCTATTTATACCACCTATATCCGTCCATAAATAGAATGCAACTCTCATGTAGGGATCGGTATCTCAAAATCTATTTTGAAGTTACTCGACCGCGTACAGGAGAGTATTAAACTCTAATGATTATCTAGAGCATCGATGCTATGTGGGATATATTTCACTGTTTTATCGTCACTACAATAGTAAATGCACTAATGCATTTAATTCGATTTTTTTTGAGAGCGACTCCATTTTTGGTTGATTAGCCCGTGAATCGCACTGCGCATTACAGGGAAAATTCCTTTTTTAACAGAACAATCCGTATGTGGAATAAACTCCCTCCGAAGGTCTTACAATGTCACTTTCAATGTAGGAAAGTTCAAATTGGGTGTCCAGGAGCACTACTACATCTTTCCTCCTCCCCACAACCTAATTTCCTAGTTGTGGCACAATGCATTGCATGTGTAGGAGTGGTGCCCTAAGTGCTGGTCCAAAGAAAAAAAATGTGTATGGTCTGAAAATGTGTTCCAGAGTGTTGGCGTGTTGCCCATTATTGTTTGGTGTCATTAATGTTGAATTTAAGGTTTTAATTTTTAAAAAACTATTTAGAAACCTCTAAATGGGTCTGTTCAATGGGTATAATTGTGGAGAGGCAGAATAAATTGTGTATTATTTCGATATGTCTCTGGACTTTGATGTTTTCCCTTACTACATATATTTTATCAAGCATCCGATCCGTTTTATTTTAAGTTATCCTATCCTGTATTTGAAACATCTTGATGTGACAAATATGGTTCTTTTAATGTATTTATTTCGTCAATTTTCATTTTTTTAAATCAAAATTTTTTAATCCATTTTTTTCATAGGGAAAATGTATATATAGTCAAAATAAAAGTTGAAACCTGAAAAGTTATTTTTGTATGTTAAAATATAAACATTTTGACAAATAAAAACGTTTAATCCAGACCTTCACACACTACATCTAAAAGTAAAAAAACTATGCCCATGCGTCCAAACTGTTTCGCAAGAAAATATCCGCCCAACGCATAACTCGCTTTCACAATCTTAAGAAGAGCAATTTTAGATCAACTATGTAGTCAGAAGTAAAAGCAAAAAATTACAGATATTAGAAATATAAAATATGGGATATAAAAGATCGAATATAAAAACACAAAAGTTTTTTTAAAAGTGATGTCCAGAGATATGAGAGAAATGAGAGCTGAAAGAAAAGGAATCGAAAAGACTGACTAGTCTAACTTATTAGTTAGTTTTAACATCTATCGAATAGTTTAAAGAATAAGGACGAAAAAATAACTTTTGTCTTTGGCAACTATTTTTAATAATGTGTGCTGTTATTTTAAATAAAATGTTTAACTTAGCAAAATGATTATTGTTAATAGCCATTTTCCCCAAGCCTCGGATAATCGTTTTCATTCACCAACTTCCAGAAATTTTTGCAAACTTGGTGAAAGACTTACTTGAGACGTTCCGGAAATACACCAATATACACTTAAAAATGGTTAGGGCACGCCATTATTTTGCTACTTATTTAAAATAATATTGCTAGGTGTTCTCTGGTCCATGAGCCGCCCATCAATAAGACGCTGCATCCATAAGTTGCTGCTTAAGCAAGCAATCAGACTATATTTTGCTAAACGTCAAGTTACAGAAACGGTTTTCTTTTAGCATCACCTTACTCGCTATCGATTGCACATCCGCTCTATTGATCGACAATAAAATATGTTATGTCATTATATTAAACTTATAAATTTTTTTTTAAAGAGAAGTAGCACTTCAGGCAACAGTGCCTATTTAGTCAAGTACCGTGCTACATTCTTTAGGAAAGGGATAGAGAAGAGATGAAACAGGTGGTGAAAGTAGAAGAATAGTCGGAAATTAACTGCCGTATAAAGACAGCACAGCGACCGGTGACTATGCCTTCATCGCTGAGCAGCGCCACCGACAGTCAATTTTTATTTTTGTAGTGAAAAAACCAAGGTCTTCGTTGGGAATCGAATCCACAACCCCCATACTGGCAAGCTAGTACACTACCTACTAGCCTACAGGGGCACCTACATAGGAATTAACAACACAAAATGTTCACCCGTTGGTAAAAACGTTCCCACATAATTAAAAGTGCCAAATAATAATTTCTAAAATAACTGGGTCACACAGTTGGCACATACCAAATAAATTCATCAACAAAAGAAATCGACTTCCACTACATGCACTTTTTTCCACACGATATTCATAAGAATTAATTACTTTTTTTACTTAGTTATTTTCCAATATTTGTTTATTAAATTTTATTATTTTTATTTTTTCCTAATAATTGTTTACCAACCTATTTTTGGGAAATAAATCACACGAAAATTTTAGTATTTAAGCCAAATCTTAATTGGGGCTATTCTGCGTTTCGATTCGAATCGAAATTTTCTCCGTCTGTCAGATTTGGTATTCTACGTTTCGATTCCGCTCAGTTTCTTTCGATTGTATGTATTCTGCATTACGATCGGAGCTCCGTTTTTCTCAGTTGCTTTTTTGTTAACGGAGGGGTTTTCTTTATCTGTGTTTTTTTTGTTAAAAAGTTTAAAATTGAAAAAAATGTAAGTAGAAAATGAGATAAAATGTTCAAAAAAAAAACAAAATTATTTTTAATTAATTTATTGAATTAAATTAATTTTTTTTGTTTTAAATTGTTAATTTTTGTACCCGAATATGATGTGTTTTAACGGTTAAAAATAACAACACCGCAGCAGTATGAAAAATTGGCACATTTAATGGCATCGAAAGCAGACGTTGCATGTGGATACCACAAGCGATCAAAGTGTTCTGCCACTTCTTCCAGGAGTCCTCAGTGCACTAGGTCCTACAACAAAAATACCAGTACATGGAAAAAAGTAGGTATGATTTGTGTGTGATTATTTTATTTTTATTAATTAAAAGTTTTTTGTATTGTATTGAATTAAAATTAATTAAAAGTTTTTTATATTGTATTGAATTAAAATTAATATTCCATTTGTTTTTATTTGAACCTTAAAAAATTAAAATAATATATTTGTATTCAATTTTACATTTGTTTATAAAAATGATAACAAACTTGCTTATTTTGCTATTTCATTTCCACATTCCACAGTGATGCTATTAATTTTGTAAACATTGTTGTCTTCTTCTTTTTCTTTCGATTCCGTTTTTCTACAGAATACCAATTTTCGATCGCAACGGAACTGAATGCGGAGACTTAATCGAAACGCAGAATAGGGGTGAATATTGTAATTAGTGCAGTTTCAATGGGTCTACCGTAAGATCCAGTAGCCCTTGTCTAATTGTTAAGTGTTAAAATAAATAAATAAAATAAATTGAAGAAAAAACATAACGTTTTCTTTTTTTTTGAGATTTTAACAATAAAAACTCTAAAATTTTTAGTTCTTTTTTAATTTCTGTTTATTTCTTATCAAATTATTTAGTTTATTTTTCTTTCTCTGTATATTTACTTTACGATTTATTTTTTTTTTTGTTTTTGTTAAATCCTTTGTCTGCTTTTTGAAAGGAAGATGAATAATTTTCATTGAATTCTTATTTATTTAAACTTTAAATACTTTTAGATTGAAATTTTATTTAAAAACAAAAATATATTCTGATTTGGTTGTAAAAATGAATCAACAACTGAAGTATGCTGTGTGCATACCAGAAATAACAGCTTGATTTCTTTTATCTGCTTTATAAATAGAATGGAATTAAATATTTGTTGCCTTTAAGTTCCCTCGTGAAAACGCAGTGTTGTTGAAAATATTTGCGGAAAGTTCATATACTAAGGATTTATATGAAAATTAAGTAAACTTTAACATAGTTATTTAAAGACAATAAAACACTTAACTAGAGTTCATATAGAATTTAAATTCTAAGTTTAAAACGTTTACTGCCTATTCTGAGTATAGAATATTATAGTCTTGGACAGGTTACTGCAAAGGGATAATACTCGTATTAAAATGTAATTTGCATCACTCAGAATATTGTGTGTGTTATTAATTGTAAAGCCATCCTTTAACTCAAACAATTTGAATGAACTGTTTGTACAACAAACTGTGTTTTCTAAAAATTGAAACGCAAGTATTTGAAGTTTCTTAATTAATCATTAGCGTAGGTGAAGCGAAATAAGTACGGATTTTAAATCATGGTTGCAATATATCGAAAAAGTAGATCTCAATTTAACAAATCAATTTCAACGAACTACAACATTGCAAGTTGAGTTGTAAAGTTTATGAAAATAATCTTCATCAAATATTTCGCAACTTTTCTTAAATAAGATTAAAAAAAAAGTGATTCTCATTACAGCAATGGATATGTTGAAATATCTTTATCAAAACTGTTCTTTCTTTCGTAGCTTAAATCCTTCTTAGACTCGATGCGTGTGGTTTTCTCTAAACCTAACTTGACATTAGATAGTGAAAAAATTTAAGTTGTATTATATTATCAGATATTAGGATTATAATTATGTAACAACTTGAGCTTTGATTTTCAAAAATATTATGTTATCCTAAGATTAATTTTGGTCTGATGAAATTATATAACATGGCTTTGCATTTACCAAGCAAAGTAAAAAATTGTGCTGCCATCTCAATTGGTCTTTCTATTTATTTATTTAAGTATATTACAGTTCACTATGAACTGATTAAAGCAGTGTTTGTATAGTATTGATCGTTAGATCTTTGGACTTAAATTTAAATCACGTATACATATGACTTCTTATACTATTAAACTACTGTAATGCGACTTTGAGAGTTTTATTAAATTGAGACTAATGCTTCAATTTTACAAGGTTCTGAAACATGGAAAGCCCGAATATCTCATAAATATATTTAGTTGTGGTCACTCTTTAAAGTTTAATATTTTAATAACATCTAGGCATGCTTCCCTAATCACGTCTAGTTCATTTATAGTTAGAGCTCCGAAACTATGGGATTCGTTTTTATCCCCTGCGACCAACGACATTTTTCTAACTCAGTGTCAATTTTCAAGAAAATCTTATAAAAAACACTCTTGTATATGGATTTTTTAAAATCGGCTGTACAAAACCCCTAATGAAACTTTATTTATTTTCTTTCATACCTTTCATTAAATTCGTATTTTAGTACAATGAGACCGGTATTAAAAATTTGGTTAAATTTGAGTCGACAGGCTCGGGTCGTTCATTAAAATCATCGCAGACGTGAGTCAAATTGTTGAAGTAAATCTAAATTTGTCCAAATGGTCAATTTTGCGTAAGGATTTGACTTTAAAGCCGTACAAGGTTCACATTGCCGTAGGTTCCCTCGACCGACAGGTTTTTCTGAAAAAATAATTTTTTCAGACGAAGCACATTTTCACTTGCATGATCAACTTGTCACTGTATGGTGCACGATATGGTCTGGAAGCATGATTAGCCAGAGGCTGAAAATGCGGTAACGGTCAATTAATCACGCTATTGCGAGATACTAACAACTCAACTTTGTCCTATTATTGACAACGTAGATATAACTGGCATGTGGTTTCATTAGGACGGTGCCACATATCACACAGCCAATGAAACGATTAATTTACGGCATACCAAATTTCCCGATCGCATAATTTCACGACAATCAACAGTTAAGTGGCCAGCCAAATCGTAAGATTAAACACAACTGCGTTATTTTTTGTGGGCCTTGTTAAGGACAGAGTCTATACGGAGCCAATCGATACGATTTCAGCCTTAAAACTCAAAATCCGTGCTGTAATTAAATAAATAGGGCCTCCATTTTGCCAAAAACTGATTAGCTGACATCTGTCAGCGTGTTTGTGATGGACATTTGCCTTAATCTAATTTTTTTTTTTGTTTTATTTTGTTTTAGAAAATAAAAATGGAAAACTAAACTTAAACTTAAATCATCATATTGCCTTTTATGTTATGTGTTAGTATACATAGCCAACCAAATTTCTAGTATTAACTCTAGTGTATATTAACATTTTGTATGTTAACGTTAAATTTATATGCATGTCAATTATTCCTGGCCCTATGGACTCCAATTAATGAAAATAAAATAAAATGGTGTTTTCGGCAACTTAGCCAGGCAACTTAAATATTTCTGATCTCCATATCACGAGAATATCAATCTAGAAAAAACAGCTAGTATTTTAACGTCATTCATTTTCACCAACAAAATGAAAAAAACAGAATTTTCTTGTAAAGAAACTGGTGAGTTATGGCTCCGAGCATCCTTATCTTTTGTTGATTAATAGATTAAGTGTATCAGAATCGGAAGTTGAACAAAAAGTTATTACAGCAAAGGATTTTGGGATTTTTATATATCTTTTATATCCTATACATAAGTTTTCTTTGTTAAAGCTTAAGCAGGACTTTTTAAAACTTCTTAAATTCATAATTGTTATAACTTTTTGTGGCTATTTGCTCTAACTTTTACTTTTACTTACAAAGTTTTTTAACTTATTTTCAAAGTATTTGTCTGTAATCTTAAAAGTTATTCTATTCGTTCCCAAAAAAACTCCAGTTGTATTATACGAAACTGTTCATTCTATTATGCTGTTCTTGAACAACACATTTCATATTTTTTATTTTCGCTCTGCAGTGTGGGCTGTTTATCATGGTTGTTATAGTGGCAACAATTTATAAATTTTTGGCACAATTGTTGTTAAAATTGGGTGTAATCACGCTTATAACTAGAGAGATGTGTTTTTCAAGTGGTGCAGTATTATGTGTTATACTTATGTATACTGATGACTTTGAGGCAAAAAAAAAACAAGCCACATTAAGCATATAATTAGCCATGTTTAAAACTTGTTTAAAATGTGTTGCAGCTAATTTTTATGTTCTTGTTGAGAAAAAGTTTATTTTTTGTTTTTAATTTTCTCATTTAACATTTTGTTTGTCATTAAGTTTTAAAAATGCTAAAATTAGCATGGTATTCTAAACTTTGGGGTAAACTTTGTTGTTGGCTTTATATTCGATTAAATTACGTTTATGGCTGTGTATTTAGCTTTGGTGCCACGTGTCGTTTTTAGTTTTATTAGAGCGGAAAACCTACTCAAGTTGTGTGGGGTGGTAAATTAAGTTTTTGTATATCGGTTATATTAGACAGTTTTATTTCTGTTTACGTTCTGTTTTATGGTTAAATTTACATTAGAGATGGTATCGTGGCTAAAATATAACTCACTCACTCTCGCAAAAGACTTACTTTCACTCGCTTTTACGGGGGTACATAAAAAACTATCTCTAGCACACAACCTGACACTCACGATCTAATCACGTAAAATTAATAAACAAAATTATAAAACTAACAATTTGCCTAAGCTTTGATTTAATAAATAATTTTCTAAAAAATATACAGACAATAAACTAATATTTTCAGCTGAAGATGTTAACTTTGCCATGATATTTGAGAATGTATGGTTTGATATTCAAAACATTCTAAATACATAAACAAAATTTTAAACCTTTTTTAATGTGTGTTGTATCTTTCGGTTTTTATTTAAGACTAGCTGACCCAAAAGACTTCGTGCTGATACATCGATAAATAAAGAAGCCAAACTTAAAACAAACAAAAGAAATTCTTAATTATTACAAAAATAATCCTCGATATGAATGAGGTTTATAATCGAATGGTAAATCTGTTGGTAACATCGGTATACCAACCTTTGTATTTTTCCTTTTTGCTTGTTGGTTCAAAGATGTTATTCATTAGCTTTTTCACAGCCAATGTCAGGCTGTTATTGTTACGATTATGACTGCTGATCCTTCTTTTAACTGAAATTTGTAAGGTGGTAGTCAAGGCCATTCTAGTGAATTTAAAAACTCGATGGGATAGTTGACTACGTCATCCTGTTTCTGAAGAAAATTCTGAACGGTAATATTGAGATCAAAATTTGAAATTTTATTTTTCGTGGCCAATGATGATTATTGAACTGTTGCGCTATATCTGGAAAAAGACGCGAAATAAGATGGTCATTTGCAGTTCTTTCTTGTTGCAAAAATACTCGCACGTTAGTTGTTAATTGAAGTGTCGTCACGCGCTGCCGCAAAAGAAAAGTAGCACTTCAGGCAACAATGCCTATTTAGTCAAGTACCGTGCTACATTCTTTAGGAAAGGAATAGAGAATAGATGAAACAGGTGGTGAAAGTAGAAGGATAGTCGGAAATTAACTGCCGTATATAAGATAGCACAGTGACCAGTGACTGTGCCTTCATCGCTGAGCAGCCCCACCGACAGTCATTTTTTAATTTTGTAGTGAAAAAAAACCAAGGTCTTCGTTGGGAATCGAACCCACAACCCCCATGTTAACAAGCTAGTACACTATCTACTAGCCTACAGGGGCTGCCGCAATTTTAATATTTTTAGGTATATACGTTTAGTTCATCAGCAACAGATGTTCGGGCAAAACATCAGGAAATATTCTGACAAAATTTTGCCGGCTACAGAATCATGATTTAACCAAAAATATAAACTCTGAGTGGCCACATTGAGAGCATTGACATCTTTATTTTTCGCCGGCGATATGGCTGGTTCACCCAATTATATTTATTGAACTGTTGCCCTATATCTAGAAAAACATGTTAAATTAGCTCCACTTTAGAGTCTGCGATGTGGCAAAAATCTGTAGTATGAAGAATTCAATCGTGGTATCCACTGTGACCATTTCTACTATCTAATAATTGAATCGAAAACACATTTGCAATTTCATCTTATTGCAAAAATTCTCGCATGTAAATTGTTAGTAGGACTGTCTTCACGTGGCGTCACAAATTTAATGATTTTAGGCACATGAATTTAGTTTATCAGCAACAGTTGATCAAGGAATAAGTCGTGAAAGAGTCTGCCGAAATTCACCTAACAACAGAACTATGACTCCAGCTAAAATATTTCGTTGCGAAGAAAATCTTTCAGCGTTCTGTTCAGTGCCTCCCACAGTGACCTCTTATGGACCATTGTTTCATTGTTTCATTCGTCTCAAACAATTAATTTGCATGCCTGTAGGATCTTGGCCATTGCGCGCTATTTTTCGTTATATTGTAAATTGGAATTTCGTTGATTTGCCTGTTTAATGGCAATTTCAAGAGAGAATTTGAATTTCGCTGACCTTCTAGCAGAGTTTTAGGTATTACAGATGCAGCCAATCCTAGAGCTGCATCAGTCTGATCCTCCCCGTTTTTCCGGTCCCTCCGGGAGGTAAATTCTGCCAGATCCACTGTTCACAGCTTTTACCAAAGTGTTGTATTCAGTTCTGTTTAATTGTGAAACATTTGTAGGAACTGTTTCGGCCAATACTTCAGTATCGTGCTGTTGTTCTCTTTACAACTCGTTATTTAATGTAAAGTGCATATGACAATTAGGTGCTGTCATTTCCAAACACAACAATGCTATATTTGCCATGTCTCATTGTAAATTACCGAAGTCATTTATAGTGCACGATTTAAAGATTGATGACATAACCGATGTAAAACATCCTTAAACATCCTAACCTTCAAATCTTTTGGATTTCATGGGAAACATGTCGATCTAATTGATGTGATGTGTACATTGATTGCACTGCTTTTATAAATGGATGGATAACATTTCTTTGGATCCAGGAGAAGGTTTTTCCGTTTTTGTATTGGGTGGAAGATATTCCCATTTTTTCATTCCCTTTAGATCTGCTCTTGAATTCCATTGATTAGAACTCATTTTTATTTTGTTAATTTTAATTGCAATTCATTGCTCAAATTCATTTAAATGGAAAACGAATTATAACACATTCTACAAGTTTAATTTAATTAAAAATGAATTCATTTCTTAATATATTCAAATTTCGTTAATTTATTTTTTGTTGTGAAAAAAAAAACTAATTCAAAATTGAGCTAACTCGTGACGAATTAAATTCAAAAACGAATTATCCATTTACAGCACTGCCAAATACATTTCTCCTTTATTACTTATTTATAGGACTTAATTTATATCTATCCATTTCTTGCTTATAATTTCATTGGCGAGAGAGAGCAAGACGGACCCAACTAAATTACAAAAACCCCATTTTAAATATGTGTAGACATTTAGAAGGGTAAGTAGGTAAAATGAAATCTATTGAAATATGTATATCAAAACTGTGTGGTCTTATTAGAGAAATGCATTGCTTGCCATAATTTCTGTAAAAACCTTAAATATGAAAAATTTCCGCATTTAAAAGCAATTTGAAATTCTTGATGTTAAAATATGACGAAATGGAAATCAATTTAAAGGCTAAAAAACCGAAATGAAAAATGTCAGTAAACTATAAAATGTAATGAAAACGCCATTCATCCGTTGCACAGAACAAACCCAGATGCACTAAGTAATTTCTTCAGGTATATCCACTACTCTAGTGAATTATAATTCAATGACAGTGCATTTTTTATTTAAAATTCAATGATTTTATAATTTTTCTTATTCAATTAACACGTCTTAGACTGGATGCCAATTTTTAGTAAATGCATTCTATTTCCAAGAAAAATCTTCAAGCTGCATTTTAACCTTCTTCAGGAATGACAGTGTTAGTTCAGATCATCTTTTAGGATGATGTAACGGGTTATGCATTCCAAAACATCTCTTTCATGAACTTCAGTCTGTACCGTAGAAATTGCAAGCACTAATTCCTTCATATATTAATTCTCTGTTATATAGCGAGCAATTACTACGTTCCATTATCAGATATGAAACAAACCAGGCGAGTGTCACATAACATTTAAGTGCTGCGTATATAAGATTTAACAAAATTGTAGAAACTAAGGTGGAAGATAATAAAATTAATTATTTCAAATTTAATTAATAAAATATTAGCGCGATCAAATACCATTTAAGCCAATTCCATTCCAGCACAATCTGCATGACAACGGTTAATGCAATCGAATATCATACTGATAATATTGCCAGAATTTGGTTAATAAATTTGAGTCGACAGGCCTAATACAAATTATGCGCGTGTTCGACATGGTCGTTCAACTGAAAACATTGCAACCGTGAGCCACAGTTATGAAGCAGATCCAAATTTGTTAATTTTTCAAAGATAAAGTGAATTTTGATTAAGGATTTGACTTTGAAGCAGAAATTAAAACCGACCGATCACTCACATCGCCGTAGATTCACTCAATTCATTCAGGAACAAGTGGCTACTTTTTCCGAAAAAATTATTTTTCAGACGAAGCCCCCTTTTATTTGTCAGGGTATGTTAACAAGCCAAATTGGTGCATTTGGGCTTCTGAAAATCCTACAGCGATTTTTTTGCATGCTCAACGTATCACTGTAAGGTGCGCTATGTAGTCTGATGATACTGGAAATGTGGTAACGGTCAATGTATCACGCTATTGCGAAATCATAACAACTCAATTTTTCCCTATGATTGTCGAGGTGGATATCACTGGCATATGGCTTCAACAGGCAAGCCAGATCGTGTGGTTTAACACCACTCGATTATGTTTTATGGGGCTATGTTAAATACAGAGTCTATATAGAGCCAATCGAATCGATTTCAACCTTAAAACTCAAAATCCGTAATGTGATTAACAAAATAGAACGCCATTTTGTCAAAAAGTGTTTAAAAACTTTGTTAAAAGAATCGACATCTGTCAGCGTGGTTGTGGTGGACATTTGCCAGATATTATTTATCATTCATAATTGAATCATCTTCATCTAAATTTGTTGTATTATTTTGTTATAGAAAACCTTTTATAAACAAATTTTCTTTGGCGAAACCAGTAGATACAAATAGCTGCTATCTTATATCAAGTTAAATTTTTTATATTCGTATACATTTTTAAAATTAATTCACGTTATTTTAAAAACTTTACTGTTCCCGTATAGCGCACTATACCAACAACAGCAATTGTTCAGAACTTGTGTAACAATTTAACACGTTATTTAAAAATTGTACGCACATAAACAGAAAGTAATTCAACCCACTTTGTCGTAGAAATGAAACTAAAGACAAGAAATTTGGTTTAATTGTAGTTAAGAATTATTCCCTGGCTATGAATTCCTAATAGATATTAATTTAAATTAGCAGGTTATATAACGACTTTTATTTGATTTAAACGATTTATTACCAATTTGATACGTTATTTTGGTGGGAGTGGTAACATTTTATTTCAGTTGTATTGAGCGGGCAAATTTGTAGTTTGGAAATGCATTGTCTATTAAATGATTTTTAGAATTGAGCATCATTCTTTGACATTTATTTAGAAAAAAGCGTTTTACTTTTCTGTAAAGAATTTTTAATGTGAAAGTTTACAACATATACTATATTTACTATATATCATCGTAAAATTCCAACAGCTATTCCTCATAGTTAGGCTCCTCCTAAAACCGGTGTGTGGCTCATGGTAATATTGCTGACAATAGAGCTAAACAATAAGCTCGTAGTGGCCGTAGTGATGCTACAGCAAAATGTTGAGAATGGGCCTGGAACGTCAACTTATCGACGTTCGCAAACACATTTTATATAAACATCTTCATCTTTACGCTTATAAAGTTCAATACGTTCAAGAATTAATGTCAACCGTTCTTATTAGTTCTGATCTATTTGAGATTAGTTGATGAGTATTTTGTTATAAATTTTATCATTTTTGTAAATTCAAATAATTTCCTACACATTTGTTACAAAAACAAAATTATTTATAATGCTTTCTAACGCTAATATTAACATTTTGTTTTTCTTTGTTTACGTTTTTATTTTTTAGTACTTCTGCTACTGGCTTTAATTTCCTTTGTTTGTTATTTCAAGGTGAGTGGCTTTTTAACCTCTAACTTAACCACATTCCCTTCTTTTATGTCTTATGTTTTTTTTTTTTTTCACTTTTCACAAGTATTTATTTCGTAATTCTATTTCGCTTTTATTTTTATTTTTTATAGACGATGTTATTTTAACAAGAAAGAAGAAAAAAATTAAAGCATTTCTAATGGATTTTAACTCCTCTAAAATATTCAAAACTGAACAGAGAAAGCAGTAAAAATGTTTCTTTACTTAGCTTTATAGCCAATTGCTATTAAAATTAAATAAATATTAAAGTTAGCTGTTACACAAATCATACGCTTAATGACGCTTAATGATAATAATACTTAACTAAGCTGATAATTTTGAAATTAAAATAACATGTGGAGCAAAATCATTAAAACGGTGCAATTCTATTATTTTCTCATACCTCGTCAAACTCTCATGCTTCTAGCGAGGTTTGAACGTCCTAAAAAGAAATTGATATCAAACCAAATGAAGGTAGGAGGGAAAGAAAGAAAAAAATCAATGGAATGTATTTAATGCATTGAAAGTTATATGAGCGTATTCAAGAAAACAGATACAGAATGGATTATCTGCCAAAGAGATCCTAACACTGATGTGATACATATTAAAGTCAGCACCTGGCCGTTTAACACTAATCTGTTGGTGTTCTTACCTTTAGGTATTTGTATTGCGTTCACCCACGCCGTAAGGCGCATACACATCTAGGTGCATATAGGCTTTAGTAGCAATTTTTATGAGCACATCAAGCAAGATCGTGTCCCCGCTCTTTGCTTTAGAGTTTTTAGAGTTTTTAAACAACTCCTTTTCCGGCTACGTGCGTAACATCGGACATTGGATGTTACCCTTCCTATTCGGAGGTTTTAAAAAGCAACCGATTTTAAGCCACAGCCCTCTCTTTATTTTCCGAGGGGCCTCCCTAAAAATCAGAAAGAGAGCCGCAGCCCTGAGATACTAGTGTGTTTAAGTCAACTGGTCGGGCATCGAGAAGCCATTTTATTTCTCTTCCAGTTTCGGGCTCCTGCCAGCCCAGTCGACTAGTACCGCCTTTTACCTCCGAAAGCAAATGCCAAAATGGAGCTCCCCCGGGGAAAATGTCTTTGTCATATTGACAATCGTCTGTCAATAACAACACACTACATCGTTGACCTATTTGCAGATTTGTGCCGGATAATGCCGAACACGAGAGGTCCCAAGTACCTAAGAAGAAGGATACTAGCGGAGGTTGTCTATGCATCTTCAGTATGAATAATCTACCTTGCTGAGAACAAACTGCAGGAAAATTAGTTCTGCGTACAGGCTGACAGTACTACCGACACTCTCTGCATATAGAACTATATGTGATGAGTCTGCTTTAGTCATTGCAACCATGATACCAATTGATATATTGACACGAGAAAAGAAGCCGCATTTTGAGGTATACCGATCTTTTGTGAATCGCAACGACAATAGAAAAAACAGCAATTGTTAATGGATTAATGCGCTAATGGTATAACAGGCAATATGGTTATGTAAACTTTTACCTTACGCAATTTCTGAGTGAGAACGGTTGTGTTCGATCGCATTTATTTCGTTTCAGACTCGATAGCTCTCCTTTTTGCTCACGTTGTGATCTGCATGTAGACGATCCAAAACATGCGTTTGTCCACGTTGTCTATCAGAGCTTGCGACTCTACAAAACTTATTAGGAAGAAACAACATGTGTAGACAACAATGTACAGATCATGTTGTCATCACTAGACTACTGGCAGTATGTTTGTAAATATTTTAGAGTTGTTCTTTTTGAACTTTGACAGCAGGAAGAGATCCGTAAGAGAAACCAAATCCCGTTTGTACTGAAAAATATTATTCTTATAGGATGGTACAGCACCAGGATTATGTTGCAAAAATTTTGAGACAGTAGAAACTAGAAGTGGAAGATAATATATTTATCAGGCATAAAATATACTTTTAAAAAAGGCTTTCTTCTTTCAACAAGAAGTTTGTTTCTATAACAAAATAAAACAAAAAATTTAGATTAAGTAGATTCAAGTTTTAATTGCATGACGAAGAGAAAAGTTCGGCAACTATGAATGAAAAATTATATCCGGCAAATGTCCACCATGACTCCTTGACAGATGTCGATTCTTTGATCAAAGTTTTTAATCATTTTTTTTGGCAAATTGGCGGTCCTATTTAGTTACCGTATAGACTTTGTCCTTAACATAGTCCCACAAAAAATTATCCGGAGGTGTTAAATCACACGTACTGGCTGACCACTTACTTAACTGCTGATTGTCGTGAAGTTACGCGATCGGATGGTTTGCAATAAATTGGCTGTATGATATGTTGTACCGTCCTGTTAATACCACATGTCAGTGATATCCACGTCCTCAATAATAGGCAAAAATTCGGTTGTTAGCTTCTAGCGATAGCGTGATCCATTAACCGTGACCGCTCTTCCAGATCATCTTCGAAAAAAACGGCCCAATCACGCGTACAGACCACATAGCGCACCACACACGGGTACGTTAAGCTTCTCAATAATCGCTCCAGGATTTTCAGAAGCCCAAATGCGACAGTTTTGCTTATTGACATACCCTGACAAGTAGAAAAAATGATTTTTTCAGAAAAGCGGTGATGTGAATGGTCAATCGGCTTTAATTCCTGCACCATTTAAACCTTATAAGGCTTCAAAATCAAATCCTTACGCAATATTCGCCATGTGGTGGTTTCGGATAACCCCAATTGTTGAAAACGTCGAAGAATTGGCAACTTTGGATCTGCTTCAACACTGTGGCGCACGGCTGTGATGTTTTCAGTTGAACGAGCCAGTCGAACACGCATTGGTGTTAGCTTATAACGAACAAATTCTTAATAGCGGTCTCAAAAAGACCATTATGTTGTCCGAAAATATTACGAAGTTTATGAAATAAAACTTTAATTGAACCACTATTTTCATAGTGGATTTTAATTATTTTAATGTGATTTTCGTGCGAAATTAAATTCATTGTAACGATTACCAATGTCGAAACTGTCATTTTGTTGGTGTTGCCACAATTGGAAAACAAAATTCTTGTTGAAAAACTCTAAACTATCAAAATGCAAAAATATATGTGTGAATTCGTATAAATGAAACAAATTTCTAAACCAGAAGGATTTGCATTTTTGCCCGTAACAATGTTAGACCTTGCTGCACTTGCATGTAAATGAATAATTTTTAAGCACACTGGTATCGTTTCAACTCATAGAAAATTCGATTGAACTAAACAAATAAAAAATGCCTGATGCCTAGGATGATGAAATACTAAAATAAATGAAAGTCAAATAAATGTCAAAGAATTTTTAAATAGAATGAAAACTGTTGTGTGGATCCATAGAAATCATATGCACAAGCAAAGATTTTAACACAAGCGAAGCAATGTGCACGTTTTAATACGTTTAATTGAACAGTTTTTGTTAAGTCAAACATAACTGCAACATTATGGAATTCCAATGGCAAAATTTAATTGCGGTTCGCATGAACATGTGTTCTTTTTGTTGAATTTCTGAAGCCATACATACCATTCCAAATAGTGGAAAAGAGGTTTGATGTGGGAGGGCTGTGAGGAGTGTATGCCACGAATCAATGAATGATTTTGACTTGGCTTAGAAGATATTTTGAAAATTTTGTTTGGAATAAACACAATAATAACAGCTGATTTGCAACATCACAATCATCTGGAGTAGTGACCATAAATAGAAATTAGTCTTTTCTATTTGCAGCAGGTACCGCTATAAAAGCTACAAAGAGTTTTAATCTTTTAATTTTTTTAGTTTTCTCTTTGTTTGTCTACTGCCCTTAAGAGATACAAACCTTTATTGGGTAAAATATTGGCCAATTGATTGTGTCTAACATAACATAAAACATATTTTCTCTTTTTTTTTAGTAACAGAGTTTATAGCCTTGTACCCGATGTATGTTTTTCAATTGTGGCAACACAACAATTTTGACATGTAGTTTTTTGATGTATTCGTAGTAGATGCATTGGCAATTGTTACAATGAATTCACTTTGGCACGAAAATCGCATTAAAGTAATTAAAATCCACTATGAAAAATGATAGTTTTGTTAAAGTTAGATTTCGTAAAATTCGTGATATTTTCGGAAAACATAATCGCCCTTCTGAGACCGCTATTAAGAATTTGGTCGTTAAATTTGAGTCAACAGGCTCGGTACAAATTGTGCGAACACCAACGCATGTTCGACTGGGTCATTCAATTAGGAACACAGCAGCACTTAGCCACAGGCTTGAAGCAGATACTAATTTGTCAATTCCTGGACGTTCTCAACAATTGGGTTTATCGAAAACCATGATGGCAAATATTACATAAATATTTGTCTTTGAAGCCAAGGTTCAGCTAGTGCAGGATTTGAATCCGACCGACCATTAACATTGCCGTAGATTCTCTCAATTCATTCAAGACCAACCGGTTGCTTTTTCTGAAAAAATCATTTCTTCAGACGAAGTCCATTTTCACTTGTCGGGGTATGTCAATAAGCAAAATTGCCACATTTGGGCTTATTTATCGAAGATAAGGCTAGATATGCGGATCACGTTATCGTGATATGCTAATAACTCAACTTCAGCCTATTACTTACGACGTAGATATCACTGAGGTGTGCTGTCAACAGGACGATACCACAAGTCACACAGCCAATGAAACAATCAATTTATTGCAAACCAAATTTCTCGATTGCATAATTTCACGACAATCAGCAGTTAAACGGTCAGCCAGATCGTATCGTAGGGCTATGTTAAGGGCAAAGTCTGTACGAATCGTTTTCAGCCTTAAAACTCAAAATCTGTAATGTGATTAAAAAAATAGGATCGTCATTTTGCCAAAAAGTGATTAAAAACTTTCAGAAAAAAATCGACATTAGCCAGATATCAGTTTTCATTCATATTTGCCGAACTTTTCTCTTCGTAATACAATAAAAATTCGAATCAATTTAATGTTTTTTGCTTTATTTTTATACAATAACTAGCAGACCCATTGAACGAATTTGTGAGATCGCAAAAAAGAAACGCAAACAAGTAAGTTTGATGCCCACCGCGACTGTTTTAACGGCGGCAGTAATCGAGTCCATGTTACTTTGCACCCTTCACCGTCATCGGCCAATGCAAATTGGAGGCAGTTGGCGGCTGGCGACGAACTTTTGGCGTGTGTGTATTTTTGAAGTAAACAACGTTCAATATTTACATAAATGCGATATTATGTAATACCAAAACACAGCGCACAAAAAATTAAATGCATTGAATGAATGAATACACAAAAATTCATTCAAGTCGATCAAGTCGTGTGGCTGCAGTGTAGTTGAATAACGTGGATACCGACTGCAGCGCCATCTGCTGGCGTGGTTTGTGAATGTAAACCATACCAGGTGGCACCCAAATGCATGCAAAAAAAATTATTCAGTGACATAGACACGTACAGTAGAATTATATACATAAAGAAGATTTGTATGGGAGACACCACGCGTCTTTATCAAATCCCGCCAATATTTTCAGCAGAACTTAAAATATGTTCACTGAACCGAAATACCAAATTCTGTTTAAGTGCCGTTAGCATGAGCAGAATTATAGATTTTTAATTTGTGGTTTGTATGGGCGGTACCACACCCCTTTGTGCAATCCCGCCCATATTTGCAGCAACACTTAAAAAATGTACATCTTACAGACGTATTTGTGCAAATACCGTTATCAGGAGCAGAAATAATAGATTTTTAATTTGTGGTTTGTATGGGAGGTACCACGCCTCTTTGTTTAATTGGACCGAATTGTAAATCTTAACCACCCGGGGCGCCACCCAAATGCATACAAAAAAATTAGCATAATTAGAAAAAGGGATGGTCCAAGAATAGACCCTTGAGGCACTCCCCTAGATAAATATAGTACCGACAATCGAAGATTGTTTGAAAACAAAAAACTGCCATACTATAGAAGGATGTGGCATCACTATCGATACCAATTATCAACACCGATTACTACCAAGTGCTACACCTTTAATAAGCAACCACCAAGAAAATTGTCTCTTTCTTTTTCAACCCTTCGGTGCCAGAACACCGACGCGCTAGTTACCAATCTCTATTTTAAGACATTACCATTTTTTGTGTACCATTAAAACGTTGTTTGTAATTAACAAAGAAATAAAGTTAATTTAATCAAAATAACTGCAATCATTATTCATTTATAATTGGCAACAAAATACCACAAATTGTCAAAGCGATGAAAATAGCAGTCGAGTGGAAGTTAAAGAAAAGTTAAGAAAGTGTTGAGTTTCATACAAATAGTGGTATGATCAACAATGTAAATGCCTTAGAATCATCAAGAAATACCAGGAAATTTATTTTTCCTTCATAAAGTTGGCATCGTATGTTCTCTGTTACATCCAATAAAGCAAAAACATAGCCATGATTTTGGCGAAACCCTGAATACCTGTCAAACTTTTGGAAACTTTTTTTAAAAGCCTTTAGAACTATTAATTATAAAAATATAATTATAATAATTTAATTTTATACTTTAATTAATTAATCAAATTTTGTATCACTACATTATGAAATTATTCCATTCTTTACATTTTCTTTGTTTTTATCTTATCCTTCCATGTAAATAAACCTACAGAGTTTTAGGGTATTTAGGGTAATGTATAAAATACATCATTTCTTAAGCGCTGTATGCTTCGGTTTGTTGAGATGGAGGTTAAAAATCTCTATACTTATTATTCCAGCAACTATATGTAAATTTCCAGCTCCAGCAGCTCTGATACTAGAAATGATTCATCGCCATTTGACCACCCTTTAATTGTTGTCATGGTGCCCCTGTAGGCTAGTAGTTAGTGTACTAGCTTTTCAGTTCGGAAGTTGTGGGTTCGATTCCCAACGAAGACCTTGGTTTTCTTCACTACAAAAATAAAAATTGACCGTCGGCGGGGCTGCTCAACGATGAAGGCATAGTCACTGGTCGCTGTACTGTCTTTTATACGGCAGTTAATTTCCAAATATCCTTCTCCTTTCACCACCTGTTTCATCTCTTTTCTATGCGTTTCCTAAAGAATGTAGCACGGTACTTGACTAAATAGGCATTGTAGCCTGAAGTGCTACTTCTCTTTACAGAAAAAAATTGTTGTCATAAATATTAAAATTTTGCCTTCATCTGTAACAATTTCTTTTGATTTATTTTAAACTTTTAATAAATTTTACATATTGTTACATTTACAATTCTTTTAATAAACGTTATTCCCTCTCGAATATAAAAATCACCCATGTGCGTTTTTCATTCATGCAATTCTTTTTCCATTTACCTCTCTAGGCCGGACAAGTTTTCTTCAAAATTGCCAAAAACTTCTGATATTTCTTAAAGCCTTTTCCCATTGGCTCCAGAGTTTTCATGCACTACACCAATTATATCTAGATTTTTGGTTTGTGCCATCAACTTTAACACTGTTGGTTCTAGAAATTCTTTATATTACATCAATTTTAGCACGTTGGTTCTACAGCTTCCTTGAATTGTATCAATTTTAGTACTGCTATCACTGTTGGCTCTAGAGATTTCTTCCATTTTTGCTATATGGCGCTAAGCATTGTCTTCAAGTCCAGAATTGTTGTTTTCTGCTTCAAACATACCTCGATTACCTCGATCACTTCTTTTTCTTCTAAATTGTATGTCCGAAAATCAATATCGCGCCTTGAATTTATAGATTAACTTTTTGTAGCTCCTTATTTAACTGCTCAGATTTTAGTTCGTCGAACTTAATTGCAATTAACTTTTTTTTGTATTTTGCAATTTCTCTTCTGACACAAGTTGCTACATTCACTCCCTTATTAAACCTTATTTTAATGAGTTCTTTAATTAGACTTTTAAGTTAAATTATAAGATTTGCGCTTATACACACGGAAAGACACGATGGTAACTTTACTATTTAACGCCTTAAACTGTTTTATTATCCTTATGTCTTTACGCGACAACGTTTGCACTTAACCTAACTTTATTGCCCAACAGCGATTTTGAGCGATTCTCGCATATATATAAAAATTCTACTTCAACATCATCACATAGAGTTGTTGTTATTACTATTCAGTGTAGACGCTTGTTTGGCTGTGTTTTTTTCGTTCTATGTTAGATGTTTGTGTTTTCTGTTTGTTAATTTTATTTTGTGGAATTGTAAATTAACATGTTGTTGTTACCTTGCGTTCATAAGATTTCTTGGGTGCCCCTGTAGGCTAGTAGTGTTAGTAATATATTTATATAATGAAAGTACTCCTTCTAAACTCTGTTTTATATACAAATATGTTTATGTTTAAAATAAGTATCTTACTTTATAACACAACTATTATGTATATCTCCATTTTGGTTTTGATGTAAACGCTTTTTCACTTTAAATAAATCCCTCTTCATAATAAAAAGGTAGTGTGCTAGCTTCCATAACTAGGCGTTGTGGGTTCGATTCCCAACAAAGACCTTGGTTTTCTTTTCGGTACAAATAAAAATGGACTGTCGGTGGGGCTGCTCAGTGATGATGGCATAGTCACTGGTCTTATACGACAGTTAATTTCCGTAACTATCCTTTTACCACCTGGCGCATCTCTTCTGTATCCCTTTCCTAAATAATGTAGCACGGTACTTGACTAAATAGGCATTGTTGCCTGAAGTTTCACTTCTCTTAAAAAAAAAGGAAAAATATTTCTTAGAAACTAAGTAATATATTAAAAGATACAATAGGTCATTTCATTTAATTTCTTAGTGATAGTTGTTTTCTTTTAAAATTTAAACTAAGCATCTCCCTAACAAAATATACAAGGCGAACACTAATATTCTAAGTATTCAGTGTTCACAGTGAGTGTTTGGAGAAACGATTTTATTAAAGTTTTAATTGAGGTTTTTATCAATGGCAACATAACCAGTATTTTTTTTTAATTTCTCGCAGAAGTGAAATTTTAGTAAAATCAGAAATCATTTTGATCAAAAAAAGACACACACAACAACATTTTATAATTGACTTTACCGACATTTGTAAACAAAAAAATATTGTTTTTCTTTAGAAATAATGTGTGGCGGAAATATCTCCAACGTAAGACGGAGATATCAGAGTCACAGCCGTATATTGCTGCAGACTTCACACAGCTCAAAAGGCATAGATTTTCATATATTTTTGTTGCAATAGTTTTTGTATTGCTTTACTTTCCTTGTCGTGCTGGTTTCCATTGTGCAACAACAGTGCATGACCTCAAATTTCGTTGTATAATTTCACGAACATTTAGTATTCAAGGTGTTTATTTTTCACAATGATAAACATACAAAACATTAAGTCCAGCGCAAAGTTTATGAAAAAAAATAACGAAGTTGACAGCAAAATTTGTTTAGTTCTCAACATAATCATCTCCAAAATTAAATCGTATCCAAACAAATAATAAAATATACTTACACAAATCTTAATACAATCTATTAATTTAAAGTATAGTATAAGCAGGTGGCTAACTGCAATATTGTTATAGTTTAAATTTGAAATAAATTTTATTAACGCTTTATAGAAATTCCTTTAAAGATTACAGCAATTAAAATTTATTAAATATAAAAAATTATTAAATATAAAAAAGCTTTTCGCTAATGACTTGCTAATGGCAATTGACCTCAAGGCTAAAAGAGCGATATGAAAACAAGTATATTAAACGCCTCTAAGGCAAATCAAATAAAACTAAAACAATCAATAGCTGTGCATCAATACAATAAGATCTTCAGTTTAGTTTATATGGTGACAAAATGGCCATTAAACTCAAGTCAAATGGTAAAAAGGTGTGAATTTCTACAAAAAAAAAAACAAAAGAAAAAGGATACAAAATGACTATGCAAAAAATTTTACGCAGAACTGGTGAAATAAAATAGTAAGAATTATTTTGTTTGCCTTTTCCTTTTATCTGCCACTATGAAGCTTTATTATTGCTTTTTTTCTAAATTGCTTAATGAAAACTGATAATTTTAAAGTCAAATTTGATCATTTTAGCCTGCTGTTGTTGTTGTTTGCACAGCGTGGGCCGACTTTGTTTGTGTAAATACATTTTTATATACTTACAATACTTGGAAACCACAAAACAACAAAGTTGAATCGTGCTGCCCGAAATATTGTGGTTCTGAAACAAAGGTTACCACTTAGTGTTAATCTCACGTCATACACGTTTTCCTTAATGGGTGAAATTTCACCCGAGGGACTTTTTTTTTAATTGTTCAAATATTTACGTAATACTAGATCATGTAAACAATTTTTTTTAGGTTTTTTGATGTAATATTCCAACTAAGAAAATTATAAAAGAATTTCATTTGTATTAGATAAAACTTTTAAGAGATATGTAACCTAAAAATTTTAAATGGGTGAAATTTTACCCAAAGATCGTATAAGGGTTAATTGTATATGCACTGGAGCGCAAAGCTGGTTAGTATTGAACATTGGCTTGATACATTTCCAACATAGTAAATATACATTAGAGTGTAACGTGAAAACTATATTATAAAAATCATATACAAGTAGCACATGTATTTGTATAGTGGAACTGAACGTTTCGATACACAGCCAGTGTTTATTATAGTATAACTTGAAAACTAAAATTTAAATAGTTTTACTATATTCGACCAGTTCACCTGGCAATATTAGGAATATTTAAGCTAGATCTTAGCTAAATTGGAATAACCGGCACCGCATCTATTAAATAAGTAAGAAAAACTGCAAGTACCTAAAGAAGAAAAACTACAGAATTTATTATGCAATTTACTTCCATGTAAAGCATTAGTTGAAGTATCTTCCTTAAAAGTTAATAATGGCCATTGTACCTTCTACATAAACTCTTAAACATTTGTGGAACTAACCACTTTTTAACGTAGCTAAAAATATTTTAAGTTAAACTCTAAATTTCACTCGCACACTTCGAGAATATTGTGCGCTTCCACAGAAAAATTAACGCTTCAGCTCATAGAGAATAATTAAAACAAGCTTTTGTACTTATAGACAGCTAAAACTGTAGCAGTATATTTTTGTGATAATCTACTGGCATATAAACGACTTCAATTTATCATTCGCCCTGCATTTGTGGTTACTATTTATAAGACACAGACCAAACCGTAAAAATTTGTGAACTAAAAGTCGAGTGTCTAGATTTCTCTATGAATAATAAATGTTTCTTTCCAAAAACATATTCAAAAGATATTTGCACTTAAATATAAAATGATTTAACGCTTTATTTTTTCACATTAACTAGATAATTAAATTTGTCCATTAAACGAATCATTTATAACGCCTTCACAGTGTAAATGAAATTATACTGAAATTATATTTACTTTTAGGAGAATTTTATCGCTTCTTTCTTTTCTTTCTTTCTCTTCTACTTCCTTTCTTTTATAAACTTTTTTCTTTCTTTTATTGCCCTTTTTCCTTAACTGTCACTAAGATTTTTTATTTATTCCACCATTGTGATATTTATTTAGCAGTTGTGAGAGAATATACCCTTCCAGTGTTCTTTTTTAGAGTTCACATGAAAACAATTAATAACTATTTTTTTCTTTTCTTTGAAGTGACTCCTGTCAACTCAATAAATTGCATCGATATAATTGTTAAAAAGTAACTGATAAAAACCATTTAAATACTATTTGCTTAAAAATCCTACTTGTTATTTAGTGAGGAATTATACAAAGTTTAATAACAGTAAGTTGAGAGTTCAAAAGCTTACCTTCTTCTAAATAATTGTCATCTAAACGAAAGGATAATAGGAAGCAAAAGAAATCACTGGTCTCATGTAGACCCTTTCAATAAAGTTCTCAAAATTGACGTCTATCGAACCATTGATTAATTAGATTTAGGGAAAAATATAGCACAATTACTTCTTTAATATGTAGAAAAGAAAATTTTGGATTTTTTTTGAAGAAAAGAGATTTTTTTTTTACTTAGTATTACTTCCGATTACTAACTAAAATCTCATTTGCACTTCGAAATTTGCTGATGATAAAGTTTCCTTGTAGCTTCACAAAATCTACAAAACCATATATTACTCAATTCAGAAAAATCGTTGAACTGGAAAATAAAGGAACGTACTCACATAACGTATATTATCTCGATAAAGCTATTGATTGGCGCTCTACTCAAAAGGTTCATATAGAATAAAATTGAAAGCAATAAATTAATGTGGTTAATTGATCGAAATTCCAAGATTGTATTCTAAAAAGCATCTGTTAAACAACATGGCGTTATTGAAATCAATTACTTTTTAATGCCACAGCCTCAAACTTAGAAAAAATTTAAAGGTACCAATTTCGCAAAAGATTTCACCACTGCATTGTACATTAAAAACTCAAATATTTACAAAGATGTAATTGGTTTAAGCGGAAATTGCAAAACATGCGCCAAAATATAAAAAAGCGGCCCTTGTTCATTCAAAAAAGATAAATCAATATTATTTCTTTTTGACCAATCACCAAAAATATGAATAAAATACAAAACATTAACCATGAAAATTGTCCCAGAATAGTTGATTAAAGTTAGCAAAAACTAAATTGAACTGTAATAAAATTTAATCAAAGAATGAAAAAGAATGCATTTAATTGTTAACCTAAAATCAAAGAAAACAGAGCATATCTCCTTCCACTTGGTGTAAATATATATATTATATTGCATGTACATAAACGCAGCAGTATGCATAAATACTTAAAGTAGGTTTAACTGCCATTGTTAAGCACAATTTCCTAAAGTTGTATTCAAAAAACAACATACCTTTGTTAACTATAAAGTAGGAAAAACCTACTTTAAAAGTACAATAAATTGACAGTTTAATTTTATTATTGAAAGATCAAAAACAAAACAAATTGTGTTTACAATAAGCTGAGCCGTTTATTTTAAAAGTGGCATAAGTTACTTTGTTGTTGTCATCTTTTTTATTTGAAATTAGTTTATATACCATTTTAATTTTTAGCCATTTTAACTAGTCTGTATTTAGTTTTCTTTCTGAAACGGATTTTTCTAATGATCTTTTTTCATGTTTTTTATGTTGTGCACTGTGAAGGATTTTTTCGACAGGTGGCTACTATTACTATTTTGTCCTTTACATTAGTCACTATGTGCAATAATATGCTTTTGAGTTGTGACATTCTTAGATATTTTATACAACACGAAGCAACCTCATGAGAATAAAAAAATAACAAAATAATGCTAATTATGTGTAGTATATTAGATATTACTATAATATGGTTCAGTAAACTGCACTATTCTTTCGTACTAATATAAGTCTAAAATAATAAAATAAGTCCAATAATCACAACAATACTTCACACACACTTATTACATGTTTCCATTTCTTTCACACTAAGCTCTGGAATTAATTTCCTGAGTACAGCGACTTAGGCCGCTTTCAAAATAAACATTTTTGACTTATGCCACTTTCAATGTAAACGGCTCAATTGACAATTATACTTTGTTATTCCAAAAATTTTGAGCGTTAACCGAAATAGCGTTAAAATAGGCACTATTTGCATTAAAATATGGATTTCCGTTTTTTTTGCTGCCTTGAAGTAAAAAATGACAAATAAGATGGGTATTTTATTTAAAAATATATCTTTTGTTTAATGTGTACTTCATTTTAAAATTAGAAATTAAATTATATTTCAAAATAACAATATTGCAATTACTAAGTCTGCACCGGACCATATCACCATTTCCAATGACTAATTTAATATGAGACAAAATTTCACAAATTATTTATCCTTATAGGGGAATTCCCAGAATTAGGGAATTTTTTTAGCCTACTTTTATTTAAAAAAAACGTATGGAAAAAAATTCAAATTATGTATATTTTCTGCTGCTTTTTATGACGACTATGTTTTGAAAAATGACAAAAAATTTTAAAAAATAACGACAAAAAAATTGTTTTTTGAAGAGCGTTATAACGAAACAGCGCTTAACGAGGTAGCGTTAAGCGAGGTATGCCTGTACAAATAATAAAAAAAACTAAAACATAACATGCCATTCAATATAAAACATTTTTACATCTTAATTTTATATTTTCCATTAATATAATTATAATTAATTATTTTAAACAAAAGTCTTATTTATGTACATATAATCCAAACAAAGCTCGTTATCCGAATAATTATTTTTTTAATATGAACAAATTCTTTGTAAGTTCTTCGTAAGTCTTGCAAATTAACTTTTTTTGGGTGCTTTGCTTTTTATTAAAAAGATTAATAAAAACCAAAAAAAAAATATGTTGATTTTGCTGAAAACAATAAAAACATCTAACTACCCGGATAAATAATATTCATTTTTATACATCGTTAACTACAACGTAACAACTGAAAATAGTGGCATTGCCAGAATCATAATACTAATTTTACTAAAGCATACATTAGCTAAAGTACTGTTTATTCATACCATTTTTTAACAAACGTCTGTTAGCCTTAAAGTGTTTGTTAACTAACGTGTACTTTAAAGCTCAAATAAGCGTTTTTTATGCATACAGCCGACGGAATTTAATATGATAGAGTTTCATTATTAGAAAAAAAAAACAAACTAGCAACTGATAATAGGAATCTATTATAAAACACAATACAGACATGAATACTTTCCTAAAAACGTATCACCTGAAAATTGTCACCTGTTAGTGAAGTAGCTTCCACTAACATCACCTTTGCTGTACCTCACTGTTCCTTTAATTATTTTTGTAGTAAAACTGGCAGTAGAGAATTGAACATACCTCGCAAGTATGCTAACTTTGTTCTGTTCATTATTGAAGTGACTTCAATCAAATTCAAAATATTATTGTTTGATTTAGTTTTAGTTAAGCTTATATTAGCAATTGAATTTTATTATTAATCGGTTAGGATTTAATATACTCCCATTTCAGTCACCTTTGGGTGGAAGTTTTTACATACATAGATCCTAACGAGTAAACCGATAACGGTATCAAGCATTGCACTAGCCATTTCTCTGTTTCTGTTCTTCAAATAACTCACTTTGGATTACAACGCCAATGAGGCTACACATATAGTTGAAAACAAAAAATAAAATAATAAAATAAATTTTAACAAATTTATGAAAAATTGTGTTTTTCATTTTTTTACCATTCGACGCCAACAATTATCGTGTCTAAAAAACTAATATTTTGTCTTAGTTTCTGTTTTTATTCTATGACAGAGACATTTTAATCAAAACAACTTGTAATTTCGCACGCTTATTTCACATTTCAGTATTCTATTGGAAATATCTCAACAAACTGACTGCTTTTCATACATACCTTTTATAATGATACAAAACAATAATTATATATTAGTTTACTCGATATGTGCGTATATTTTGACTCCTTTCCGATCTCTGCAATTGAACAAATTTTTAATTAATTTATTAAGATGGAAAAATTATTGACCTATGTTTGTGAAAAGTTTTAAATAAAAAGAGAGAAATTCAACATTCGTCGCATCTATCTGCATAAGGTTGTTTGCTTTGTAATGATCATCTAAACTAATTTAATAAATAAGAATACGAAAAAAAAATTCAAACTCAACAAATATTGATTTCACAAAGTGCACCCACAACACAAATCCGTTTTCGCTGTTCTCTTCATGGATCGATACAATTTTCATTTTTGGCAGTGCTGCCAATTTTTGCGTTTTTCTGTAGATTAAGCTTTTTTCAGCCACAAAATTTTGATTTGTTATTTTAAGCCTACGTTATCTTATGAAAGCTTTGACTTTTTAAAAACAGCCAAAGAGCCACACATCTTCAACTGTTTTAAAAAATTTAGAAATTAAAATTTACGTGAACTTAAGTTGATTAAATTTACTTTATTTCTTGTAATATCGGATTTTTCATCAAGAAATTTGTTTTTCAATTGTGGCTGCAGCATGATAATTTTGATATTTAGTTTTTTTGATGTACTCATAGTAGATTTATTGGCAATTGTTACAATTAATTCAATTCCGCACGATAATCGCATTAAAATAATTAAAATCCACAGTTGGGGTTATGCAAAACTACCACAAAGCGAATTTTGCATAGGGAATTGACTTTGAAGCCTTACAAGGTTTAACTGGTGCAGGAATTGAAGCCGACCGACCATTCACATCGCCGTAGATTCGATCAATTTATTCAGAAACAACCGGCTGGTTTTTCTGAAAATATTCTTTTTTTAGACGAAGCCCATTTTTACTTGTCAGGGTATATCAACAAGCAAAATTGCCGCGTTTGGGTTTCTGAAAGTCCTAGAGCAATTATTGGGGAGCCTTTGCATGCTTAATGTGTAAGTATATGGTGCGCCATGTGGACTAAATGCATTAACGGTTAATGGACCACGCTATCGTGAGATGTTAATAACTCAATTTCGGCCTATTACTGATGACTTAGATATCAGTGACATATGGTTGCAACAGGACAGTGCCATATATCACACAGCCAATTAAACGATCAATTTATTGCAAACCAAATTTCCCGATCGCATAATTTCACCACAATCAGCAGTTAAGTGGCCTGCCAGATCGTGTGATTCACCACCGCTAAGGAGAAAGTCTATATGGAACCAATCGAACTGATTTCAGTTTTGAAACTCACAATCCGTGAAGTGATTAACGAAATAGACCGCGATTTTGCCAAATGGTCAGCGTGGTTGTGGTGGACATTTGGCAGATATAATTTTTCATTCATAATTGCCGAACTTTTCACTTCGTATTGCAATAAAAATTTTAAGCATCTTAATCTAAATTTTTTGTTTTATTTTGTTTTAGAAAACTACTTTCTTGTTGAAAAACCCTTTACTTAATGTATTTGAAAACTAATTTAAAAATGAAACAAGAATTTAATAATTTTTTAGCTTTGCCCTGAAATGTAAAATTGCTTTTAATAATTTCTTCGATAACACAATCTCGCATCATAAACTAATCACAATTCATATCCTAACAATGCAGCACAATTAACGATGTTATATGATATTCTAAAAAATTAAATAAAATCAATTAATTAAAGAAACATTAACAATTTTGAAATCAAAGCAAACAAAAATATAATTTAGTTACGGCCAATTTAACTGTTAAAATGCGTAAAAGACGAAAGTTAAAAGGACGTTGGATATTTTGCAAATTGTTATTAAATTTAGATTTAAAATTATCATTGACATATCAACCAACATTTGACAGTTTGATGACAGCTGAAATTGTCAAATGATTTTTTAATACATAGATTTGAAGGGTCAATAACTAACACACCATAAAAACAAACAATATAAAATGAATGTAATGAATAAAATGAAACTGGAATGAAAAGTAATAAACTAAACAAAAAATACAAAAGTAACTTAAGCAAAAAGTACCACACAAACAATTAATAAAAATAAATAAAATGAAATGATTAGCACTATATTTAAAAAAGAAAAAACGAAAGTAATTTTTAGCAAAAATTACCATACATATAAATAATAAAAATGAATAAAATTAAATGAAAAGTACTATATTTAAAATAAATGCAAAAATACTTTTTATTAAAAGTACCAAGCAAACGACAAAATATTTATTAAATGAAATAAAAGGTACTAAATGTAAAATAAATGCACAAGTATCTCTTACAGGTGCGATAAACAATCCATTTTATTTTTTCATATTCTTTTCGAAACTTGTTGTGTCATTACAAATCTGTCTGTCATCTAAAGGGTAGGCAAATTTAAGGTTAGGAAGTAAATTGGCTTAAAACACAAATTTTCTGAGCAACAAACAACAAAGCGCGGAATGTCATCTAAGAAAATAATCCAGCGCCATAATGAGGCGGCCAATTGATTAATTAAACAGTCGCATAACTTTTCATGCATTAACTGAATTATTTGTGGTTTTTGGCGCCATCTTTTTGACAGCAAAGGTCACTAATGTTAACATAGGCCAATTGTGGCCTACACAGTAAAGTCTACATACACCATTGAAAAGCGAGGTTTGGAGATTTTTGTGAACATTGTAGCATTGAAATATATTCCAAACAAATCCAATCTAACAATAAACAATAAATTTTAACAAAAAAATTTTAATCAAAAAATATTTATTAACAAAAATGAACACATTTCATTTTTCAAACACAAAAAAGTCTGCATACGGCGTTGAAGTGAAGTACTCAAAATGAAGATCTGTAATTATAAATCCTCGAGTGATTGGGTCTTACGGTGGGTTGGTACTTTCAGCAAGATAACGACCCAAAGCGTACCGCTGGTGTTGTCAAAGAATGGCTATTATATAATGTGCCCCATCAACTTCATTCCCCGCCCGAGTTACCGGATTTAAACCCCATAGAGAATTTATGAGATGAATTCGATCGTCGCACTAGGAAGAGGACAATTAAAAAATAAACAGGACCTCAAAAATGCTTTACTTAAAGAGTGGATTTTTATTTCGAATAATTACACAAAAGTATTGGTAAATTCCATAAAAATAGATTAAATGCTGTTCTAGAAAGTCATGGCGGGCCCCCACCAAGAATCAATTCTGTTGTCTTTTTATATCCTTTTTGCAAAGTTTGTAGACTTTACTGTATTGAAAAAATGAATTTTGTTTGTTTTTGTTAATAAATATTTTTGGATTAAAATTTTTTTGTTAAAAATTATTGTTTGTTAATAGATTGGATTTCTTTGGAATAAATTTTAATGCTACAATGTTCACAGAAAACTCCAAACCTTGCTTTTCAAGGGTCTGTGTAGACTTTACTGTGCGACTGCATATGTAACCGACCTCTATATCGGAAACAATAAATAATAAAAAATACACTAAATGCAATGTACGAGTATGGGATTGGCTCATTTTCTATAACCTTTGTTTAATTTGTTTTTACCGATAAAATTGTGATATCAACTTATTGAGGAATGTTTCTTTTAATAGATGGAATAAATTTTCACTATTATTTTGTATTCAGTTTAATGCAGCCATTAATACACCACCATAATTAAACAATGTAAACACACACACATTCGTTACTCCCTGTCAAGGTAACTAAATTGACTTTGTTGTTATTTCAAATTAGTTTTGTTTATTTGTGTTGAAACTGTAATTGTAGACTGAGAACTTTTTAATATGAGAGAGTGTAGTTAATAATGATTGAGCGACTATTACTAAATCTGCTCTAAACAATGGTAAATTCATTCTTCTTCACTTTATTTAATTTTTACTTCTTAATGTTTAAACATACAGGGTGTCCGTGTCGAAGGTATACTACTTTGTTTTGCTGCCATTTTGGCAAACATTACTCTTGACAGTTCATATTGCTGCGACGATGAGAAAATTACGTGAAATTTTTGGGAGAAGCAACGTGCCAACTAAACGCTCTATTTATCGTATAGTGAATGATTTTCGAAGAACGTACGCTCAACGTATTGAAAGATCGGCTGAAAACATTACTGCTACTCAAGAAAGTGTTCAAATAAATCCATAAACCTCGATGTCGTGCTCAGGAGCTTGGTCGTCAAAGAACAACTTTGGCCACAATTTTGGACAAGGATTTGCATTTGTTTCCATACAACATTTAGTTGGCACAAGAGCTTCTTCCACAAAACCATTTATGCCGCCGTAATTATGTCAATAGGATGTTATAGCTCGCCCATGACAACTACGATTTTCATGAAAAAATCATAATGAGTAACGAGGCACATTTTCATTTGAATGGATATGCGAATAAACAGAATAGTCGGTTCTGGGAAATGGGAAACCCTCAAATTATTCAACAGGCACATATCATCCATTCGACAGTAGGAATCAGTGGACCTAACTGCTTTGAAAATGAAAACGGCGTAACGGTAACTGGGAATAGGGAGCGATATCGTGATATGACTGAAAACTTTTTAACGTCACAACTGCGTGCTTTGGGCTTGATTAGCATGTGGTATCAACAAGATGGCGCCACACCGCTTACAGTCAGGATTACAATGGAATTACTGCTAAACCTCTTTCCACAAGTTATTTCAAGAAATCATGATGTTTGTTCTCCACGGACGCCCGCCAGGGGCACATATATATGTGCCGGCTATCTAGACACAGTACAACTGGGGAAAAAGGGAGCCCAGTCCCCTAAAGTCAGCAGGGGTACAACTGGAAACTCCACTTTATTTCCACGGGAATCAGTAAGCCGCAGAGTTCATTATTTGTCTCTTTAGACATGTATTAGTTCTCTGACTAATTATTGAGATTGGCCCTTTATGGGAGTATCGTGGTGGTTGTGGTTTCGCGGCCCCATATCAGGTCTTTTGTTTAATATGGTGGCCAGGATCATTTCACCGTTAATGACACGCTAGGTGAATAATCCAGTCCAGTGAGCATGCTAGACATGTGTTTTGGACAGGAGTTAGATCCACCATCTGATTAAGGCTTCATGGCCAGGGGCGGATGTAAATCTGATCACACGTTCTCCACGGACGCTCGTTTGAGTTTGTGGGTCGGATCATTCACAATGCACACAATAAATGGTCCAGGTCCAGTGAATATGAATGCCGTCGTGTTCTTAATTATATTAAGTTTCATGCGCTCTGGACCAGGAGTTGGATAGTCTCCAACTCTTCAGCAAGGAGTGAAGGCTGCGGCCTGCTTCGGGCTTTTGAAGTTGCAACTAGGAGTGACCGGAGGATATACGAATCCGAAAGCCTTCTAGGGCAAGGATGACGCTACATTTCATCCACAGTGGTAATGATCCACCATCTGATATTGGCCCACACGGCTAGATGCAGATGTAAATCTTATCACGTCACGTCTCCACGGTCGCCTGAATTGACTGCCCCGAACTTCTTTTTGTGGGGATATCTGAAAAGCAAGGCTCATGCAAACAGACCAGAAAAGCTTGAGCAACTCTAACAAAATATTCGTGATGAAGTAAAGAAATACCGCGTGAAATGTATGAGAATGTAATGAAAAATGTGTTCAAAAGGGCTCGCATTTGTGAGGCTAACAGAGGCGGGCATTTATCGGATATTGTATTCCAGACATAATTGCCGACACTAGATAAAACATTTATCAATATAAGATTCTTTCTCTTTCATTTAATCGAAAATTACAATTATCGGCGGATACCCGGGATACAAAAAAACTGACTTAAGTTTTCAATCTGAATAATACGAGGTATGTAAATTAAATAACGATGTGATGTGCCTTAACTGCGCAAAAATGGTTTCAAAAAAGTATTAGGAATACTGGCTGTTGCATCACGATAATGCTCCTCGTTACACACCAATTTAAATAAACGAGTGTTTGGCCAGTAAAAACATTCCTGAGGCTCCTCAGCCTCCGTGTCCACCTAACTTAAGTCCATGTGATTTTTTTCTCTTTCTTAAATTGAAAAATCATTTCAAGGGTACATCTTCATTATGGGACAATCAAAAAAATGCTAAGACTTAAAACGATCAGCTGAACCCTGTTGCAGTATTGTAGTTACAGCACTGTTATGCAAAGTGGAAGAACCGTCTCCAGCGTTGTGTAGCTTTAGAAGGAAGTTATTTTGAGGGTGAAAATAAAAAAATTGTAATTTTATTTGAATAAAAAGAATTTAAATAATCAGTCTCATTACTTAATTTACAGACCTCGTATGATATATGACAATTTAATATGATTAAGTAAAACTTCACTGTCATTTGTTGTGCTTGTTTAGTGCTTTAATGTGCCTTTAAAGATGTTCTCGCTACTTAAGTGCTACAAAAATTCAGGTGCAAATTGATTTTATTTTATTATAATAAAATTTCATTATTAATGACTTTCTCCTTTCTTGTGGATCCCAATTTAACCACTCTCATCTTCATTTATTTTTGTCAACTTTAATTTCTGCTCAAATTTTCTCCACAATATTTCCACCAGCGTTATAATCACCACCAAAATGTAAACAATGACCAACAAAATAAACAAAGGACCCGTATATTCCAGTCCAACTTCAACCAAAAAACTACTAGACACATCACATTTAATTTTTTTAAGCCAGAAATGTTCCAGGTGGCGATGGATACCGGATTCCAAAATTCGTATTTGTCTAAAAATTATAAATATTTGCAAAAAAGCGAAAAAGTTAGGAAATCAAAAATTATACTTCAACTTAATAATTTCTCGATACGAAGAATTTTTGGGTAAATGGACATATAAAGCCTGTTCGGGTCGCAAAGGTACCTCATTCAAGTCGCAGATTTCTTTGTTCGTAAACATTTCCTCTATCAAACCAGAAACATACAACGAATCAATTCCATACACATACCCAGGCTCATCACGTACTCTACGTAAGCCATCGTTTAGGTTTAAATACACACTATCTGGATTACGTGATTTGATTTTTTTGTTTACAAGTCGCTTTACTTCGGCAAGAGGCGAAAACTGGTGAAAAAACAATAAACAATTAATTAAAACGACTTCATAATTTAGAAATGAAAGGCTTACGTTCAAATAGTCACGTATATAGGGCATCGGTGATAAGCCCACTTCTAAATTACTATCAGCCAACTGTGTCAAAGTTTTAATATTTGACTTGACCGGTGAACCCAACAGTATCGCCACAACTATCGAAGTATAATAATTATAAATGATGAACGCTAACATGGACTTGGTTAAGAAGGCAATACGACCGCCTATCGAGCTGGGTATCAGAAAACTTCCCTGACAACAGGCAGAGCCAAAGACTATTAAACATGTGGTTAGAAATGAGGGTAGAAATTCCAAATGCATTTTCATTTGGACTTTTTCTACCCAAAAAGTCAACCACAATAAAAATGCTGTCAATAAAAGTGCCACGCCAAAAAGTATCCAAACTCGAAGAGAGAATGGTTGCGCAAAAATACTAGCTTTTATGCCGGAATTCCGCGGCGTACGAAAAATACAGGTTTGACGAAAATAACCTTGTTCAGTAATAAGCTGAGAGTATTTAAAACGCCTTAACGAATGAAGAAATGATGTGGACGCTAAGTCGGCTGTGTTATCAGCACCCACAGCCCCAATTAAACCTCCGTTTACTTCAGTCTGACTCCAGCGGTTCGTGAAGTTATAAAAGAAGCTAAAGAGAATATTATTTAATAATTTTCTTTATGTAACTTTTTTCAAAAGCGTAAAGGGCACAAAATATTTTTTTAAAAACATAAACCGTACTTTTCTCCAAAACTTTTAGCCAAAAAATTTTACTTTTTTGCTACATTTTCCGCTTTTTTTAAATTATTGAAATAGAGAATTTAGTACAACAAGATTGCAAAACTTATAAAATTCGGTACTTTTCAAAAAAGTTCTAAATTAAACAATTTGGTACTTTTTAATAAAAGTACTTCTCGTTATTGAAAGCTTTCTAAATGGTGTTGTATTTATATTGATTTATTTTATGATCAAAAACATCTTTAACATTTTAGTTCCTTGTTCTTTTAAATCGAGCCGCCAGGTTAACTCTTTCAAAATAGATCTTTAAAGAGTTTATTTCAAAAGAACAATAACCTAAAATATTAAGGCTGTTTTTGGTTATAAACTTTATTTAGGTACCAAAAATTTTAAATAATAATTAAATTAATACCAATAAGAATTAAAAAATTCAAAAGTACTTTTCTTAAAAGGTATCAAAGTAATTTTTTTCAGTACTTTGTAAAAAAGTAACAAATTTTATATTTTTTGTAATCTGGTTTTAAAATGTTGAAAAAACTATTCTTGTGATTACGTTTTAAAATACCCAAACTGTCACTTTGAAGTATTTTAGGTGAAAATTGAAAATCTGCTTAATTTTGAAGGCAGATTTTCCAAGTACTTTTATTTCTCTTACTCGCATTTTAATCCATCCTTTAAGATCATTAAATTTTTAAATCCATATTTAGCCAAGGTATCAATACTTCTATTTTTAATCGAATATAAAAGAGCCATTTTCTCATCAAACGATGCCGACTCGGGTAAAGACGCGATCTTTTCAAGAGCGAAACGAAATTAATGAGAAAATATTGTATTATCGAATAAAATTTCAAATACAAACCACTGTAGACACTTTCATAGTTATATCCCTCAAAAACAAACGATTTTCATATTTTGATTTCTCATGCAACGAAGACAAATATTGTTTCAAGACACATTCTTTCTTAGTGCAAGTCAGCTCTCGATCTGCGGTCACATTGAGTTTTCCACCTAAATATAAACCGTTATTATAGACATCGTATAAAATATAAGAAGAATTTTTTGAAGAATTTATTAAGTTTGAGTTGGGCATGGCTAAGATAACATCTGCATCTACAGCCATGTGAATGTTTTTAAAAATTCCCTTGAAATTTTCTAGATCTCCAGTCGAATCATAAATGAACCAGTGAAAGTGATGTGTAAAAACGTTTTCGTTACTGGCCTGCGGAAACAAAAAAAATTTAGATAAACTTTTTTATTTAATGCAAACTGAATTGCTCACCTTTTTTAAAATATTTAAAGAGTTTTTACAATTCATATCAAAATATACCGCCTGATGGGGATTTTTATCCCGTAATATACGCTGCTGTAAATTTTCCTCATATTTTATTTGATTCATACGCCACATTTGTATTTGCAAGTTTTTGTTCACTGTCATATTTGTAAATTGTATCTGAGCTGGAATATAAAACCTTTTCCAATGCATTTTTCGATAACACAATTTAACATTATCAACTACTCACAATTCAAGTCCCAACAATGCAGTAGAATTAACGATGTTATATGATTTTCTAAAAAATTATATAAAATCAAATTAAATAAAGAAAAATTAACCATTTTGAAAGTATTATTTTCAATAGTAATATTTTCAAAGCAAAAATCAATGATTTAGTTTAGACAAATATAACTGTTAAACTGCGTAAACGACGCAAGTTAAAAGGCCGTTTTATATTTTGCCAATTGTTATTAAATTTAAATTTAACATTAACATATCAACCATCATTTGACAGTTTGATGACAGCTTGAATTAACAGAAGATTATTTACATATAAATTTTAAGGCCCAACCATTAGTACACCAAACAAAAAAAATTAATAAAATGAAAAGAAAAGTGCTAAAGTACCTTTTGGCAAAAAGTACCAACCAATAAAAACTGAATAAAATGTAATTAAAAGCTAAAAAATCTAAAAGTACCTTTCAGCAAAAAGTACCAAACACAAAAAAAACAACATTCTAAAAATTCTTTTCAGCAAAAATACGTAAGTAGTAAATTTAAAAAATGTAAATGTAATGTAATAATCAACATTAATGTAAATAATCAACATTATTTAAGACACTTGTGGTTTTTTGTATATCTCAATATACAAAGTTTTTTCACATGAAAGACAACGGTTTCATAAACATGGTACTAAAGAATATCAGAAGTATATCAATAATATGAAGTATTTAAGACAGTAGTACAAAAGTAAAATGCAATAAAGGTTTGATGTAAAATAAGGCTGATTGTAAGAAAAGATAGTACCAAGCAAACAATAAAAATAATTAAAATGAAATGAAAATTAGCAAAAAAAATACCAAATAAATAATCAAACAATAAAAACTGAATAACATGAAATAAAATGAAAATCTAAAAGTTTTTTTTAGCAAAAAGTACCAAAAAAAGAAATTAAATTTAAAAATATCTAAAAGTACTTTTTAGCAAAAAGTATCAACCAACGCATAAAGACAGTAGTACAAAAGTAAAATGCAATAAAGGTTTGATGTAAAATAAGGCTGATTGTAAGAAAAGATAGTACCAAGCAAACAATAAAAATAATTAAAATGAAATGAAAATTAGCAAAAAAAATACCAAATAAATAATCAAACAATAAAAACTGAATAACATGAAATAAAATGAAAATCTAAAAGTTTTTTTTAGCAAAAAGTACCAAAAAAAGAAATTAAATTTAAAAATATCTAAAAGTACTTTTTAGCAAAAAGTATCAACCAACGCATAAAAAATTAATAAACTAAAAAGTACTAGGTTTAAGAAATTGCAAAGGTAGCTGTTAGCAAACGGTTGGTACCTTTTAATTGGTTTTTTACTTTTTGTAAAAAAAATAACTCTAATAAACAGTTAAACTATTGACTTTTAAGACTTTTCAATTTTAAACGAACCGTCACTAATTACCAGACTCTTAATTAAATTTTATTATTAATTTTACTATTTCGAAGCTGATGCTAATTACATAAAAACGCATTAAGAAAGTAGACATCTATGAAAAAATAATGGTTGACCCAATTATAATGTCACCTTTACGTCAAGTTTTTTACCCAGCTTAATTTGGCAGTTCTTTGTTTCAGTATTTGACAAATTCAACCATGGCACTATAGGTCAAATAACAGCCTTTTCTGTGCTAAATTGGTGTAAATCAAAATGACATTTAACTATTGTTGTTGTTGTTTTTAATTGGAAATGCTTCAAAACAAAGACGTGTACTATTTGCGTTAAAAAAGAAGCACCGTTACACATTTGTACGTCAAAGTCAATCAATGCAATTTTTTCTACAAACGTGCTTGAGTGTTCAATAGTGCAAGCTCAACTTTAAGTTTGTTTTTCTCCATTTGTATTTATTATAATAATATTAATTTAAATAGAAACTAAAAAGACAGGTAAGTACTACTGTTTTTAATTATAGCTGCTTTATATTTATGTCGATATACCTAAAAAGAACTCATTAGACAACATTACCTTGAAAGGGTTCAGTTTTTTTTTACTTTTACATTCCGTAAGCGTTTAAACATTTTGACCCCCATATGACCCCTTTCAAATTAAAAAAGTGGATTAAATATAATGTAATGAGTTTGATGGTTTGTCACAAATTGCGATTATTTGCGCTTTTTGAGTTATGCATATTTTTGTAGGTAACTTCTACATAAAAAAACAATCTGTTTGAAATATAGCGAAAAGAACGCGCGTTGTTGACAACATCAAAATTAATACTGCTTTCGATGAAATTGATAAAAATATAAATCAAAAAATTGATTTTTTTTTGCGTAAAACTGGCTCAAAATGTCGCAGGAAGATAAATATCTTTAAGGAAAAACACATTTGATAATAAAAGTGAAGTATTATTTGCAAAAGAGGAAAACTTAAGGTTTGGACTTAGCCCTCTTCATTGCAGGATAAGATTTTTCGAGTTTGTATTGCTACTAGGCATGATATTCTTTCAGAAATAAATGATGTTCACAATGATATAATATTTCGATTCAAAATCATTTTGATTTGCTCATCCTGCCAGTTTAAAATCGATTCAAATAAAATTGATATATTGCTTTGAAACAGCAAAACGTTTTCAGGAGCTATATTCCTGGTTGCCAATGACTGCCACGGTCCATAAAGTGTTCATATACTCAAAACAAATAAGAAAAAACAGCGCACTACCAAAAGGCTTTCTTGGAGAAGAAGCTGCTGAACCGCGACACAAAATATGCAAAGGCGATCGGTTGTATCACGCCCGCAAAAACAGCCGTACCAGTCTCCAACTTTTAAGCAAGGAGTGATGATTTGCAGCCCTGCTTTGGAATCATCGAAGTTGCAACTAGAAAGTTCTGTTGCATAGAATTATGGCTTCGGCTTCCTAGGACGAGCATGACGTTCCAAATTATGCAGCGGTTTGATCCACCATCTGATTAAGGTTTCATGGCCAGGCGCGGATGTAAATCTAATCACACACGTTGTCGATACTTCAGATCCATTAATTTCCACAACAGACGCTTACAAAAGCGTAAGCCTTCTTCGCTTCCACCTGAAGTTATTGAGCTCTTATGTTGCAGTGAGTTCGTAGAAGAGTTTCAGCTTAGCAACCAAGACGAAGAAATTGATAATATTGATGAAATTGAAGAAGTCCGTTTTGATTTAAATTTAGATTTAAGCAATTTCTAAATTTTATAATATAATAAAAAAAATCAATTCAATGTATTACATTTGTTTTAATGGTTGAAAAAGGGTAAATTATTGGTCACTAATGGGCTAAATTTCATTTTTTTAAATAATGTTATACTTACTTATGGAATTGTTACAGGCTTTGGTTTAAATACTATGTTTTTGTAATAGTTAAAAAAGGGTTAATTATTGGTCGTTAATGGGTTAAATTCCATTTTTTAAAGAGGGTTAAATTTACTTATGGAATTCTTACAGGCTTTGGTTTGAATACCATGTTTTTGTAGTAGTTATTAATTTCGCACAGAAAAAATTCCATTTGATCTATTGTGCATGGAGAGGCGTTAAGCCTTGCTGAAGCCTTTTACGAAAATAGGCGTTTGAAATCAAACTGCACTTCGTACACTTTGTGATTTTTTTTGGCCAGCCTAATCGGCCAAATATGTCCACAGTCAGAAGAACTGTGCACAAATTTCATCAAACCCAGTTCGCTGTATAGAAAATTTTGCGGTTCTTTGTGATAGTTCGTCAGAAAAGCCATCAGCCTCGACTTATAGTCGTGTCCAATAAAATATCTCACGAACATCACTAATGCGAATTTTTAATAAAGATTTGAATTTACATGCGTAAGATGTTCAATTATTTTACTTATCGATCGGACCAGCCCTCAGGGGATGACCCCTACTAATGCAATGCATTGTATTGGAAATTAGGTTATAGGAAGGAGGAAAGAGGGAGTAGTGTTTGTAGACATTCGATTTGAACTTCCCTGCCTTTAAAGTGACAGGAAGGACCACTGGAGATAGTTTATTTCGATATGTGCTTGGCTTTTCCGACGGGGTTATAATCAATTTTATTTGGGTACGGTTTTCCGTCGACCCTCGTCAAATTTGGTTTGTGGACAAACCGGTTTCGTACTCAGTACGAAAAGAACACTGAAGATGGCAAACAGCCGAAACCGGTTTGTCCACAAACCAAATTTGACGAGGGTCGACGGAAAACCGTACCCAAATAAAATAGTTTATTTCATACACGAACGGTTCTGCTAAAAAACGAATTCTCCCTGTAAAGCGTAGTGCGATTCGCTGGCAAATCGAAAACAAATCGATGCGCTCTCAACGAAAATCGAGTCAAAAACGTGCGAGTTTCGAAAACACGTTTCCTGATTTCGTTAGAGCACTTACCACTTGACTCACTTGACTCACTTACCAATGGACTCAAGATCTGAAGCCTTCTGTCCATTTTAAGCGTCATCAACAGAAACAGACTGAAAGAAATGAATGCTGACTGCAGAAAGCAAGTCATGTTAGTGATATTTTCGATACTTAATTCTATTGTAAGAAAATGAATATCAGGTTTCACTCCCCCCAACACTCTCGTCCATAGTGACTGAAAACTACTTAAACTTTTTAAGAGCTCTATCGAGTTGATTGGTTAAATTAGAAAAAATCGCTTCAATTCTTTTTGTGACCGTTCTACGTGACAGCCCTATAGATTCGAAATCTTTTACCTTTTCTGGGCATAATACTTTTCCTATGCTAATTAACACATCCTTAATAAATTCTCCTTCAGAAAACGGTTTGTTACTTTTTGCTATTTTATATGCAACAATGTGACCAGCTAACATGGACGATCGCTGGACACTTCTTTGCTTTTTAAAAAACATTTGCTGACTAGATATTTTTCTTTTCAATTCCTCTGAATGAACTTTCTTGTCTTCATCTGTCATTTTATAGTACTTCGAACCAAGATGTTGTGAATTAAAGTGCCTAGCGAGATTATAATCTTTTAGTACAGCTACCGGTTCTTCTTATGGTTATATTCCATAAAGAAGTATTTTCATGTCCTCTCTTCTTGAAATACTCGATTGACATTTATGGGGTAAAAAACTTAGACTATTTTACTATTGCACTTATATTTAAAATACACTTTATTATTTTAATTACACAAATAAAACTGTACGTTGGCAACTTTATAATTTTACTTCACAATTTAGTCTTTACGTCACGAGATTTGCACTTTTACTGATTGCTGATCCATCGCTGGGCCTTTTATATTTGTTGCCCATGTTGTCTCGAATATTCAAGAATCTTCTAGATCTCACATATAACGGTTGTTGTTATGTTATACGTTCAGTTTTCTATATTAGTTGATAGTGTTTTATGATGTTTATGTTTCTTCTTGGAATATTGCATCAGAAAGTTGTTGTTGTCTTGTGTGTACAATATTTCCTAGAAAACTACGCAGTTTGGACACAATACAATAGGTCTATATTAGTTGTGTTTGTTTCATGCTTTTTAAGTTTCTTCTTGGAATATTGGATAAGAAAGTTGTTGTTATCTTGTGTGTACAATATTTCTCAGAAAACTACGCAGTTTGTACACAATATAATATGAAAACATCGCATTTTTTTGCTAAAATTGTCAAAGATATAAATCTTTTTTAAAACATAATGTAAATTTTTTGTTTGGGCACAATTTTTTAATAGGTGATTAATTTTTTTTTTTTTTTGAAAAACGCTCGGCGGGCCGGATTAAAACCTCTCGCGGGCCGGATGTAACCAGCGGGCCGTAGTTCGCCCATCACTGGTTTACATAGTTAAGATAAATGAATTTCAAATTTGGTTAATCAAATTACTATACTGCAAAATTAACGAGATGTTATGTTACGTCTGGGGCGAGAAGTAAGTGATTCCAAATATATTAAAGATTAAAATATAAAGTGAGCTTTTTCCCACAAAGAACAATCAACAAAATTTAAACAATATTACGTTTGACCAAAGTTATGGAAATTGTATACATAGTTTAAGATTAATGAATTCCTAATTCTATATTATTTTTAAGATTCAAATTTAACGGCAGTTCGTGTGGCAGCGGCATCTTTGCATATCCACCAGTTGTAGAGACTGTAGAGATGGTATACGTGTGTATGTGTGTAGTTGTGTGTGATGGCAAATGGGTATATAAAGAGGAATCTCCGCACTTAGTTAGTAGGCAAGCGGCCTGCAGATAAAAGGCAATATTTTGAGTAGAGCCTACCGCCCGAAAATATTTCTAAGTATCTTCAGCTAATACTGTGAGATCACAAACTGGTGTAGTGGTATTTACTCAACGCGGTTTATACCTGCAGTTGCCACTGGGAGCGACCGGAGCAGCGTGTAATTGGGTTCTGGTGATTTTTACTCAGCACAGTTTCCGCTGATCGGGATATTTCTCTCTGCCACTAATTGATAAGTTGTGGTACCTGGCCAAGCGTTACCTGCACACATGATTTCGCAACAGGCGGAGCCAAGTAGAGCAACTTGCTCTTAAGCAATTAATAGTAAATAAAGTGGAAGATTTATAACAAGGTCTTTCTTTTGATTTGGAACAACACGACCCTGGACGCCGCTAAGGATATCCCTACCACCAACGAGTCCTTACACTGGTTGCGAAATTTAGTTATCAGTTGTTTGGCAGACATGCTTTAACTCAATACGTTTTATTTTCATTCAATAGTGTTTAAGGAAAGCAGGAAAACAATAGATAAACTTGTCAAAATTAAATGCAGACCGAAGGCTTTTTATAATAAGACCGATACACGAACAGAAATTTGAGCCGGGAAAAAACGTCCTTTTTAGTGAATTAGAAATTAGATCGTTCATTATATTCGTCAATTTTTTTTCAGTGAATAGTGAATGAAAGATGAACGGGAGAACCGCAAACAAACAACCAATTTATATCACAGAAACATTTAATTAATTTTTTAATTTTTTATTCATGCAATAAGTATAACCACAGGTACCCTATTACCTAACCATGTTGTTAATTATAATTTAGTCGGAATGATGACCGACACATAAAAAAAAATCCTAATCTTTTATTTTGAATTAAAATTTCATATAATAAAAACAGAATAATTTTTTCACTCTAGTGGATGCATTTCGACAACAACACACAAGCAAAACAACTTGAATAGACAAAATTACTGTTTAATACAACAACTTTATATGCAATAAAACAGTATAAACTTCCTGCAATAAAGTTTAGATTACTTAGTTTTTAATAACGTGCGATAATTTTAATTTGAAAACATAATGATACACAAAACATAAATAAGAAAAGTATACAGCAGGTGTATAAAAATTAGCATCTACTATGTATATGTTGCTGCAACAGCAGAATAATAATATTTTTATTTTTTGTCCAATCATCTAAGTCGGCTTATACACAGCTAATTATATATACACACATACATATATGTTTTTATGCAAGTGTGTGCTTTATTATTGCCACCAACTAACCAGTGCACATAATTACAATACAACCCATTTTAATACATGCGAAGAAATTAATTTTTCTATGTTACCCGCGTGATTATTGCCAACCATTTAACAGAAAAATTGTGCCAAAAATATATGAATTGCTGCCATTATAACAAGCAAAGGGGTTTTCAACAAGGATTTAAAACAATATAAACCAAACAATTTTTCAAGTTTTTATTGTATTACGAAGAGAAAAAAAAGTTCGGCAATTATGAATGAAAAATGACATCTGGCAAATGTCCACTCTGACAGATGTCGATTATTTAAACAAAATTTTTAATCATTTTTTGGCAAAATGGCAGTCATATTTCGTTAATGACATCACGGATTTTGAGTTTTAAGACTGAAATCGATTCAATTGACTCTGTATAGACTCTCTCCTTAACATAGCCCCACAAAAAATAATCAAGTGGTGTTAAATCACACGATCTGGCTGGCCACTTAACTGCTGAGTGTCGTGAAATTAGCGATCGGGAAATTTGGTTTGCAATATATTGATTATTTTATTGGATGTGTCCCATTTCGCAACGTCCTGTTGAAACCGCATGTAAGTGATATCCATGTTGTCATTAATAGAGCAAAATTGAGTTGCTAGCATCTTGCGTTAGCGTGATCCATTGACCGTTACCCCATGTCCAGCCTAATCTTCGAAAACAAAAAAGGTCCTATCACGCCTCCAAACCGCATTGCGCACTAGACAATGACAAGTATTTTTTTTTATTTTTTTCTTTTTTAAGAGAAGTAACACTTCAGGCAACAATGCCTATTTAGTCAAGTACTGTGCTACTTTCTTTAGAAAAGGGATAGAGAAGAGATGAAGCAGGTGGTGAAAGTAGAAGGATAGTCGGAAATTAACTGCCGTATAAGACAGCACAGCGACCAGTGAATATGCCTTCATCGCTGAGCAGCCCCAACGACAGTCAATTTTTATTTTTGTAGTGAAAAAAACCAAGGTCTTCGTTGGGAATCAAACCCACAACCCCCATACTGACAAGCTAGTACACTACCTACTAGTCTACAGGGGCAACGCTTCTTAATAATCGCTCTAGTATTTCCAGAAGCCCAAATGCGGCAATTTTGCTTGTTGACAACCCTAACAAATGATTTTTACTTGTTAGGGCTTCGTCTGAAAAAATGATTTTCATTCAGGGTGTTTCTGAATAAATTGAACAAATCTACGGCGATGTGAATGGTCGGTCGGCTTCAATTCCTGCACCAGTTATACCTTATAAGGCTTTAAAATCAAATCCTTACGCATGTGGTGGTTTTGGATAACCCCAATTGTTGAGAACGTCGAGGAATTAACAAATTTGTATCCGCTTGAAAACTGTGACACAGTTGAACGACCCGGTCAACAGGCGTTAGTGTTCACCTGTCGACTCAAATTTAACGATCAAATTCTTAATAGCGATCTCAGAAGGACGATTTTGTTGTCTGAAAATATCACAAATTTCACGAAATATAACTTTAACAGAACCACCATCCACTTTGAAGGATTTAAATTATTTTAATGTGATTTTCTTGCGAAATTGAATTAATCGTTACAGTTGCCAATGCATCTACGAATACCTCAAAAAAAAACACCGACACCTATTGTTGAAAAACCGGATAGAACAAGCAATATAAATAGGGGAAAAAAAGAAAATTTATGTGCAAATGAAAGCATTAAAATGCAGAGAATTTCCACAAAGAGACGATAGTTCTAAGGCAAAGGATGAAAATGTTTAACTAACAATATGTTTTGAGCAATCCTACAATCCATACAGATACCTACCAAACCTCTTTCAAGTTAATACATACATTTGTCTTGTTGTTTTCATCACGTGACTTGTTAAGGTAAATGGGCACAAAAAAGTAAAAATGACACATTAAATATTTTAGTATTTGGATTTGGATGGATATTTGGATTTGTTTCACCAGAAAATAAATATTCATTTACTGTTGTCATTCCTTTCAGTTTAAGCCATCGTTGGTAGCTGTTTGCTCGGTGATGACATCATTTTCAATTTGTGTTCTAAACTGTCTGGTTAGTCAGTGTTCGGGATAAGGTAGTTCTTCTAAAAGGGTCGTATCTACTCATGTAGGTAGAATACCCGTCACCGGGCATTTTATGCAGAGCTAATTTAATGTTTTCGTCTTTCGTTAATATTTAGCTAAGTGTGTTCGTCTGGGGTGTCTTTTGTTTGTTAGAATGTATAACTTGTTTTAATGGTGTTTAAATTGTGTCTCGGGTCATGTTTACCTGATCGTTTATAATGTCACTGTTAATATTTTTTGTTTTCTAGATTTCCATGTTTTCAAGAATCTCTAGTCCCCGTCCTGTTTTGCTAGTAATGCCATACACTTATCTATTTCCCTCAGTGCGCGCCCGTGAATGTCAAGGTGTAATGCAAAGTTGGAGTCTTGTCTTTTTTGTCCTTATGAGCGTATGTGTGCTGTAAATCTGGTTTTTATTGTTCGTTCAGTCCGCTGGATATAAATTTGTCATTCGTTTCTTTCGATGTCCTGAGATTAGGTCTCAGAATGAATGCTCTGTGTAAATCTTCCTTGTGGAAAACGTTAGTTAATCTATATATTTCTGGATCTGTGTAAGTAAGGGTGTGCCGTCGTGAAGTATCGGTTGTCTCTTAGTCTTCCTTATTCATTAACTATACTGCAGAAAAATTTTTTTTTTCGTTTCGGACCAGCACTCTGGGGATAACCCTGATGATAGATGCAATGCATGGTGCCAGATCAGAACAGGAAATCAGGTTATGGGGAGGCGGAAAGATGGAGTAGTGTTTGTGGACATTCAATTTGAACTCTCCTACATTGAAGATGACAGATAAGACCTCTGGAGGGAGTTTATTTCACGTACGAAGTATTATGCTAAACAAAGGAATTTTGCCTGTAAAGCGTAGCGCGATTCACTGACCAATCAACCACAAATGAATGTGCTCTCAACGAAAATCAAGTTAAATGCAAAAACGATCGAGTTTCGGGAACAAATTCTCCAATTTCGTTAGAGCAGTTACCATTGTAGTAACGACAAAACACTGAAATACAACCCACATTGCGTCGATGCTCCAGAGCATCAGTAGAGTTGGATACTCTACTGTCCCCAATGAGCCTCATGACACTCTCCTGTATGCGGTCGAGCAACTCTAAAATATACTTTGAAACGCCGACCCATACATGAGAATTGTATTCCATTTTAAGGTGGTTATAGGTGGTATAAATAGTACGGAGATCGGATGGAGTAAAGTATCTCTTACACCATTTTAGAAAACCAAAGCACTTGAAAGCCTTTTTAGAAACCTGAAAAATGTGTTTAGTTCATCGAACATCACACTGAATTTTCATGCCAAGCACATCAAGGGCGTCTGATTCTGTAATACTTATATCACCCAAACCAACAGATGCAGCACCATTTCCGAACACAGATCTATGCGTAAGCATGTAACATTGTGTCTTACGGGCATTAAAATCTACTTTACTCACACGAGACTTCGAGATTGTTTCGAGATCTTGATTGAGCGTATCATTCATGTTTCGCCTTTTGAAACCCACCTCCAACTGGTCCGGTCTATTATTAAGTCAATACGAATGACAAATGGTGTTGTTATCTGCGAAGGAGTTAATAGAGTCGAAAGTTTTACAAAAAAGGTCATTTAGAAAATTAAGAAATAGGGTAGGATAAAGAAAGGAGGCTTGCGGTAAACCTGAATGAATCTTGAACTCTTCTGATGAATTCGTACAGTGCGATTCCTCAGAAAACTCAATATAAATCTGTAGAAATTATTACCGACACGAAATACAACAAGTTTTGACCGAAGTGTGTCATGCCACACCCCATCAGACGTCTTGAAAATATTTGGAGCCACCACTTTACTCTCTCCGAAATAAAGTTGCACCACTATTCTGATAGGAAAACCGGCAAGTTGCCCGTAGAGCGCCCCCTACGGAAACCATACTGTCGGTCGATAAGTAAGCTGTTGGACTCCAGGTATCTCACAAAATGTAATTTAATCATACTTTTTTTCATCGCTTTAGAAAGAATAGACAAATTGCAATTGGGCGGTAACTTTCAGGATTGTTAGCCTCACCTTTTTGGGGATCGGCGTTATATTTGCAACCTTCTAACACTTTAGAAATTTGCTGTTATGATACAACATGCTGAAAAGAGCTGGTAACGGACGCGCTAGCGTCGAAGACAAGTGCTGGAATCCCTTCCGGCCCAGGAAACTTGTTGCTGCGGAGATTTGTTAAAATCCTTTTAATCGCTCGAAAAAATATCTTCGGCGTAGTAACGGTTAGTATGTCGAGTGGATTGCACTCTGGCAAATACGAGTTATTTGCATATATACCAGGCAAAAGGTTAGCTTTATCAACCGAGTCAGTGAATATTTGGTAATTCTTTAAAAGAGTCAGAATTGAAGAACCAGAAATATCCCTTACTCTTTCAACAAATGACCAAAAGCTCTTGCTACTGCTAGAGGTAGTAAGAACTTTATCATGAAGGCGCTCATCGTACAGACTTTTCTTGTTCCTTAGTACATTGGCACACGAATATTTTGCCGTTTTGCGTATCAAATCAGTATCTGCGTTTTTGTTTCTACGCCAGATACTGAATGCTTCCTCTCTTTATCTGACTGTATTTTTGTATGTCTGATTAAACCAGGACTTCCATCGGATGGAATAAAAATTATCATTCCTAACGTAATGATGTTTACAACCATTTCCGCTATCGCATCGACATTATTGTCCAAGAAACATAGTTTCCAATTAAAGCGCCTAAAGTATTCATTGAGCTCGTTCCAACGAACCTTCTCATAAATATATTTTAAACGTTAAGTAGCTGAATTCGAAACGTTCTGAAGTACTGAATATGAAAAAAAGGCGGAAATGGTGCAGTGATCGGAATTGCAGAGAGTGCAAAAACACTAACTTAATACTTTTGGGCGTTGTGAAGTTATAAAAAGGTCGAGCGTATTATGGTTGTACCCTTCAACACAAGGAATGCGTGTTGGTTCAATTACTAATTGCACAAGGTGGTTATGCGCAGCAAATAACTCAACATACTGGCCTTCTGCAGTTGTATGGGTCAAATGGCCAAGAAAAGTTGTGGACATTTAACTCATTAGCAACTTCATTGCGTATATAAAATGCTAGGCACCAATGGAAATTGAAAAGCGATAATATTAATATCCAGGTAAGTGAAAACCCTGTGGATCAGCACTTTCAGACACCTTAGTCTCACATAAGGCTAAAATATCCGACAGATGGGGGCAAGTGTGAGCATATACAGAGAAAAATTCGCCCTTTGCCCACGTATACTGCGAAAGTCAATTTTAAATCGCCCTCTCATAACGAGCAAGAAAGACAAAACAGTTCAACAAAGATTAACACAATGGCACAAGTAAAGCAGAATTTAATTTCAATAAAAAAGGAAAGAAGGAACAAATTTTATTACAAAGAAAAAAGCCATACAAATCTATCCTTCCCTTCCTGAAGCAACCCATTGTATCATCACCATCAAAACAAAACCGTAACAACACTTCAGTTGTTTTTCTTTTCCTTTCTCTTGTTCACTCTCTCCATGGGTCTGCTCCAGATGCATAGCAAAACAGTCCGAACTGGTACAAATTAATCCAAATGCGTTCCAGATAGCAATTTTTGTACAATTTTGAGAGAAAATGAGAGAGTTACATTTTTTATTTCCTGTACAAAGTTGTACGAAATTTTACTTTGGGCAAGTTCGGACTAAATTTAAATTATCAGCTGTTTTTTGCTTATATTTAAAACTCAAATAATTTTTAAATAGCTACGTAAAGCTTTTACTTAAAATTACTTAAAAAGCAAAATTGAAAATTTTTCAAATAAACTTGAAGTTGTAAGTACTTAACCACACATATATTTGTGGATATTTATCAATTTCTTTAATAAAATATGATTTTATAGATCATGAAGAAGTCATGCACATCAAGTGAGTCTCATCAAGACGACATTTTGGATTTGATTACAGATATTGGCATTGGCATTTATTTTAATAAGTTATCACCATTAGTATTTTAAGATTGTGGTTTATTGCATTCCAGAAATTTTGGATAACTTTGCCACATTCAGAGAGTAATCAAAAGTACGGATTATTTTGTTATGCATCTGGAGCTGGCCTTTTATTTGCAATCAAAAAATTCGTTCACTTTTTCTATTTAGGGTAATCAACTTTTATAAAACCGTTTCTTTTATTTTATCGTTTCTGTCATTTATTTAAAATGTTTTAGACAATAAAACATTTATGTTTATTCAAAAAAAAAACACTAAACATTCAAAACGTCAAATTATCAACTGTAACGACACGCTTTCGCGATACGCTGGGATAGAGCTCACGACGTCCAGGGTTCGTTACATAATTTTTTTTTTTGTTTCCAATAACACGAGTGACACTTGTTTTTCTTTTTTACTAATAATTTTTATTACAGTTCACTCTTAAATTTAGCTTAAAATTATATAACTGCACTATTGAGCACGCCAACGACGATTCACCGTTTCGCGGCCTTCAAGAGTTCTCGCAGGTTGACACCTACTCTCCGCCGGCTAGCGAATACGATTCTGGTCCAGTTTAAGCAGAACAGTTTGCCTGCTCACCAATTTTCGACTAGTTGCGGCTGTCACGAATAATATGCTGAGACAACCTTTCCACATCTAAATTGGTGTTAGCCTTTTTCACGATCTTGTCCGTCCTGTTCAGCTAGGGCGAATAAAATTCTGGCCTGGCTGAACAAAGTGCTGCCTTACTCTGTCCTTCGTCAGCTAGGCGAATAAAATTTTGGCCAGGTGAAGCAGCGACAGAGCTTGCTTTGCCGTAAACCTTAGCTACACTCAACTAATTCAAAGTCGAATAAAATTCTGACTTTGATTAACTGAGCTAAACCTATTTGCAAGACTATTTTAATTAAGTTGAATAAAATTCTAACTTACTTAAAAGAAGTCTTGCCCGGTTGCTTGCCCGTGGCTCACTCCTCCAAAATACTCAAGTATACCGCTTTTATATGTCTCTGCCACACATACACACCCATACCACTAAACGACAGCTGCTTGCAACTGTTTAGGGTTGTGTTTAATGGTATGTTTTCTTACGGATGTATCTTCATTTTAATAGATGGCGCTTCTTAATGGCTAATCTTTGTCTTAAAAATAATATTATAATTTAAATATTTCATTAAACAAATAATAAATGTAATTATAAAATATGAAAAGTGTATAATGGAATTCATTTAATAATAATGTTCTCTTTTTTAAAAATTATGAAATTCATTAAACAATAAAAATTAAGAAATGTGAAGAATGGGTACAGTTTAATTAATTATCTTATGTGGTCCAAAAACAAGCCTGCCGACTTTTGGTCGTCACACAACATAGACTAAAAATTAAAGAAAACAACGTCCAAACACGAAGAGAGACAATTTTGATCCTGCCTCTGAGGCGTAAATTTATCTAATCAATAGCAATGCCATCTTTAAGTGAAAGTAGTTTTTAAATAGAGCTAAAACCAATATCCTCCACTTTCACCTGTTTGCAAGCTTTTCTGGAAATAACAAAGAGTTGACAAAGAGTTGATTAAGACAACTTCTGTGAAATTATGCAGGAAGTAAAATAATTCCAAACAAAATTGTTGAGAGCTTCATTCATACTTGAGGAGTTACATTTCTCTAAGGGTTTTAACGAAATACCAATAAATAATAAGAAAATGTTTGAAATGTTATAAAAATAAAAATCAGTATAAGAAATTCTCTTAAAGAATATATTTAGTTTGTTTTGTTCTGATGATGATGCAAAAAGTAACTTGAACTCTGGGCAAATTTGAATTGGAATTCATATGACGTTAGCACTTCTTTTGCTAAAGTGATTAGGACTTGGATTTTTTTGTTAAACCTTCATTTTGTAGTTTTCATCTTACACTTAATATCGCCTTTGGATTTTCTTTTTGCTGTATTTATGCAATAATTGCCCATAATTTATAAACAACGTCGCACCTCCTTAAAAACGGAACAGCTTTCTCAAGAGTTATTTTATTTTTAAAAATCTTACTCTATAATGCAGTTGTTGTTATTGTTGTTGTTTTGTTTTGTTTCTTCTCAAATAATTACACAGCAAAACACACAAACACGTCTGCTAAAAAATGATTTTTGCAGCTATTGAGGTTGGTGTGAATGAATGCTCATTATGTTTTTCTAAAGTGGAAACTGGATGCCATTCCAAAAAACAAAACTAAAATGTGAAACAAAAGTGAAAAACGAAAACTGTTGGCTTAAGAACAATTATATAAATGTTAGTGTTCGCCTGCTGAAATTGTTCATGTTCAAAAAACTTGGCACAAAAAAAAACAAAACTTAAACAACAGAAAACTTCATGCTACAAAGACATCTAATACAGAATTGTGGTAAATAAAAGAAACAGAGGATAATTAATGTTTTAATTTTTTGTTAACAAAACACTTCTCAAACAACTATACAAACATTAAACGAACAGGTCAAATAGTTTTGTAGTAGACTTTAATGATGTTGACAAGAAATAGTAGTTGTAACATAAACAGTAACTATTTAGTGTTATAGAAAGAAAAATTGTTACTCCAGGATACGAGTACTATGAGCGAAGGTCGAATAATAATCAATTAAATTTTAGAAAAGTTTAAAAATTTTAAGTATCTTCATTTTTAATGAGTACGAGCAAAAAGTTTCTTTTAATAAATTTTCAAAAATAATTTAAGTTTATTTTCTGCAAGATTATACGCACGTGTAAAAAGTACACTTCCAAATCGCATTGTAAATTTCAATTTAGTGATCTTTAGAAACTTTAGTTAATTTACTTTAGTTAATTTCTTGGTATGACTATCTGTAGAATGAATTAGAAAACTCTTAGGTCCCTAAGACTCTTCAGTGTTACTTAGTCAAAACTAATAGTTGATTAAGAAAAATTGCACTAAGAGTATCAAATCAGTCAGGGCTGTAGTGCACCAAGCGGTAACAAAAAAGAAACTATAAAATTTAATAATTTTATATCTTTACTAGCGAACCCCCTGCACACTTCGTAGTGCAGAAAAGAAAATAAAAAATAAATTCGAGTTCATTAAAATCAGTGATAAATTGCTTTTATTGTAATGCTCTGTGGTAAACAACATTTGTTGTTTTTCCATTTTCGGTGTAAATATACAAAACCGATGGTTTCCCAATGCGCGAACGGGCTACATACAACTGTCCATGGATACTCTAAATACACTAAACAAATTCCTAAGGATTAGCCTTGCGCCTTATTATGGTAACCGCAAACGCAAGGCGAACAGAAAACTGAAGTCATTTCAATTCAATTGGCATATCAGACGGAATCATTCGAATTCAAAAATTCTGTTGGATATTTCACAACATTTTCTTCATTGGTAACAGTATCCACAGATTTGTATGACACCAATTCGCCACGAATCTTTGATTGTATAGCCATTTTAAATTCCGTAACAAATTTGTTCTTTGCCGATAAAATTGCTCTGTGACTCAACCATGCATGCCATGTATATTTTTGTGCTATGTTAGGGAAAACACATTCAATCAATTCCTTTTTTTGACTGTACGAAACGGCAAAAATCATTTGGCAATTTTCAGCAATTGCTTAGAGAACTTTTTAGCAGAAGAATAATTCTTGAACTGAACACGAACATTGGCAGTGAGAGTCAATGTTTTAATAAATCGCCATAAATATGAAGAGGTTAATTTCATCGGCAGCTGTCGATCTAGGAATGACGGGTAATGTTTGCCTAAAATCGCCTGACAATAAAATCAACGCACCATCAAACAATTCTGAATTATCTCGGAGATCTTGTGACGCCAAAAGTCCTAGGGTCGTTTTTGGCACGACAAACCTATATATTATTGCTGTATTGAATTTCCAACGTTTATTTAAATAATATTTCCTCCATTGTATCTGAATTCCTATTGTGTATTTTTATAAATAAGCATATATATTTTTTTAGTGATTTGTGCAATCATAAATGATATTTCATCTATTTTATCTGAATTCCTATTTTGTTATATGAATTTATCAATCTTGCTAATTTTAGGAAAATAATGTCTTTATTTTTTTAATTAAGTTAATATTAAGTTAATAAATTATGTTTAGTTTAGGTAATTTTAATTTATAATTTTGTATTTAACGGCAGCTCGCTTGGCAACGCCATCTGGAAGTATGGTTTGTGGTGAATACAGCCAACAGCTGTTTTAAGCAGCATCTGACGGTTGGTGGTGAATACAGCCATCAGCTATGGTATACATAGACTGCCAGTATGGTGTATGTGTGTTTGTGTATAGCTGTGTATTAGCAGCATAAGTATAAAAGGGCAAACACCATGAATACAAATTCAATTGGTGTGCAGCCGGCGGCGGGCCAACAGGTAATATTTTATCATATTTTAGACTGTTAGGTAAGACAGTCAGGTTATAAACAAAGCAGAGGTTTTGACCCAGCCGAGTTTATACCCTGAGATACGAACTGTGGTTCGGTCACAAACGAAGCCGAGGTTTTGACCCAGTGGAGTTTGTGTCTACCGTCACCATAGTGGGTGACCAGAGCATTGGACAGTTGAGCGGAGGTTTTGATCCAGCCCAACCTACAGGGTTTTGGTTATTTCCCTTGGACACACGTCATACTGAACTGTGGCTCGGTCACCAACGAAGCCGAGGTTTTGACCAAGCGGGGTTTGTGTCTACCGTCACCATAGTGGGTGACCAGAGCATTGGACAGTTGAGCGGAGGTTTTGACCCAGCCCAACCTACAGTGTTTTGGTTATTTCCCTTGGACACACGTCATACTGAACTGTGGCTCGGTCACAAACGAAGCCGAGGTTTTGACCCAGCGGAGTTTGTGTCTACCGTCACCATAGTGGGTACCAGAGCATTGGACAGTTGAGCGGAGGTTTTGACCCAGCCCAGCCTACAGTGTTTTTGGTTATTGCCCTTGGTCACACGGCCAATTCACCGAACTGTGCTCCAAACGAAACGCCACTGACCGATATATGTCGGACCCAGACTACGGACACTGCCGCACGCATACACCCACACCAGTGTAAAGTAGACGAAGCCGACAACGAGCTGCCATCAAGACGATTAGTATTGGCAAAATAAAAACTAAGTAAACCTGAGCAACCACGGGTATTTTTATTTTGTCCCCACGACACAACACGACCCTGGACGCCGCTGAGTATACCCCAGCAGCCAGGTAAAGCGTGTCGTTACAATCTTTCATTGTTCTTTCCATGGCTTCAACAGATTTCTTATGCGCCATAGTGCATTCATCTTGAATAATGATACTGCAACGTTTCAATAATCTTGCCGTTCCAGATGTTTTTAAAACGTTACATATGGGAGTTTCATTAACTTGGTAATTCTGTGGCAATTTCAAAGCAGAATGTGCTGTCCGATCACCACCTAACAAAGGGGTTGCAATGTCAAAAGACGCCAATGCCAATTTATTCTGGGACCGCATCGTTGCTAATAACAATGAAATTAAAAACGTTTTCCCGGTGCCTCCTGGTGCATCTAGGAAATAAAATCCACCGGCTTCACTATTGACAGCTTGCATAATAATATCGTACGCATTTTTTTTGTGCTTCGCATTCAATGTCAAAAGATTTTCGTGAACAAAAGCATTTAATTCGTTGCGATCGTATTGTTGTTCACTTTGCAGTTCTAACTCAAAAATGTCATGCATTGCGCGATTAGGTGATGACATTTCCAATTGTGATAATGTCTTGTTAGCAATCGACAAACAGATATCTTCAATACAAATCAATGCTTCATTGTAAATTTCCGGCGTGAAATCCATTAAAGGATTACAATTTTCTTGACGCACTGGAAACAGGATATCTCCCGACAGACAGTCTTGAAATTTTGTACACAATTCAGATGGATTCGATGGAAAACAGGCAGAAAAAATTATTGCAAACAAAGTACGAATTTGATAATGATGAGCGACAACTGCTGCATCTGCAAGTGTTTGTTCCCAATGAATATCATTTTCCAACAAATTAACTGTAGAAATGATATTGGCCCACGAACGTTTATGAACAGCAAACGTGAATAAAAACACTCAGAGTTATTTGGGTGAACAGTATAAAAATCTTCCAAAGTATCACTTGAATATAAATTTTGATGGCCATCAACACGATTTCCTTGCTTGTGCCGTTGGAACTCCACGTAAAATACGTTGGCATTTCTGCATACAATAACGTTCCGGCAAAAGCATCAACTTCACACTATTTAAAAAATTCAGTAAGAGTTGTATGAATGCAGTGTTCACTAAAATGGCTATAACTCATGAACCAATACACAAACAGAGATCGTTTATAAATAAAAACCTTGGTATTGAAGTCACCTGTCATATGAACTTTGCAGAAACAAAATCGGTTCACGCATTCCGGAAAACATCAATTACTAACACAATGCAACTTATTTTTATCTATGTAGATTAATTTCAAAAATTATTTTTCCAACAAATTAAGTATTAAAAGAAATAAAGTAAATTTATTCATCTTAAGTTCACGTAAATTTTGATTTCTAAATTTATTTAAACAGAAAAATTATTTTTGTATTAATTTTTAAAGAAAAAATGAACTGTAGCAAAATTTAATGCAGGATTATCACGATCGTGACATCCGTCGTCTGAAGGAAATGAAATCTGAAATTAGACTTTTTAAAAAGTCAAAGTTTCCAAAAGAACAATAATTACCTTACGTAGGCTTAATTTACGACGTAAAAACTCTTACCAGTTATTAGATTAAACAAATTTAGATTAGCTGTTTAACAATTGGTGCTCCCATAAAGTAATTAATGTTACATTACTTAGATGCGTTAAAATATTTTATTTTAAAAACCTAAATTGAAAATCTCCAAAAAATATGCTAACGGCTAAATCAAGATTTTGTGGCTGAAAAAAGTTTAATCTACGGAAAAAGGCAAAAATTGGCAACACTGGCAGATGCGATGAATATTGAATTGGTCAAGGAAATGGGGCATTATATTCTGCTAGGATTTAATTTTTCTTTTATTATTTAATAAAAAATAAAAAATTATTCAATTGCAGAGGTGGAAAACAGGTAAATGAATATTTAATTATTATTTTGTTTCCACATTATAAACGATCAAGTTGTCTGAAATGTTGGTAAGAGCAGTCACTTTGTTGATTTATAAGCGTGTGAAATTTCAGTTTGTGTTGACTAAAATATCGATGTCAGATAATAATAAATAAATAATAATAATAAATAAATAAATTTTATCATTATCAGAAGATCTATTTTTAGGAAAGTATTTTTTAATTGCTCAAATTCCTATTACTGGCTACTAAAAACACTTGCCTTGCATTATCAGTTGCTAGTTTGTTTAATTTTTTCTAACCTATCATATTCAATTACATATACGTGCAAGATAATATACATTTCTACCAAGCAGAAGGAGATAAGCCTTCTTTTCTGCTCCAGTATTTCTTCGCTTTTAGGTTAACAATTAAGTTGTTTGGTTGTCCTCCGCCAGTAAATGAAATAATATTGCCATTTCCCGTCGTAACTGGCTGATCTGTATTCGATGGCGAGCGCTTTCGATGCGAATGCATCATTTTCAAGCCACGGTTTAGTTTGTACTGGTGAGTCAGTGTTGGCGTTCAGGCAGTTCTGTTATTAGGTTCGTATATATTCAGGTAAGCAGAATACCAGCCACCTGGTATTTGTATGCAAAGTGAACCTAAAGATACCTCCGTCTTTTACTATTATGTAGGTACGTGTGTCCGTCTGAGGGTGTTTTTCGCTTGCCCGTTTGCATGAGTAGTTTCAATGGTGTGAAAATTGTGTCTAAGATTGTGTTTACCTGTTCGTTTATAATGTCGTTGTTGAATGCTTTTGTTTTGTAGATTTCCATATTTTCAAGAATGTCTAGTTTCGTCCTTTTTTGCTAGGATGTAATAATGTCATACATTCATCTATTTCCGTTGGTGTGTGTCCGTGAGTGTCAAGGTGTAATGCAAAGTTTGAATCCTCTCTTTTCCGTTTGTATGAGCGTATGTGTTCTGCAAACCTTGTTTTTAGTGTTCGTCCAGTTTGCCCTATATAGGTTTGTTTGCAGGTACAGGTAAGTCTGTATACCCCGCTGGAATTAAATTTGTCAGTTGTTTCTGTCGTTGTTCTGAGAAAGTGTCTGAGGGTGTTTCCACTTTTTAATGGTGTGGTATTCCTTCTTTTTGAAAAAGGTTAGTTAGTTAGTCTGTATATTTCTGGTCCTGTGTAAGTAAAGGTGTGCCGTCGTGTTGTATCGGCTGTCTCCTTGTCTTCTCTATTTCTGTTCTTAGTGTTGTATTGTCTAAGTATTTTATCGATGGTAGTGGTTTTGTAGCCGTTATTCATAGCTATGGCGTAGATTGTGTCGAGTTCCCTCCTGTACTTATCTGGAGTAAGTGGTAAGTAAGCCTGTGTATCATATGTCTAAACGCTGCTAGTTTGTGTTGGATAGGGTGGTTTGAGGTGTTGTGGATGGTAGTGTCCGTTGTTGTTGGTTTTCTATAGATGTCGAATGTTAAATAGTCAGTTCCTCGTGTTATAGTGATGTCAAGATAATGTAAATTTCTGTCTTGTTCTTTTTCCATTGTGTATGTAATCTTATCATGAACTCTGTTTAAGTTTCCTAGAATTTGTTCGCTGTTATCTTGCTCGAGGATGCATATAATGTCATCTACGTATCTATAGTAATGAGTTATTATGTGTTTTTCCATGAAAGTTTTTACGTGTAGTGATTCGAGATTTTGCATGAAAATTTCCATGAAGATTGCAGAAGTTGGGTTTCCCATACCGAGTCCGTCAGGTAATTTGTAAAAGTTGTTATTGAATCTAAAGTAGTTCTGTTTTATTATCGTTTTTGCAATATCTATAATATCAGCGATGTATTGGCTTTTGTACAAATTGTCGAGCGTGTTACGTAGAATATCTAAGGTTTCATGTGTTGGTATTGAAGTATATAGATCCTTGATATCAAAGGAAACGAGTAGCGTGTTTTTGGTTATTTTTATGTCCTTAAGTTTATCAACGAGGTCTTATGTATTACGTATAGTATAAGTGTTTTGTAAATTTATCCTTTCCTTAAGTACACTGGTGAGGTGTTTAGCTTGGTGGTATGCCGGTGCAGGTCTGTAGTTTATAATGGGTCTCATTGGTATGGTTTTCCTTGTGTATTTTTGGTTGTCCTTTGAGCGTCGGTGGTCCTGGATTCATGTTCATGTACATGTATACTTTTCCGTCAGTAAAAGTTTTACAGCGTTTTAATAGGTTGCGTATTTTCTTTTGGAAGGACTCAGTTGGGTCATTCCTAAATTAATTTAGTGCAGTTGGGTTGTTGTATAAATTGTTGTGTTTTGTCTATATAAGCTTCTTCGTGCATTATTACTGTCGTATTTCCTTTGTCGGCCTTTGTAATTATTACGTCATTGTCTCGTAATTTTGCCCTTATTTGTTTAGCAATTTTTTGCTCGTTTGGATTCGTTTTTGTTTTATTGTGTTCTTTTATCGTTTTCTCGAGTATTTTGTCATTCTTTAATTCAGTTTTACTACATTTCAATTTAATTTAACAAAACTTTTAACTTTTTTTTGTATTTTATTCATATTTTTGGTGATTGGTCAAAAAGAAACAATATCAGTGCTTCTATTTTAATTATATTAGCGCATGGTTTACAATTTCTGCTTCAACGAATTGTATTTTTGTAGATGTTTCAGTTTTTAATACACAAGGCAGTGGTGGAATCATTTACGAAATTTTATTTTGGCGCCTTTAAATTTGTTTGTAAGTGTGTGATTGTAGCACCATCAAATAAATGATTTCAATGACAGCATATTATTTAGAGGATATTTTTTAGAATCGAATCTTGCGGTAAAGTTTCGATTAATTAGCCACTTTAATTTTAATACTTTCAATTTTATTTGTCTTCATCTTTAACTCTATATGAACCTTTCAAGTAGAGTGTCAGTCACGAGATTTATCGAGATATTATACGTTTGTGAGTACATTTTTCAGTTCTTCGCCGATTTTTCTGAATTGAATACACAGTTTTGTAGATATTGTAAAGCTACAAGGAAAGCAATTTTAGTTGCTTTTTCGAATTACAAAAATATTTTTTCATCATTTGTTATAGATTTAAGAAGTTTTTGGCCTAATTGTTTTCGCTTATATTTTAAGTTCGGTTGTGTTGTGCTTTTTACTGAATCTAATTAAACAATGGCTCGAAAGGCGTCAGTTTTGATAACTTGAATTAATGGGTTTGCATTTTACAATTATGAATTATAGTTTAGATCAGTGATGGGCCGTAGAGGAGAGGTTTTAATCCGCCCCGCCGAGCGTTTTTCTAAAAAAAAATTAATCACCTATTAAAAAATTATGCCCAAAAAATAAATTTACATTATGTTTTAAAAAAAGATATAAATTGACAATTTTAGCAAAAAAATGCGATGTTTTCATATTATATTGTGTCCAAACTGCGTAGATTTCTAGGAAATATTGTACACACAAGAGAACAACAACTTTCTGATGCAATATTCCAAGAAGAAACATAAACATCATAAAACACTAACAACTAATATAGAAAACTGAACGTATAACATAACAACAACTATTATATGTGAGATCTAGAAGATTCTTGAATATTCGAGACAACATGCGCAACAAATATAAAAGGGCCAGCGATGGATTAATCAGCAATCAGTAAAAGTGCAAATCTCCTGACGTAAATAATAAATTGTGAAGTAAAATGATAAAGTTGCCAACGTACAGTTTTATTTTTCTAATTAAAATAATAAAGTGTATTTTAAATATAAGTGCAGTAGTAAAATAGTCTAAGTTTTTTACCCCTATAAATGGCAATCGAAAATAGAAAGAGAAAAATTGATTCGGAATGTCGAATATTTCAAGAAGAGTGGACATGGAAGTACTTCTTTATGGAATATAACCAAAAACCTATTTGTCTTATCTGCCAAGAACCGGTAGCTGTACCAAAAGATTATTATCTCGCTAGGCACTTTAATTCACAACATCTTGGGTCGAAGTACTACAAAATGACAGATGAAGACAAGAAAGTTCATTCAGAGGAATTGAAAAGAAAAATATCTAGTCAGCAAATGTTTTTTAAAAGTCAAAGAAGTGTCCAGCGATTCTCCACGTTAGCTGGTCACATTGTTACCTACACAATAGCAAAAAGTAACAAACCGTTTTCTGAAGGAGAATTTATTAAGGATGTGTTAATTAGCATTGGAAGAATATTTTGCCCAGAAAATGTAAAAGATTTCGAATCTATAGGGCTGTCACATAGAACGGTCACAAAAAGAATTAAAGCAGTTTCTTCTGATTTAACCAATCAACTCGATGGACATCTTAAAAAGTTTAAGTACTTTTCACTCACTATGGACGAGAGTGTTGACAGGAGTGATACAGCCCAACTTCAGAGGAGTCGATGAAAACTTTGTAATGACCGAAGAACTTGCTTGTTTGAGATCTTTGAAAGGAAAGATGAGAGGAAAAATAATTTATGATGAATTTAGAGAGGGGATGGAATCTCTTAATGGCCCAATTTCCAAATTAATTAATTTAACAACTGATGGAGCACCTAACATGGTGGGAAAAATACGAGGTTTGCGGGAGTTTATAAAAGTCAGAATCCTGAAAGCGAAACAAGTTTTTTACATTGTATATTCCACCAAGATGTTCTTTGCAAGGCTGCCTTGGTAGTTAACCACGTACTTAATATTATTTTAAAATTAATTAATACTATTCGAGCCCGTGGTTTGTTACATCGACAATTTCAAGAGTTTTTATCGCAAGTTGATGCAGAATTTTCAGATGTACTTTATTACACAAAGATCAGGTGGCTGAGTTGTGGGCATGCCTTCTCGAGAGTTTGGAGTCTTCTCGAAGAAATTAAAGTTTTTCTAAAAACCAAAACGGAAATTTGGTATGAGTGGGAAATATTGGAGGATAAGAACTGGTGCATCGAGTTTGCTTTCTTCACGGTGTAACGACCAAAAGTCCGGAGTCGTTTTTGGTCACACAGAGAACTGTCTGACAACAGTCACAGGTCAATCCCTATCTTTTATTTTAAATGTATTTACTAAGACAATGAATTTATATTTAAATTGATATATTTTTCTACAATGCATCTTTCTATACACGCACATATTTATTTAGTTATAGAATCATTTACCAATAATATGAATTCATGTATTTACTTATATAAGCATGTAGTTATAAGTATTTATGTTGACGTAAGATTTAGTTCTAGTTATTATTGTAATTAGCCACGAAGGCATACGAGTATTGTAATTAGTAACATTCATATTGTAAAACTGGCTGCAGCTCGGTGGTGAAAACAGCCGTCGGCTGTGGTGTACTTACTACCGAAGTAATGTAAGTATGTTTGTGCATTAGTGTGTGGTAGGAAAAAGAGTATAAAAGCGCAAACATCAATCAGAAAGAATCAATTGGTGTGCGACCGGCAACAGGAGCAAAGGTAAATATCTCCCTCTACTTTTTTGTTTATTTTTGGACTGGTAGTCAGGATATAGATAAGGCCGTGGTAATACCCAGCCGAAGCTATACCCTGAGACAGTACAGAACTGCGACGTAGCGACCGCAAACAGAGCCGTGGTAATACCCAGCCGAGTTTGTGTCCGCAGTCGCCACCGACGGTGACCAGGCAGTGAACGGTTGCGCCGTGGTAATACCCAGCCCAGCCTACAGTGCCCTGCCGCTTGCGGCATACCGACCTATTTCGACAGAGCGAACACAAACAGAGCCGTGGTAATACCCAGCCGAGTTTGTGCCCGCAGTCGACTTAGAAAATGACGTTCGCCGGATCGCATAAAGTAGAAGATGTTTACTGGAGCTGCCTGCATACACACCAGTTCACAAGATTTGAGGTCGAGCTGCAGTCAAGTTGCGAACTAGGAATAGGGCAACCCCTTTCCTGAATAAAGAGCAACACTGTGAGTAAGGCTTCGTCTTTTTTTTTGGAATCGACACAACACGACCCTGGACGCCGCTGAGCATACCTCAGCTACCAGGAAAACGTGTCGTTACAATGGCGCCCGAGCAGGGACCCTTATAGGGTTACAGAAGGAAGAGAGAGAGGTTACGCCGCTGCCGCCGTACAGCTACTGGGTACCGCCGCTGCCGCCGTACTGCAACCAGAAGCCGCCGCTGCCGCCGCTGCCGCCGTAGCACTACTAGGTGCCGATGTACCGCTGCTACTGTGTGCTGCCATCACACCAGCAAGATGTTGAAGACATCATGGGCGTATGCCTTACGCAAGGAGGACTTGGTGAAATACCTGGGAATCTTTGCCCAAGACTCCTCAGGCAACGTAGAAGAGCTGAGGAAGCGGTTCGCTAGGTTCTTAGCAACAGAACATAGCGAGAAGCGTAAGCAAGAGCTGTTGGAGTTGCAATCCAGGCACGAGTATTTGCCTGGCACCACGCAACTGCCACTACCAGGACCAAATGAGACTGGTCACACCAAACTGGACACACCTTTGAAGGATGAGACAATCCGGGTACCCACAATAGAAGCCATCATGCCCAATCCCTCGCCTGTTAAACCATTCACACAACCGATGGGAGCCGATATGGGCAGTACAACATCAACCCGCCATGACGAACGAATCATGGTGGTAGAGCAGGTCCGTAAATGGGGTCTGAAATATGCGGGTGGCAAAGACCCTCTAGAATTTGTGGAACGAGCGGAAGAGCTCGCCGAGATATACAATGTGGACATCAACCAGCTGCCGAGAGTGATGCCAGAAATTTTAAAAGAGAAGGCCTTGATCTGGTTTCGTAACAATAATCGCCACTGGAACCACTGGCACTCTTTTAAGAGAGATCTATGTGCGTTTTTCCTGTCCTCCAACTATTTTGAGAAATTGGAAGACGAAATCCGGAAAAGACTGCAACGGCCGAAAGAACCCTTTAAAGAATATGTGCTGTCACTACAACAACTGATGCGACACAGCAGCCTCACCGAAGCACAAAAAGTGGAAAGAATTTTCCGCAACGCGCGAGCTGATTACCAGTGGTATATTAGGAGGAAAGATTTCATTTCATTGGGTGAGCTGCTCCAACTGGCTGATGATATGGAGAGTATACCTGCTGCACCTCCAAACCGAGGTGAGCATCATCGTATGCTAAGAAGAACTACAGCCAAGGTGCCACCAGGGGTGGTACAGTGTGACAATAACCCCAAAGCCAACGAAACCACTCTGATCTGGGACGAAGACAGACTACGCGCCATTCTGCTGATTGAGGGACAGTCCGTGGATGCCATCATAGACACCGGGGCCACGCAAAACTTCATTACCCCCAGAAAACTGAGGAGTTTTAATAAAGTGCCACAGAAAGCGGCTAGCATCAACGTACTCTTGGCTGACGGTACAAAGAAGGTTATTCGCCATTCCGTACATTTGAAGGTGACGTTGGGTAACAAGACATCCCGGGTAGAATTCCTTCTGCTAGACGATGCCACTGAGGACATCATACTGGGCCTGGATTTCTTGAGGAAAGTCAACGCGGTCATCTCTTGCGCCGGCCTAAATGCGCGGAGTACGAGAGAAGTGCAGTCGGGAACAACACCCGCGGACAACACGGTAAGTGGCATTCTAAGGACACAGAAAGTCCAACATGAGATTAAGATCCACAACACCGCAAAGAAAAGAACGGTGTCCCGAGACTACCAACAAGAGGCGGCCCGATTGTTAGAAGACGAGTTACCCAAATTAAAAAGGGTCCAAGGAATAACGGCTAGCACGAAACATCGAACTGTTATGAAGAAAACAGAATGTCTCGGACACGTTATTACCCAAAGAGGGATAAAAACGAACCCCAATAGAATAGCCGCTATTTCTGAGCTACCGGCGCCCCAAAATGTCACAGAAGTTAGACGCTTCCTTGGAATTACCTCGTGGTACCGAAGATTCGTGCCCGATTTTGCCTCCGTAGTGCAACCACTAACACAGTTGCTGAAAAAAGGCAAACATTGGAAATGGCGAATTAAACAGCAAAGGGCATTCGAACAACTAAAGGCGAAGCTGACGTCCGCACCAATTTTAGCCTGCCCCGATTTCAACGAGACGTTTGTGCTACAGACGGATGCCAATCAATACGGGCTAGGGGTGGTCTTAACCCAGACCCTAAATGGCGAGGAACGAGTGATAGCATATGCCAGCCGGCACTTAAATGCCGCCGAGAAGAACTACTCAGCCACGGAAAAGGAGTGTTTAGCCATAATATGGGGAATCCGGAAGATGCGTGCGTACCTTGAAGGTTATAAGTTTGTAGTCATCACCGATCATTTATCTCTCAAATGGTTAAACAATATCGACAATCCCACTGGTAGACTGGCCAGGTGGGCATTGGAACTTCAACAGTATCAATTTTCGGTCCAGTATCGCAAGGGTAAGCAAAATGTGGTGGCAAACGCATTATCACGACAACCCAGGGATGCTATTAAATTGGTCCAAACTGTTTATCAGGCTCCATGTCCATGGATAACACAACGGATGAGGGAAGTGCGAGAACAACCTGAGAGATTTTCAGATTTCTCCATCCAGAATAACCAGCTGTATAAACATTCCACACGAAGTTGGAACGACGAAGATTGCACACCATGGATGTTGTGTGTACCGACATCCATGCGGGAACAGGTCATCCAAGAGAACCATGGCACTGCAGCAGGAGGACACTTCGGAATGAGAAGAACACTCAATAAGGTCGCCAGCCGATACTTCTGGCCAGGTATGTCACGAGACATCGGTAGATACGTGCGAAGTTGTAAGTCTTGCCAACAATACAAGGCAATGCAACAACTACCTGCCGGGGAAATGTTGACCAGAATTCCCACCGAACCATCGGCCTTTAATACCAGCGTATCCGAATCCACGGATTATTCGCCCTCTTATCTCACCCAAGGACGAGAACCCCGACTGCCCAATGCCCTTTACGACAAGGTCACCATAGGCACAGGGGCACGCAACCCCGATCCAAATGATCGAAGTCAGGAACTCCGCGAGGTATTTACGATCGTTCGCCGGAATCTGGAGAAGGCATCACAGAAACAACAACATTACTATAACCTACGTCGCCGAAGGTGGAAGCCCAAAATAGGTGACCAAGTATGGGTACGACAACATCCGCTCTCTAAGGCCAGCGATAAGTTTGCGGCAAAGCTCGCACCGAAATTTGGGGGACCCTATATCGTTACGGGGTTTATATCTCCGGTAATTGTACGTCTTCGGGAGACACAAAGTGCTAAAGAGCGAAATGCGCATTTGAGTGAACTTAAACCTCACCACCACTCAGACTAATCGACCATCTTGTGTGTTCTCTCATTTCATTACAGAAGTAGAACGAAGGATGGCCACAGCATTGGGTGAACATAAATCGGAAAGGAGTAACCTGTGTCCGAGTGGCCGAGAAATTCCGCACACCAGAGGAGGAGGTGGTGTAACGACCAAAAGTCCGGAGTCGTTTTTGGTCACACAGAGAACTGTCTGACAACAGTCACAGGTCAATCCCTATCTTTTATTTTAAATGTATTTACTAAGACAATGAATTTATATTTAAATTGATATATTTTTCTACAATGCATCTTTCTATACACGCACATATTTATTTAGTTATAGAATCATTTACCAATAATATGAATTCATGTATTTACTTATATAAGCATGTAGTTATAAGTATTTATGTTGACGTAAGATTTAGTTCTAGTTATTATTGTAATTAGCCACGAAGGCATACGAGTATTGTAATTAGTAACATTCATATTGTAAAACTGGCTGCAGCTCGGTGGTGAAAACAGCCGTCGGCTGTGGTGTACTTACTACCGAAGTAATGTAAGTATGTTTGTGCATTAGTGTGTGGTAGGAAAAAGAGTATAAAAGCGCAAACATCAATCAGAAAGAATCAATTGGTGTGCGACCGGCAACAGGAGCAAAGGTAAATATCTTCCTCTACTTTTTTGTTTATTTTTGGACTGGTAGTCAGGATATAGATAAGGCCGTGGTAATACCCAGCCGAAGCTATACCCTGAGACAGTACAGAACTGCGACGTAGCGACCGCAAACAGAGCCGTGGTAATACCCAGCCGAGTTTGTGTCCGCAGTCGCCACCGACGGTGACCAGGCAGTGAACGGTTGCGCCGTGGTAATACCCAGCCCAGCCTACAGTGCCCTGCCGCTTGCGGCATACCGACCTATTTCGACAGAGCGAACACAAACAGAGCCGTGGTAATACCCAGCCGAGTTTGTGCCCGCAGTCGACTTAGAAAATGACGTTTGCCGGATCGCATAAAGTAGAAGATGTTTACTGGAGCTGCCTGCATACACACCAGTTCACAAGATTTGAGGTCGAGCTGCAGTCAAGTTGCGAACTAGGAATAGGGCAACCCCTTTCCTGAATAAAGAGCAACACTGTGAGTAAGGCTTCGTCTTTTTTTTTGGAATCGACACAACACGACCCTGGACGCCGCTGAGCATACCTCAGCTACCAGGAAAACGTGTCGTTACAACGGATTTACTCGAGAACTATATTAAACTGAAAAAGAAGTTACAGGGTAGAAATCAATTTATAGATGAAACTTGGGGCAGTTTGAGGTCTTTTAAAACTCAATTGTTTATATTTTCTAAATGTTTGGGAAAAAATGATTTAACTCATTTTCCAAGACTTAATTCTTTGAGGCCTGTGAGTGAAGAGAAGTTAAAAGTCTTTTCACAATCTTTATTAAAACTGTATTCAGAATTTGAGGCCAGATTTGCTGATTTTAAAAAAATCCAACCATGTTTAGATATTTTTCCAATGCCTTTTAATGTTAATCCTGAGAATGTTCCATCTGATCTACAATTGGAAATTATAGAATTGCAAGGTAATAATAATTTAAAACAGCTGTTTTTAAATACAAACAAGCTTAACTTCTATAAATCCTTACCAAAAGATGAATTTCCAAAGCTAAAAAGCTAAAGCAGAAAATTATGGCAATGTTTGCTTCCACATATTTATGTGAACAGGCCGTTTCAGTAATGAAATGCAGAAAAAATTCAATAAGAAACCGATTGTCGGACGAGAGTCAATTTAATTTATTAAAAGTCGCATCCTCCCAGCTGGAACCAGATTTTGAGGAAATTATGTCAAGTCAGAAACAGATCCATGCTACCCATACATCTGGAAAATCTTAAAATCATAATAAACCGTATCTTATAAAATTTTTATGTTGTTTTAAAATATTACGTAATATAACTAATAAATATATAGCTTAAACCGAACTTTTAATTGAACAGCAACCCCATAATATTTTAATGAATGACCCTCTATGTTTTTTTTTTTTAATTTAATGGCCCGCCGCAAGATTTTTTTTAATTAATTGGCCCGCCACCCAAAAAGTTCGCCCATCACTGGTTTAAATAATACAACAATACAATAATAATTCAAATATGAAAATTGGTTGGATGGTTCTGTTCCCAATAGCCCTTATTAATATTTAAACAGCTGTTAGGGTACCAGCTAATAATCAGGCGTTCAAAGGTCTGCCGAATTGCTGAGACTTAAAGGCGAGTACGCTGATGCCAATTTGAATTCAGAGTTAAGTCTAATTTTTATTTACAATTTATCCTAGCAAATATATTACTTATGAATCTATCTTACCGTCTAGTATTGAGTGCCTTTCTATTTCCACTTAATATTGAGTTTCTACAATGTACTACAATGTTTGCAAAATAATATCTCATAAATGTCAGCAAAGTAAATTTAAACATTCTTAGAATTTGATACATCAATTTAAATTTACTTTGGTGGTTTTTCATGTCGCACTTCAACATTTATACGTCAAGTAGCCGTTGCGCTACACCGTTGAAGTTTGCATGTACACACTTAACATGCAGCATGACGATATGGGTATACTATAATATATATTCTATTTAAGGTAGTCCTTTTAGTTTTAGATATTCAGCAATAAATATTTAAAATAAATATTTGGCTTTGAATTTACCGGTTAAGTGCTTAACAATTATATTTAATTATTTAGGTTCCAATAATAGCAAGTTAACTGAGCTTAAATTTATCGATATTTTGACAAAACACTATTGCGATTTTTGGCTGTACTAAGATTTATGCTGGCAGATTATTAATATTAAATTAGAATTTCAAATTATAGTGTTGCTAAATCTGTCTTTAGATTTACACTCTAAAATTTATAACATTGTGGCTTAAGTTAACTTAAGAACCTAAGTTAATGCAACGATTTCTTACAAGTTTAATATGGAAATAACAGTGGGTAAATATATTTCTCGTATACTTTAATTTTTTGCCTTGAAATACCCTCAATCATGCAAAAATTAATAACATCAGATATTTTTATTGATCCATTAATCTATGGATTAGTTGAAATTACAGTTATATCGATTTGAACGATCTTGTCGAACAAAACAAAAGAAGATGTAGCTCGGCTTTAGCTAGTTCCGTTAAATCTAATTTACAAGTAAACTTCTATTTCAAAATATTCTTTAATACTTCAGCGCACTTCTTTTAAAAGTTTTGAACCAACATTTGATGGCTGTAATTAAAATCGTTACAATTTATGGCATCTACAACGTCGCATTTGCCACGAGAGAAGATTTTATGGTTTAAGAAAGCGTACACAATTTTAGACTAATTTGAAAAGGTTTTTAATAAAAACATAGAAATGTTTGAGAGAATTTGTGAATGGAAGTAAGTTAATTTATAAATAGCGTTTAAAATATTGTGCTTTTTAAGGTTCTTGCAAAACTTCTTAAAATTTATTATTTTTTAAAATTGCTAAAAACGTTTGCAAACCATCAGCGCCCTAAATTAAATTCTGCTATTAAACATTTTATATTGTTACGGATGTGTCTTGCTTAAGTTTTAAAATAAAATAATTAAGCAATAAAGCGAGCTACTGGGTATGTTGCTTACCAACTGCGTGGCTTGCTATAGAAAACTTATGGTGCAACAACAAAATTTCTAGTTACAAACTGCGTAGAAATTTTATACACAAACAACAACAATTTGATATGCTGTTCTGTGATAACTGCCTGGCATGCAAGACAAAAAAACAAATTTCTGTTTACTAATTAAACGCGCAAGACAACAACAAACATGTATGCTATTTACCATCTGCGTAGTTTTCTAAGAAAACTTATCTACACGAGACAACAATATTTTGAAATAAATCCCAAGCAGAAACCTTATCAGCATAAAAACAAAAAAATACACACAGACCTACAGACGCCTATACATCGAATAAACAACATACTACAACAAAATGTGATACAGAGGGAGTAGAAGATTCTTTAATTTTCTAGACTTTAAATGGACAAATATAAAAAGGGCAGCGTCTGAGTGGATAGTCAATCAGTGTAAACTTAAACCTCTTGAAGAAAAGACGTGCATCTAAAGTAAATTGTTCTGTAGTAGTGTCAACCTTGTGTAATTAAAGTAATAAAACTTGTTATTAATTTAAAAACTCTAGAAACTGGTGTTATTTATTTTGCAGTAAAGAAATCACAACAAAACGTTTATAAAAGGTATAAAAGTAACGATATTTTGTATTACAGTAAAATATAACAGCAAGATTTTTTGATGGAAGCGAGAAATTTTTTTTTTTGCTTCCTGTTATTTTTTCCTATAGATAACAATTATTCAAAAGAAGGTAAGTTATGAAACTCTCAACCATAACCATTAATAAACTTTGTATATTTCCTCAGTAAACAAGTAGTAAGATTCTTAGGCAAATAGCAGAAAATTTTGTCGATGCAATTTATCCAGTTGACAGGAGTCACTTCATTCACAAGAAAAGAATTTATTAATTGTTTTCATGTGAACTCTAAAAAAGAATATTGAAATGGTATTTTCTCTACCAACTGCTAAATAAATATCACAAGGACAATTGGTTAACAGAACATATCAACAATGGTTGAATAAATAAAAAGTCTTAGTGACAGTTGAGGAAAAATAACAAAAAAAAGGAAAATAAACATGTTTATAAAGGAAAAGAAATAGAAGAGAAAGAAAGAAAAGAAAAATGTAAAAATAATTTCAGTTAAATTTCATTTACACTGTGAAGGCGTTAAAAATCATTTGTTTAATGGACAAACTTATTTATCTGGTTAAAGTAAAAAATAAAAACGTCAGAATATTTAAAAAAAATTTTTTGGAAAGAAATATTTGTAACGGTTGGTCTTGCGTCATAAATAGTTACCACAAATGCAAGGCGAACGGAAAACTAAAGTCGTTTAAATGCTAATGGCAATATCACGAAAAGATACTCCGATTATTATTGTTAGCTCTCTATAAGTGTATATCGCACCCTAAATACAAAAGGGTCACAACTCAAAATACTAAAATTGCCGCAACTCGAAATAATTCTCTTTAGTTCATCGTATTTTTCCAGTTAAAGAAGATAGTGAGGTGATAGAAATTTTTGTAGTAGTGTTTTAGAAAATTTTGATTTGTGACTCATTTGTATTTAGGGTGCGACATGCTTGGTGAAATTACTCTCTGTAAGTTGTTGCGTGAATTTTTCAGTGGAACCGCACATTATTCCCGAAGTGTGCGAGTGAAATTTAGAGTTTAAGTTAAAATATTTTTTAGCTACGTTAAAAAGCAGTTAATGCCACAGATATTTAAGATTTTATGTGTAAGGTGCAATGCCTATAATAATAGGGTATTGCACGCACCTGATGTAAAAATCCAATTATACTTTGATGGTTATTAACTTTTAAGGAATATACTTCAACCACTGCTTTAATATAGATATTTGTGTTCCACACGTTTGCATGGGAATATCATGCATAATAAATGCTGTAATTTTTCTTCATTAAATTGTTAGTTCAGATTTTCTTACTTAGTTAATAGGTGCGGTTCCGGTTGTTCCAATTAAGGTAAGTTTTTGCTAGAATATGCATTAATAATGCCGGCTAACCAGTCCAACGCAAATTGAGATATTCAGTTCCACAATAAAAATAAGTTTGTTACTTGTATATGATTTTTATAATAAAGTTTTCTCGTTACACTCTGATGTATACTTGCTATGTAAGAAAGTATCACACCCAATGTTCTACACCAACAAGTTTTGCGCTCTTGTACAAATATAAATAAAAGAAGTGTCTGATAAAAATATAACTGCGCAACCAAACGAAACTGAATTTCTTGTTTTTATAGACTGTACCGGTTATAGTTCTCCAGATACTTGATAAATATTTTAATTTAATATGGAGGACACCACTTAACGGCAAGTAATACGCGAGTTTATTAGTATAAAATTTTAATTCGCTACGTGTTACAGTTCCTTAAATACATTACAGTAATTATTCACTACTTTAATTCATTAATTTTTTGTTTAATTACTATCATTGATTTTGAATTTTCTTCATTCTGTGGTTCTCTAGACGCGAAGTTAAAATTATTTAATATGTACCATTGCCCCCTGTTCAAACGAGGCAAAGTCTTAGTATGACTTAAAGTAGAATAAGATGATAATGATTAATTAAGTTGGTGGGGGAAATGTTACGCTTAAGGAAAATATTTTAAAATATAAAACATTTTTTCACACAGCTAATAAGGACCTGAGAAAATTTCCAAAAGATTTATCAAATGTTTAAAACAACAACGAAAAGAAAAAATACTCATAAATACACACAAACACCAAAATCAGAAGGAATACCTATTTAAAGATCTTATATAATTAAAAACCATGTTGTTGACATAACAGTTCACAAAAATTGTATGGAAACAATATCGTTTCACGCAGTACAAACAACAACAACAGCCTAAAATTATTCAATTTGACTTTCAAAAAATTATCGGAGTTATTACAGTTCACAAAAATTGTATGGAAACAATATCGTTTCACGCAGTACAAACAACAACAACAGCCTAAAATTATTCAATTTGACTTTAAAAAAATTATCGGAGTTATTAAATTTCAAATATTAAATTTTTTGGAATATTTAAAACGAATTAATTTTTCGCCAACTGCAGCTTTCATCCACGTTTCATTATACAATTTATAAAACAAAGCAAAATTTAGAAAAAAAAACTAAAACTCTTATTAACTTAATATATTATACATACAAAGGGTGAAAACTTCAAATAGAGATGCCTTTTCTATTGTCACACATAAACAAAATCACAAGTTTTTCTAATAAAACTTTCTACTGGCAGATAAAAGGAAAAGGCAAACAAAATAATTTTTACGATTTTATTTCGCCTGTTCTGCGTACAATTTTTTTCATAGTCATTTTGTATACTTTTTCTTTTGTTTTCTTTTTTGTAGAAACTTACACCTTTTTGCCATTTGATTTGAAGTTAATGGCCATTTTATCACCATTAAAACTAAGCTGAAGATCTTATTGTATTGATGCACAGCCATTGATTGTTTTAGTTTTATTTTATTTGCTTTAGAGGCGTTTAATATACTTGTTTTCATATCGCTCTTTTGGCCTTGAGGTCAATTGCCATTATCTGGTCATTAGCGAAAAGCTTTTTTATATTTAATAAATTTTAATCTTTTAACGAATTTCTATAAAGCGTTAATAAAATTTATTTCAAATTAAATCTATAACAATATTGCAGTTAGGCACCTGCTTATATATAAGAGTATATTTTCCCTAATTGATTGTATGAAGACTTGTGTAAGTATATTTTAGTACTTCTTAGGTTTTTTTACATATGCGCTAGACTTAATATTTAGTATGTTTATTATGGTAAAAAGGAATAGACTTTAAATACTGAATGTTCATGAAATTGTAAAACAAAAGCGGACTTACATATATAACGCTGTATTAAGATTAAATTACTTTCTCTCACAATAGAAATGTGCAGAGATTGTAATGTTTAACAAGCCAAATAAGCGAGAACACAATGTTTCATCCTACAGACCCATAAACTTACTAGTGATATTCTCCAAAATAAATATTTGAAAGAATATTCCAGAGCAATGCCATCGTATTGTAGCGTTCATAAGAGACTTATTGGAAGCCAACAAACATTGTTCGGGAGTTTTTCTTGACGTACAATAAGCGTTTGATAAGGTATGGCATGCCGGGTTATGCTTTAAATTAAAAAAAATTACTTCCTACGCCATTCTATTTACTGCAAAAATCTTTTTTAACAGACAGAAGCTTCTATGTCAAAGTAAACTCTGAAATATCTAAAATAAGTAGTATTAAAGCAGGAGTCCCTCAAGGCTCCCTCTACACAATATTTACGCCTGATATGCCAACTAATAAAAATGTTTTAATTGCAACTTATGCAGATGATACTGCAGTATTTATTTATTTATTTATCATTAATTGTCTACGGAATTTAACAGCCTTGCAGACATTTTAATTAAAATACAATATAAATTATCTTAAATTAACACCCATACAATAATAAATACTAGCTTTACATACAACATAAAAATTTGCTCAAATTTAACATACATACAATAAAAACAAATTCTGTAAAAAAAATATACATAAATGCAAACACCTAGTTGTTCAGATAAAGTAATAAGTTATTTCTTATTGCGCTTACTGACAAATTGTAATCTACGAAATTATAATATTTATTAAAATCTGCACAAATTCTCCTAAAAGGGTCCGCGTTAGCATAATTGGCTCGAAAGAATTCCACTGCTAAAGGTATAAAATGTCGTGTAGGGCGTTTCGGTACATTTAGAGTAATCCTGTTAATAAGTGAATGAGTAGAAACATCGCCAATTATCACACCAAAAATGAACGAAATATTAAGTGCTGTTCTACGACTCCTTAAAGTTGGTAGCTTAATAAGAGAAAGTCTAGCTGAATAGGCAGGTAAGTCCAAAGGGTTAAAGTTCAAACCACGGAGGCAAAAAAGCAGGAACTGTGTTTGAACAGATTCGAGAACATCTGAGTATTTTCTATATATAGGGTCCCAAATGACGGATCCAGAATAGTCTTGACAAGGGACATATAAAGGCTTTTGGTAACGTATGGATCATCAAACTCTTTAGCCAACGTTTCACAAATCCAAGTACACCTCTAGCTTTGTTTGCTGTCAAATTGATATGTGCAATAAAATTGAGTTTGGAGTCCAATCCAAGATCTACTATTTTGTCAACTTCCTCCAAATGATGGTCATCGATATAGTAGCACGCAGTTATCGGTTTCTTTCTAGCAAAGCACATATATTTACATTTCTTGAGATTTAGCTCCATACGATTTATTCTACACCAGTTGTGAAACGAGTTAAGGTCACCTTGGAGGCGTTGCTGGTCAATTACTTGACAATAACTAAGAAAAACTATTACATCGTCAGCGTACATCAAAATATTGGATGATTGAATCACATCAGGCAAGTCATTAATAAATAGCAAAAAAAGAAGCGGCCCCAGGTGGCTTCCCTGTGGTACTCCAGATAGAACCTTTATGGATCTAGAGGAGGCGTTATTAAAACGAACCATTTGTTTCCTATTTGTTAGGTAAGAGTAAATCCATTTGACAGTTAAATCGGCAAAACCTATTAATTCCAATTTTTTCTTTAGGAGGATATGATTTATTTTATCAAATGCCTTGCTGAAATCAGTATATATAACGCCAGTTTGTTGTTTTTTTTTTTTTAAATCCACGATGTATAATTGTTGAAAAGTGTAAAAGATTTGTTATGCTAGAGCATCCCTTCCGAAATCCAAGTTGATTATTGGTTATCAAACTTGATGTATGAAAGCATAAATGTTCAGTTAATTTTGCAATACCACGGTAATTTGAAATATCAGACCTGTTACATGATTTAAAAAAAGGAATAATATAAGAATCCTTCCAGATTTCAGGAAAAGTACCATATTTTATTGACATGTTGAATAAAATTTCCAAAGGGATGGAAATACTTTCAGCACATTTTATCAAAATATTACTGGGGATGTTGTCAGGTCCACAATTATATGAGAATTTAATCCTTTTCAATTTCTTGGAGATTGTTAAAATATCGATAAATGGTATATTAATCGTTTAAGATTTTGCAATATTAAATGGGTACTTAAAACATTCATCATAATCTTCAACTGAGTAATTTGTCGAGAAAAAATCGGGGAATAAATTGCATATAACAGTTTCATCACTAGATTCGGTTTGTTGGAACTTTAAAGTAGAAGGGAATCCATCTATTTTCCTTTTTTGATTAACAAATCTGTGAAATGCTTTTGGATTGCGTTTTAAATTGACTTTCAATTTGTGCATATAAATACTATAAGATAGTTTATTAAGTGAAGAGTATGTAGCGCGGCTAATAGAATACCTTAAATAATCAGTAGAATCACCAGACTGTTTGAATTTTTTATATAGTCTGTTCTTCCTATTTTTAGTGTACGATAATAGCTTATTGTTCCAAGGATCTAATAATTGCCCGAACAATGCATCAAATTTACTGCAGTTGAAATTAAATGCCATCGAGTCATGGCTAAACAAATGGAAAATTAAGGTAAATACGCAAAAATCTATACACGTTACTTTTTCTTTACGACGCGGAAATTGCCCCGACGTAAGTTTAAATAACAATCCAATACTACAAAAAGACTACGTAAAATACTTAAGAATGTATATTAAAACAAAGAAACAACAACTAAATATTAAAACAAAAAGAATGTGTTGGCTTCTAGGCCATCGATCTAAATTAAGTCTAGAAAATAAAATTATTTTATACAAAACTATTTTAAATGGCCGTTTGGACTTATGGAATACAGCTATGGGGAACAACTAGTAACTCTAATATTGAGATTTTACAGCGGTTTCAGTCAAAAACTCTACGTGCAATAGTAAACGCTCCTACACGATGATCTTTTTGTTACAAACGTAAAAGACGACATTACAAGATTCAGTGATGCGTGTTTGGAAAGGTTAAGTCAACACGTTAACCCACTAGCTATTGCTCTACTTGACGATAATGAAGAAATCAGAAGACTTAAGAGGCATCATATACTCGAATTGCCCTTCAGAAATTAATTAGTTATTATTCTGTTTTATGTTATTTAATAGTATATTTTTCTTTTAACTTGTCATTTTTATTTTTTTTTTTTTTTGTGTTGTATCAATGGATTCCAACACGATATGTGAATTTTTTATTATATCTAATTTACTTATTGGCCCTAAGTGGACGGATTGTAAATAAAGAACAATTAAAAAACGAAAAATTTGAGGTTGGTGCACAAGAGAAAACTAGCAAGACAAGGAAAGTAAAGCAATACAAAACTTATTGCAACGAAAAATATTTCATTTTCGCCTTTTAGCGAATCTAAAATAAATATTTCAATGTAACCAATCTGATAATGCAGGTGTCTCTGAGCTATGCGTCCGGGGTTGTGTGAAGTCTGTTGCAATATACGGCTGTGAATCCGATGTCTCCATCTTGCGTTAGAAATATTTCGGCCAAACACTATTTCCAAAAACAAACAATATTTTTTAGCCTACAAATAATTCAGATAAAACAGTCAATTATGAAATGTTGTTGTTTGTGGGTTTTTCTTTATCAAATTGGGTTAATAATTTTGGGAATGCTAGTCCACAAGCATTTTCCGATTTCACTGAAATTTCACTTCTACGAGAAGTAAAAAACAACAAAAATATTATCTATGTTGCCATTGGTAAAAACCTCAATCGAAACTTTAATAAAAGCGTTTCACCAAATACAGTGAGAATAGTGTTAAAGGCAATTCGTTTAAGTTTAAATTTTAACATAAAATAAATGAAATTAGCTATTGTGTCATTTTACAAATTATGTAGTTTCTAAGAAATCTTATGAATACAAGACAATAACACCATGTTTATGTAAAATTTCACAAAATAAAATAAACAAACAGAAATTAAAAACAACTAAAATAGAACAAAAAACACACACTGTCAAACAGGTGTCTACACTAAATAGTGACAACAACAACTGGATCTGATGATGTTGAAGTAAAATTCGTGAGAATCGCTCAAAACATCATCTATAAGCTCCATCTGCTGGGGAATAGTTAGTTTAAGTTTAAGTTAGGCGCTAAACTGGTAAATTTGCCATTATGTCTTTATGTGTGTATAAACGAGAATAAGTAAATAAATTGTGTAATTGAACCTAAAACTCTAAAATATTGTGTATTTTGTAAAACAAGAACTCAATAAAACACAACGTTTCTTAAAGGAGTAAGCAAAACAGCTGATATCAGAATTATTATAGCAGGTTTTTCATCAAGAAGTCTGTTTTTCAATTATGGCAACATCAACAGCATTTTAGTTTGAGATTTAGTTTTGTGATGAATTCATAGTAGATGCATTGGCAATTGTTACAATTAATTCAATTTCGCACGAAAATCACATTAAAATAATTCAAATCCACTATGAAAATGCTAGTTCTATTAAAGATATATTTCGTAAAATTAGTGATTTTTTCGGACAACATAATCGTCCTTCTTAGAGAGCTATTGAGAATTTGATTATTAAATTTGAGTCGGCAGGCTCAATACAAAATGTACGATCACCAACGCGTGTTCGGCGAGTCGTTCAACTGAAAACATCGCAGCCGTGAGCCATAGCATTAAAGCAGATCCAAATTTGTCAATTCCTCGACGTTCTCAAAAATTGAGATTATCCAAAACCACAAAATGCCTTTGAAGCCTTACAAGATTCAATTGGTACAGGAAACCGACCGATCATTCCCATCGCTGTAGATTCATTCATTTTATTCAGGAACAGCTGGCTGGTTTTTCTAAAAAAAAATTTTCAGACGAAGCCCACTTTCACTTGTCAGGGTATGTCAACAAGCAAAATTGCCCCATTTGGGCTTCTAAAAATCCTAAAGCGATTATTGAGAAGCCTTTGCATGCTCAACGTGTCACTGCATGGTGCGCTATGTGCTGTTCGAAGATTGATCACGCTATAGCGAGATTCTAGCAACTCAATTTTAGACTATTATTAACGATGTGGATATCACTGACATGTGGTTTCAACAGGACGGTGCAACATGCTACACAGCCAATCAAACTATTAATTTATTGCAAACGAAATTTGCCGATCGCATAATTTTACGACAATCAGCAGTTAATTGCCCAGTCAGATCGTGTGATTTAACACCACGGGATTATTTTTGTGGAGCTGTGTTAAGGACAGAGTCTATACGGAGCCAATCGAATCGATTTCAGCCTTAAAACTGAAAATCCGTAATATGCTTAACGATATAGGGCCGGCATTTTGCCAAAAACTGATTCGAACCTCTTATGAAAGGATCGACATCTGTCAGCATGGTCGTGGTGGACATTTGCCAGATATAATTTTTCATTTATAATTGCCGAACTTTTCCCTTTGTAATAGAATAAAAATGTGAATCATCTTCTTCTAATTTTTTTTATTTTGTGTTACAAACCAAACTTCTTGTTGAAAACCCCTTTAAAAGGTTAATGTGATAAAAGAGAGAATATTATTGATAAAATTCGAAAACAATTAAGAGAAGTTATAAAACGAATAATGAAAATATTAAGCTTAATATATTCAGATATTCATCCCTATTCGATTCGAATGGAAAATGTTTGGCCAAATTAGTATTCTACGTTCGATTTTTTGTATTTTACGGTTTTGTAAGTTTGCAATTTACTGACATAAAGAATTTCCATTTACACGTTATTTTATTTCAAAAAAATGTAAGTATAAAATGAAATAGGAGGTTTCCCATATCAATTTTCAAATATGTTTTGCTTTTCTCGGTTCAAATATGTATAAGATTTATTTAATTGCAGGTCAAAAACAACAACAAAAATAGGAAATGGTAAGAATTCACAAAAGCGCAACAGAATTTTTAGCTCTGGTATAGTTCGGCCACAAATAATGGGTGAGCTAATTTGAGGTTAGGAATTAAATTGTCCGTCAAATAATTAAGTGTCAAGAGTTTAGCTATCATCCTTTGATACTAATTTAGTAAAAATTTGGAATGGAACATGTAAAGGTATGTTCTTGAGCAAAGAATTTTAATTGTGAAAATTTTCTATCAAAATGATGAAAATTTTACTGTTTCATTTCGTAAAATTGGATCAGTTTTTCCTCGTAATGGGGCTCCTTTTGAGACCGATATGGTTAATTTAGTCAATAAATTCGAAGTTGTTGCTGAGAATAAACAAAAAGAAAACGCTCGTAGTGAGCATAGTAATGCCACTGAGCAGCAAAGTGTTGAGAATGAGCCCCGAAAATCAACTCATAAGATCGTTATCTTCACGCTTCTAATGCTTAATTCGTTCAAGAATAAAAGCCGACCGACCATGGTTTGCTTCAAAAGTTTGTTAATTGGCTGTTTGGTAAACTGAACGCATTTTTCATCGTCTCTTCTTCGGAAGGAAGGATGATGAACTCCGAAGATGTTTGAAATATTGGGATAATAAAATAATATTAATTAAAACTAAAAATAAAATTCTCTTTATTTGAATACAAAGGGTTGACCTCGGGGCCCGAAAAAAAACAAATCATTTTATATACTAAAAAGGTCGAATAAAACAATCAATAAATTTCATAAAGTTATTATGAGGTCGCGTTCTCAATGTTTGGGTATAACATTCTCCCCTACTATCCGAAAGTTTATCCTAGCAGAAGATTCATTTCAAACAAATTTGCACTCACAACTTCGACGTGGTGCTGCCAAATTTCGAGTGTAATTTTAATCGGTAAAATTAGGTACTGCCCACTAATTTCTCTATTTTTCTGTTAAAAGAAAATATAGTTTTTGCATGATGAGTACATAGGTGAACAATAAGCAGACACAAATTGGCATATTCTTAATCAATGACTATCTTCGCCATATAAAAAATTTAAAATTTTTTTACTATTTTAATAATTATCTAAAATAACCTAACATAACTGAATAACCTAAACATAATTTGATATATTTGAAGTTTGGTTTTTATTTTTTTTTTTTTGTTAAAAATTAAATATATTTAAATTAATTTAATTATTATTTAATTAATACCTAATTATTCCTCACACACTCTTGGATTTTTCAAGGACATTATTTCACTATATTATTTTAGTTATTTGTTTACAGAATGACTAATTTTGTGCTAATTTTATGTTAAGGAACTTTTGTTGATAATTTCCCTCAAAAAATCTAATAAGGGAGATATTTGTACTTAATGCTAAGTCTTATAATAATCTTCAATTAAGGAAGGGAATACAAATGAATAAGAAGAAAATAAATACAGTAGAAACTTAATAAGCTATGTGTCCTATGACCTGTAGAGAGGTATTAGACGCTATGCTATTGGCATTTAAAGAGTTAATTCTCGTATGATAACATAGGAGGTTTGCATTCCCGTAAAGAAGGCCAGCTCTGTTTAATGGAGATACGTACTTTAAAACCCGAAAGGTATCTGTATTGTCAGCCCTGTCAAAGCAACGTCCGTCGAGTATGTTATTAAGGGAACGAGCCGTCTGGTGAAATTTCAGTTGCGGTCCTATCATGTAAGCGTCGATTTTTGCAAAGCCTACTTTCCTATATATCGGTCGGAAAAAGGGCCTGCAGTAGTCCCCGTCAGTTTACTGTTTAGACCACAAGCAAAGACAAGCAGATAGGACCCTCAACTCTTAAATCCTTAACCTCTGCATTTGTAAAGAGGAAACTACACACCACAAAGCGCGGGCTCTAATAGATCAAATTATCTGGCGATGGACAAGAAATCGAATTTTCCTGTCGAAACCCCCTCTATATACAACAATACTGCGAAACCTGAATTACCTATACTCAGGGATGGTATAAAACTTCTGCTGTTGAGGTAAAAGTTCTTTCATCTCCTTTGATCAGAATGGCGTCACGTTTGTCCATATTGAAACGAAACTGCCATTTAGCAAAATGTTGCTCTAGTTAAGCTAATTAGTCATTGACTCTTCTGTTCACATTTCGGGAGAGAGGCCCAGAGAGCATATCACTGCATATATTAATAGAATATGACCGTAAAGAGGTTTAGGTATGTCAGCCTTGAATAGATTATAAGTACTAGACCAAATAGTTATCCTTGTGGTACACCGCAAAATAATATATCTTATCAGTTTTATTATGGGTAAAGAAAGTATATGTTTCTTGAATGTGCTCTCTGTGTTTGTTGAATGTTCCTTTTTGTTTGTTTCTCTTGAATAAAAATGTTTATTACATAGTACATAACATAATAAAATTAATAAAAAATTATTGCATATTTTTAATTGTTTTTTATTTTAAACTTTTATTCGAAAGTGAAATGTTTTTACATTTTTACCACCTAGAAAAACAAGAGGATGTGAGTATTTCATTCATTAGCAAGTAAATAAACACAAATTTATATGTAACATTTAATAATCTGATTAGTTCTCTCGATTAATTGCGACTTGATAAAACGGTAATACTTTTTATATTTTCTAAATAATATTTTTTGTTTTTAATACATGTACATTTCTAAATTGCCATTGCTCTAACCATTCTATAAATCACTTTATCTCTGCTTAATTTATTAATTAAAATTTATACAAGCAGTTCAATTAACAAGAAGGGAAAAACCGCATTTCACAATAGTTTTATTGCCAAAATTGCAAAAAAAATCGTACTATTTACTTGTGCTTCAGTAGATGCAAGGTAATTAATTTACATTTATCCCAAATGTTCTCACTAATGTTGGGGAGGTTATTATGTGATCCGAATCGAAAAGAAATTCCGATTCGAAATACAAGCATTTTATTATGCTTCAGAGAAGATCCAATTGCTTTATTTGGTACCCATAACCCTAATAGTACTTTTCATTATTTTTTCAAATAAAAAGTAAAAAAATAAAACTAAAAATTGAATATTAGCTAAAAAAATAGATTGTATTTGCTCTGAGATAGTTATGAGGTTGTGAGTGATGCATATACCTCATCAATTATTATAAAGAACCTCAGGTATAATTTTTTTTAAATTTACACATTTACGTACGCGTTGAGCTCCATTAACAATAATTCAATAATTTTTACCGCTCGGGCGGCAGCTCATCAAAGTCAAAAAAAGCAGCCACCTTAAAAGTCTCAACTTCAAATCACTATTTTTTATAGAGGACAACCTAGGTAATTTATTATGATATTAGCTAAAGGAAACAAACTAGCTTAGTTAAACCTGTAGATGGAATTTATTAATTAATTAAGGCATACAGAAATAAACACTTTTACTTTAACGTAAAACTTATACACACTATAACTGATCGATTTACATTCTCTGAATATCCGAAAACATATACTACAACTTAAGTTCTATTCGATTGTTATTTTTATGATAACGTTAAGTGTATAGATTAGGATATTTTAAAAGAAGTCATAATTATTACAACTGATATAATTTTTCTACGTTTTCAATGTCATCTACATTTGAGTTCAATACTTCACATACCCGTACTTCAGGGTAAAATTACGAAAATTCGAATTTACAACGTGTCTAATAAATAAATTAAATGCAAAGCTATAAAAATTTGAGATTATATATTCAAGAACCTGCTACATGGAATTCTCCTATGTGTATTTATTCTCTAACAGTGTTTGAACAATATATTTTGTAACGACACGTTTCCGCTGGTTGCTGGGGTAGCTCAGCGGTGGCCAGTGTCCAGGCTTTTATTTAAATTTCCCTGAAAGAAAGAAAAACCAGACTCACGGACTGCCAATCTCAAGGCGTGAACGGTGCACCTGATTGTTGTGTCCAAGCTGACCAGATTCACCGTCGCTCCCTTAACTGCAGTATTCCCACGCGCAGCCTTCAGTGTGTGGTGGGTCTGACTGTTGTACCCAAGCTAACCAGAATCACCACAACCTAGTTGCGCGTGTTTACCCGGATACTGGCTCCTGCGGCCCCCACGATCTACTCCGTCCCACTTCAATAATTCGACTTTCTTTTAGATTTTTGGTGTTTTAAACTTCTTCTCAAATATATATTTAAATCCTTTTATTATTTTCTTTTTTAGTTTTAATGACAGTTTTCTTTCTTTTTTTTATCAGCAAAACACACTACTGCTTAAAATTACTTATCCTAGTCGGTAAAGATCCTCACTCTATTAACACTATTAAGGTCTTTGTTTTTTTTTCGAAATGGCTTCTGAAGACCGGATTCGCCCGCTGTCAATCGCGGAAAGTCGAGAGTCCCTGGTTGTTTTACCCAAGCTATCCAGTGAATCTGCTCTTTCCTCGATTTCTGCAGCCGCCCAAGGAAGTAGGAATAAATGGTGGTATCAGAGTGGCGTCCCTACTCTGATATCGGCATTTGTTTCCTGACTGAACCCTTATTGTCTGCTTCCAATAAATGTGCTTGCCTTCTTGGCAGGTACCACGCGACTCCCGTATACAATATTTACTCAAAATGCTTTTACCAAATCAATTTAAGTTGTGTTGGGGTGAAGTTGAATAACAAATAAATCCACCACCAATCTAATGTATGCTACAAAAAAAAAACACTAGGCTAACACCTCAGGTGCAGAGAAAAATAAAAATTCCAAGAGTAAATATATCGGTACTTCATGTAAACAATAATTTAAAGTATGATAATAAAAAAAAGAGTGCTTAGAACTAAAAGAAATAGATTACTTCATATTTGTATGGTAAATATAATGCGAGAAACCAGATAACTATATATATATATATGTTGCGATGGCCTATTGTCGACGCTACATCCTTCTTTGTGGGCAAAAACGAACGATATGACTTTCGTCGTTACAATTTTTTTGCTGCTTTCAAAAGCTATTAAAGTTGTTCACTCATATGGATGTTGTTAGAGTCCAAAGAATTTCTGAGTTTTTAATACTTTTTTGCTGATGATTGTGTAGAGCCCATTCGATATGTTTCACTAATAATTTAATTCCTATCTTTTTCAGATTTATCACAAATAGCAATTCCATCGTCGACTTGTATTTGCATATATGCCCAGACTCAGCTTCAAGATGTTAATTGCAACGATAAATCTATTTTATCAAATTTGTCTTATGTCTTAAATTAGTAAATTGTTCAATTGTTTTCTTCCGTTGTTTTAAATATTTTCAAGCATATACTCTTGTTCTTATGCCAAAAATTTTGCAGAATTTCACTTTTTTTGTCAACTTCAAAAAAAATTTAACAACGACTATTTTATTCTTCACAGGCCATAACACTTCCTAGCGTAGAGTTTTACCCTGATTTAATCGGTTTGATCGGTTTTTTAAATTTCTAATGTACATATTTTATTATGCTCAAATTATTTTATCTGTTTCATTTTTCTAATTGTAGAACTGAATAAAGAAATTATATGCGAAACAATATATCGCCCAAATACTCGAACCGGCTTCGGTGGCATACCTCTATCCGATAGTTTATATTTACAATGAATCTGACACATAATCGAAGTTCAATGTCGTTAATGTGCTGAATCATCCTATTCTTTACCTCTTAAATTGTTTTAAGCTTATTGCCGTACCATTATTTTCTTTTAAAAATCTCCAAAGAAAGAAATGTAACGGTGTCAAATCACATGATCTCACCACGACGTGAGAAAATACGGCAATTGAATTTCTCGAATAAAGGCATTGGTTCGTTGGCTGCGTGGGAAGTGACACCAATCTGTTGGAGCCACATGTCGTCCAGGTCTATATCCTCAAATTCTGGAGATTCTAGAAGTCTACCATTATCTGACAATCGCGAAAACCATTCATGATAACTGCTTAACCACACTCTTTGTGGATGCATCAGATATTCGACATTCATAAGTAAATTCTCATTTGCCCAAATGTAGCAATTCTGCTGGTAAACGAATCCACTGATGTGCAAGTGTACCTCGTCCCTGAAGATAATTTTCTTTATAAAGTTACCATTCACTTCTGTGTGTTCAATCAACCATCCAGCGTTTTAACGATTCGTTAAATGGTCAGCAAACTTCAACTCTTAAGTCAATTAAACCTGATGTTCATAAGATAATGAATTTTTGAACATGACGACGAGTCGAGTGACGAATCTTATACAATACTATTGCGAACAAGAGCAATGGTCCCCGCAGAATTAACTGGGCGAGCATGTAAACCGAGAATATACATGACCAGATTTCTGATGGAGCAACTGAATTGTTTGTGTGGCTGTGTCGCTTGTGGGGCCATCTTTCTGGAATCAAAGGTCAACATTACTTAATTATGGCCCCAAAAAATTTGTTGTTATCGTTTGAATTCAAGGTGACGGCTTTTTCTTGCTCATTTTCAAAAAAACTATGCGGTCACTTTCTTTAAATGTAATGATTTTTAAGTACTGTTTATGGATTTTGTCAGTTGCATATGCGACAGTTATCTTTGTGTGTATAACAACTTAATAGAAAATAAGCCTCATCACTAAAGATAATTTTAAAATGTTGCTTCGTATAACCAATTAGAAACAACCAGTTTAGAAACGTTCGATCGGCTTTAATTCATGAAAGAGTTGAACTATATAAGATGATAATCTTTACGCAAAATGTTACTCAAACTGCCTCTAGTGATGCCCAATTGTTGGGTACATGTCAACGAGTTGATGTTCAGGCTTATTCTCAGTACAATACGGCGGCTATATTTGCATTACTAAAGCCACTGCGACCGTATTGTGTTTGTCTAGTATCAGCAACACTATCACAAGCCGTGAATTTAGCGATTAAATGCACACAGCCGTCTCAGTAAGAGGTTTTTTAAGAGGAAAAGCTGCTCGAACTTTTCGAAGTGGCACATTGAAATATTTACCATTTTGACATCGTCGTCACACAATTAAAATTAAAATTCTTTGCTCACGAGTTTAACGTTTCATGGTTTAAATTACTTTTTCTAAATAGGCGGGCAAAACGGCAACGGTTTCCGGTGCAATCTGATTATAGTCGGTATATTCTTTGAGGCCTATGGTGAATTATGAAAAGCATATCATATTGCTGACAGGCGGACTGGGCGAGCTTAAAAAGTATTTTTCTGAAGGCAGGTCTTTACGAACATTTAAGTTTGGTTGAAAAAGATTAATCAAATTTTGTTTTAATTTAAATAGAACTCTTGATACCTAAAAGGGTTTAGTACCTTATTTTCTTTTTGTTTTGTTTATGGTGTTTTCTACACACACAAACACACACCCACTCACACATAAAAAGAAAAATAGTAAAATTAATTTAACTTCTAATACCATAATTGAGCTTTCATTGTCTCTAAACCACAATTTTAACATATTTCCTCACTAAAAACTAATAAATGAAAATCAATAAATGATAATAATAAATGCTAATGATGTCAAAGTAACTGCTACAAAAATGACCTAACAGATTTGGGTCTTTCCTAAATATGTTCTGTTAACTGAAGATGCAATAAAACTAATTCTGCACTAAGCATTTGATATCAAAATGCCAGTAGGCATAGTTTAAGCAACACATTTAAAGTTCAAAAGTTTGACTAGCAAATAGTTTAACTCTTAAATAGTTAATGAAAACACTAAAATTTATAATGTTAAAAATATTAAGACAGTTGAAGTTGAGAGCTAAAGTAAATTTTGTTTCCATTGAACAAACTTGACCTAAAAAGAAAAATTAGCTATCGAAGTAATAAAGCATTAATTTAACGAAGAATTATTGCTTTAACTTAAGTAAAACTTAGGTTTTAGTTATATAAAAATAATTGCTTCTTAAACAAAATAGACCAAGCTTTAAAATTAACTTCAACTAACCATTCTGTAGAAAAGTTAGTGATCTGTTTACTAATGGGAACTTTGATTTATCACAGTTTTTTCGAAGGCTCAAAGAAGTTGCCTGTAGGGAAAATATTGAAAAATTTTGCAAGTGGTACATAATGGGAACATTTTCGAATTCATCTCAATAATGGACAATGAAAATAAGATAAAATTAAAGTAACGCTACTAAATGGGGTGATCCAAATCAATAATAAAAATTCCACGATTCATTATATAATGCTGAAATATCACAATGATCCTATAGAAGAAGGACATTGTGGAGTATATTGAACAATTCAAAAAATAAAAAAGTATTACTATAGGAAAAATATAACGACATACGTTAACTCATGTCAAAACTATCAAAAGCCAAAAATCTTGAAACATAACAAGGTTCCTAAAACTATAACGCCTACACCATATAAAGAAGTTGGTACAGTATACGTAGATACAATGGAACCATTTCCAATGTCTCTTACTGGTAACTAACTAACTAAGTATTGTAGCAGCTTCCGTATGCACATGAAGTAGAGTAAAACTCGGGCTACCAGACCGTTGGCCGCGCTGGTATGCTGGCGTAAGCACCGGGTAGGGCTCGCCGTCTTGGGTTGGTTCTTGCCAATGCGTCTAGTTTGTGCAGCAGCTACAAAACTCATACCAGCTAACGTATCGAAAAGAAATAAATTTGGAGCCCAAAGCAAGTCTAGTCATCTCCCTGCCAGCAAACACACACAAAACTCTATGGCTAATATTAGGCCATACTTCAGCCCTCCCTCAAGAGGTCGTTAGATCTCTCTCCGTAACATTGTATAAAAAAAATCTAAAATGTTGGATGTCCCGAACATCGCCTCTACCTTTTTCCTTCTCCTTTTTACCCCTACTTACCGCTTATAAAACGCTTAAGCCATCATGATAGCGATAAAAAATCTAACAAGAATTTCATTTAACATTAACCAAATTACATATTTTATTATCGACAATTCAATTCTTTAAATTCAAAACAAAATGATGATAATTTTTTACTTAAATGTTAATGTACAAACTTGCAACAACAACAACAAACAAGTTGTTTATTCCAGTAAATGAAATACTGTTGTTATTTCCTTCGGTGTAAGCCGTCATTACCGGCTGTTTATTCAGTGTAACCGGCGAACACTTTCGATGTGATGACATCATTATCAAGCCGTGTTCTGATCTGTACTGGTGAGTCACTGTTCGTTCGGGTTCAGGGACTTTCTTCATTAAGGTCGTATCTACTTATGTACAAAGATTTTCACTTCCATTAATGTTTTCTTTTATATTTAGTATGTAATATGAAATTTGTACATTTACATTTCTTTTAACTTGAAAGCAAATAAAACATTTAGAACATAGCAGTGCCTGTTATACTGCCATTTTGCTTAAAGCATGCTACCATTTTCTTAACTCTTATTAAATCTCCACTACTTTTATTTCTTTTGCATTTTTCTCCCTTTTCTCTCTGTAAAATTTGTCGAATCAAACGAAAATGTATAAGTGTGTTTCAAACTTAATGTTGCTATATTAAGTATATTATATATTCTATATTAAGTATATTATATATTCTATATTAAGTATTTTAAAGTTCTAAAAATAACAGAAACATGTAAGAGAATCTTTTTTATATTTAACATTTGCTCATGTAAATATAAGAGATTCACTAGGTAAACAAATAGAAAAATGTTAAGATGTTAAATATATTTCCAACAGACCACCACAGACACTTTAATTGATTTCGTTAATGATTCTGTTATCATGATTTTAATTTGATAATTGAAATTTAGTAAAAGACTTTAACAAAAGCCCTACCGTACGAGCATAAACATATATGAGAAGTCCACCTTAATTTGAAATCTTAAACTAAATTTATGCATAAGTTAATCCAGTTATTAACTTCCTATTAAAATTTGTGTTAAATATAAAATTTTATACTTTAGGCGTTGCAAACAGAATAATTAAGGCTTATATCCGTTATGTCATCCATTTTTTCGTCGTTTTTTAATTTTGAAAAACATTACGACTAAAGTGTAATGCAAATATTTAACATTTTTAGTTGAATGATAATATCGGGATTTTCAACCAGAAACTCTTTTTTCAGGTATGGCAACACCAATACCAATTTGCAGTAGATGCATTAGCAAATGTTACAATGAATTAAATTTTGCACGAAAATCGTAGATTATAGCTTTAGATAATGAGAATATCTAAGGATATCTTGTTGATATCTACACCAAATGCTCAAACAGAGAATGTAGAGATGCAGATGCAGAAGATATACAAGGTGGGTTAGGAAGTAAGTTGTCTAGCAAATGATAAAATGTCAAAAAATTAAGCTGTTATACTTTCTCATTTATTCAGTAAAAAGTTAGGGAATTTAAGCATGGAACGTTAACTCTTGAGCAAGCAATTATAATTGTAAAAATTTTCTATTTAAATGGTGAAAATTTCACTGTATCACTTCGTAAAATTAGAGCAGCTTTTCATAGTGCGTATATTAATCGTTAAATTCGAGGCTTACGATATTGTTGCTGACAATAAAAAAACAAAACAATGCGCTCGCAGTAACAATAGTTGTGCAAAGATACCTGCTGTATAGCAAAGTGTTGAGATGAGCCTGGAACATCTACTGTCGACCTATGCAATATTAGAGGCATAATATATTACGTAAAGATCCACGCTTATAAAGTTAAACTCGTTCACGAATTGAAGCCGACCGAACATTGTTTGCGATGAAATTTGAAAATTCACTTTTTAAAAAAAACTGAACGAAACAACGAATTTTTCCACGAAATCATCTTCAGTAATGAAGCTCATTTTCATATAGGCGCTTATGTAAACAAACAAAATTGTCACCAGTTCAGCTCAAAAAATTTATTAACAACCCATCAAAAACCCTTACATCCAAAGAAAGTGACCGTATTCTGCGGTTTGTAATATGAATTTGAACAAGAAAACGCCGTTACCGGGAAATCTCTGCGCTTCCAAGTCATGATAATATCGTCATCAGTGACCTTTGGATTTAGAGACACATAAACAATTCAGTTATTTCATGAGAAATTTTCTCTGTGACCATTTGAAAATTCGGTTAACAACCCACAAACAACTGACACTCCGTAACATAAAATACGATTCTGTATTGATGAGAAAAGCGATGACTTTTTTGCAAAATGTGCTTCAAAATCTTTTAAAAATAGTGGGCGCCTACCGACGTGCTAGAGGTGGACATTTAACAGACATTATATTCCATTATTAATTCAGATAAGACTACTTTGTTTATAATTTTTGACTAAACGAAAGAGAATGGATCTTATTTAATGTCGGCAATTATGCGTGGACTACAATATCAGATAAATGTCCGTGTCTGTTAGCCCCACCAATGCGAGCGCTTTTAAGCACATTTTTCATTATATTCTCACACATTTCATGCTGTTTTTCATTATTTCAACATGAATATTTTGTTTGAGTTGCTTAAGCATTTCTGGTTTGTTTGCATAAACCATGCTTTTCAGATATCCCTACAAAGAGAAGTCCGTAGCAGTCAAATCAGGCAACCGTGGACGCCAAACAACGTCGTCATTTCTAGAAATAACTTGTGGAAAGAGTTTTAGCAGTAATTCCATTCTAATCCTGACTGTATGCGGTGTGGCGCCATCTTGTTGATACCACATGTTAACTAAACTTAAAGCATGCCGTTGTGGTGTTAAAAATTTTCATTTATATCACGATATCGCTCCTCATTCACAGTTACCGTTACCTTGTTTAAATTTTCAAAGAAGTGAGTCCAATGATTCCTCCTGACCAAATTGCACAACAGACTATCACTTTTAATAGATACACAAATGACTGTTGAATAGTTTGGGGGTTTTCCATTCCCCAGAACCAATTATTCTGTTTATTCACATATCCGTTGAAATTAAAATGTGCCTCGTTACTCATTATGATTTTTTTATGAAATTCGGTATTGTCATAGGCGAGTTATAACATCCTATTGGCATTTGTACGGCAGCGTAAATGGTGTTATGGAAGAAGCTCTTGTGTCAACTGAATCTTATATCAAAAGAAATGCAAATCCTTGTGCAAAATTGTGGCCAAAGTTATTCTTTGAAGACAAAGCTCCTGAGCACGGTGTCGAATTGAGGTTGCTTAATTATTTTGAACATTTTCTTTAGCAGCAGTAATGTTTTCAGCCAATCTTGCAGTATGTTTTTATATACAGCCCATTTACTAAAGCTCCAAATTTCAGCAGAAGTGTTCTTTGTTTATTTAAATCTAGCATCTCCTAGATTTGACAACAATAATTTCAAATTCAACATTTTTATCAAGCCAGCATTTCAACGTTGCCCCTGTAGACTAGTAGGTAGTGTACTAGCTTGTCAGTCTGGGGGTTGTGGGCTCGATTCCCAACAAAGACCATGGTTTTTTTTCACTACAGAAATAAAAATTGACTGTCGGTGGGGCTGCTCAGTGATGAAGGCATGTTCACTAGTCGCTGTGCTGTCTTATACGACAGTTAATTTCCGACTATCCTTCTACTTTCACCACCTGTTTCATCTCTTCTCTATCCCTTTCCTAAAGAAACTAGCGCGATACTTGACTAAATAGGCATTGTTGCCTGAAGTGCTACTGCGTGGGCCAATCACATATAGACCCTATTTCTATGAAATCATTCACTACACGATAAATAATGCATTTTGTTGGCAGGTAGTTTCTCTCAAATATCTCAGGTAACATCTTATCGTCGCAGTCCAATGATAGATTTGGATAAAATGTTTTAACGATTAGTTTATTTTTTCTGTTTTAACGTTGCTTTATTTTTCCATAATAAATTTGGCACGTGACTACTTCACGACTGCCAAATATGAACTGTCAAGACTAATGTTTACCAAAATGGCGGCGGATACCCTATATTTCTACTTTACATTGGTATCAACAAAATTGAAGTAGTCAAAAAAAGTGTGTCTTTTAAACCAATTTCCTTCCTATCCTTAAATTTGCCATTTCCCCCCGGGGGCACATAAATATGGTCTTTATAGAATTCCACTATCTAGACACAGTGCAACTGGGGAAAAAGGGAGGCCAGTCCCCTGAAGACAGGCAGGGAGTCAACTGGAAGCTCCACTTTATTTCCACGGGGATCAGTGAGCCGCAGGATTCATTATTTGTCTCTTTAGACATTTAATAGTTCTCTGACTGATCATTGAGGTTGGCCCCTATATGGGAGTAACGTGGTGGTTGTGGTTTTGCGGCCCCATAACAGTATAATGGTTATTATGGTGGCCAGGATCATCTCACTGATAATGACACTCAAAATGAATGATCCAGTCCAGTGAGCATGCTAGACATGTGTTCTGGACAGGAGTTGGAAAGTCTCCAACTCTTTAGCAAGGTGTGATGGTTTGCAGCCCTGCCCTGGAATCATTAAACTTGCAACTAGGTGGTTCTGTTGCTTAGAATTATGTCTTCGGCTTCCTAGGACGCATGTATGACGTTCCAAATTATAGAATTGTGGTTTGTCCACTATCTGATTAAGGCTACATAGCCAGGTGCGGATATAAAACGAATCACACTATCCTTAAATTTGCCCATCCGTTTTAACACTGCTTTTATATGAAGCCCTGTCTTGTAATTTGAAAGAATTGGGTCAAAAAACATGCCTTAAAATATTAAAAAAACTTTTACATAATTGTTTTAATTTTTGGTGATATGAAAAGAAACTTTAAAAATAAAAATTATCACTCAATTGATTATTATTCATTGATTGGTTATTGGTATTTTATTTAAGCTTTGATGGTGATGTTTATTGATTTTATTGTTCACTTCTCAGTTGGTCAAAAAAAATTCTAAATTCAAATTTCTAAAATTTGGTTAAAGGTTCCCTGAGGATTTGAATTGAGCTATCAATAAAGTGGCCATAGGAACTAGCCTTACCATCAATAATCATTTAATGATTTTATATAATATTTTTTAAGTTATTAACACACTGAGAAATATTTTAAGCTATTTTTTGTTGACGAAGCTCTAAAATATTTATGTATATCTTTTATGTCATTTATTTAGACAAATTCCATTTCATCGCATGTGTTCTATCTTCCGCAACACTCGCAATCTACATATCAAGTGGGTCCGAGGTTAACATTTATTTTTTACATGCTGTTTGCTGTTATAAAAATCTATATAATGGAATAACACTGAGAGCAACAATAGCGGAATAAAAATAATTGCAAACATACGACAGGGTATATGCCAATCGCTTTGTAGTTTAAACTTCACATGTCACATACCATTGGTGTGCTTTATCCACATTGTTAACTGCTCGAAATAGTATGTCTAGTTAAGATGCCTGCTGGATGTACGAAATTAGCAATAGATATGTGTGCGTATGGTAAGGATAGCTAAACAGCAGGTCAGAATTACATTTCTAGCAGGTATTCACAAAATAAAAATAAATAAGTTTTGTGTGATTCTATAACCAATTCCGAAAACTCGATTTTTAATAAGTCAAAATTATATAGTGTTAATTGTGACTAACTTGTCTAAAGTATATTTATATTGTAGAATTAACTCAAAAAACTCAAAAAGCATAATACAGAATTATCAATATATTCGTTTATGAAATCATTAATATTTGTTTTGCTTGATAATTTATAAAAGCGTTTACCAACACTGTATTCATATTCAACAAACCAAAATGCAACAAGTTGCTAATTTATTTGTAATTTAATAAACTACTAAATACACAACTTCGCACCACTTCCAACATGTTGCAGTTAAATAAAAGTACACAACATACATTAAATGTGTAAATGTGTTGTATGATACGGAAATGTATACAGTGCCGATATGGGATACATGCATACTACAGGACAATAACAAATAAAAGAGTCTTCAGTTGCTCTTAAATTGAAGAGAAAGCGGAAACTCTCTTTCGAACATCAAAATATGCAGAAACAATTTCAAGTTTTCTTATTTTGAGAACACATAACACGAAAGATACTAGCGAGAAATAAATGAAAAATGTTTGTTAAACCATTTTAGGCTACAAAATTTTCAGAATTGTTAGCAAATTATTTTACGAAACAACAATTGTTAATAAACACTTTTTATGAGAATTTTCAACTAGAAACTTGAAACCACCAACATGACAGTTTTGACATTTAATTTTTTGAGGTACTCGTAGTAGATGCATTGGTTATTCCTACAATGAATTCAATTTCGCACGAAAATCGCATTAAAATAATTAAAAATCACTGTGAAAATTCGTGGTATTTTCGGACAACATAATCGTCCTTTTGAGACCGCTATTGAAAATTTAGTCGTTAAATTTGAGTCAACAGGCGCGATAGAAAATATGCCAACACTAAATCGTGTTCGACCAGGTCGTCCAACTGAAAACATCGCAGCCGTGAGCAACACTGTTAAAGCAGACGTTTGACGTTTGGGGATAGGCAAAGCCACCAGATAGCGAATTTTACATAACGATTTGACTTTGAAGCCTTAAAAGGTTCAACTGGTGCAGGAATTAAAGTCAACCGACCATTCACATCGCCGTAGATTTGCGCAATCGCCCATTCCCACTTGTCAGGAAGGGTATGTCAACAAGCAAAATTGCCGCATTTGGGCTTCTGAAAATCCTAGAGCGATTATTGAGAAGCCTTTACATGCTCAACGTGTCACTCTATGTGGCGCTATGTGGTCTTGAAGCGTGATTGGGCCTTTTTGTTCGAAGATAAAAATAATGCTTTAAGTGAGGTAACGGTCAATGGAACACGTTATTGCGAGATGCTAACAACTCAATTTTGACCTATTATTGACAACATGGATATCACAAGATCATATGTTTTAACACTACTGAATTATTTTTTGTGGAGCTATGTTAAGAACAGAGTCTATGCAGAGCCCATCGAATCGATTTCAGCCTTAAAACTCAAATTCCATGATGTGATTAATGAAATAATATTTTGCCAAAAAGTAATTACGAACTTTGATGAAGGAATCGATATCTGTCAGCGTGGCCGTGAACGTGGTGAACATTTGCCAGATATCACTTTACATTTCATAATTGCAGAACTTTCTCTCTTCGAAATACAATAATAATTTGAATCATCCTAATCAAAAACTTTTGTTTTATTTTGTTTTAGAAAACAAACTTCAACAAGAAGTTTCCTAAACAATTTTGGCATAAGCTGTGTGACATGTTGCGACGTCTTGTTGAAGTCACACCTGCTGCACATCATGATTGTCCAATTGATGAAACAAAAAGGGCTTTATAGCATTGTTTTTAAAGACCAACGATTCAATCAGTCCATAAAATACACCATAAAGTCAGTTTTCCTGCATGTAACGGTGTCGGAACAAATACTTGAGAATTATCATCCCTCCAAATATGGTAGTTTTGTTTATTAGCGTATCCACTCAATAAAAGTGAGCTTTACCGCTAAACAAAATTCGCTTACGAAAATCGGGATCAACGGCAATCTTGTTTGCGCCCAATTTTTTTTTTGTTTGTTTTAGAGCAGCACTTAGGGGATGATCCCTATACATGCAATACATTGTGCCAGAACTAGGAAATTTGGTTATGGGGAGGAGAAAAGAAGAGGTTATGTTTGTGGACATTCGACTTGAACTTTCCTACATTGAAAGTAACAATCTATAATCGACTTTGTTTTAACTATCACTCAGAAGATGACATGGAAATTAGGTTCTGGAAAGAGGAGAGAAGAAGTAATGTTTGTGGAGTTAAATGCAAGAGTTAAATGCAAAAACGTGCGAGTAACGGGAATTTCATTAGAGCACTTACCATCCCACATTGTGTCGATCCTCTAGAGAATCAATAGATTTGGACACCCTACTATCCCCAATGAGCATCGAACAACTCCAAAATAGACTTTGGCCGTCGGCCCATACATGAGAGTTGTATTTCTTTTTGAGCGGATATAGGCGATATAAATAGAAGTAATTCGGATGGAGTGAATTATCTGTTATACCGTTTTAGAAAACAGAGGCACTGGAAAGGTTCTTTAGAAACCTGAAAAATATGCTTAGTCCATCGGACATCACACTAAACTTTCATGCCAACAACGTCAAGAGCTTCCGATCCCGTAATACTTATATCACCCATAGTAACAGATGCAGCACCAATTCCGAATACAGATCTACACAGCATACAACATTGTGTCTTACGGGCGTTAAAATCGACTCTATTCATTGTACAAACTTAAATATTTGGTAACAATTCTAGCATATTATACTGTTATTTTTTATATAGAATTCATGCATTTTTATCAAGTTTTGATAGTGACTAAATTAATAATAATGCAATAAATAACGCTGTATTTTGTAAACTCTGTATATTTTGTCTGATTTATGCCGGGCCATTCTAGTTTTTAATTTATTTTTCTTTTTACCTTTTATAAACTTAATTTTTTAGAGCGTTATTTTTATGAAATTTTGACATATTTCATTTTCTATTTTATTTTTAATTTTACTTAATAACTTATTTGATGTATTTATCGGTATCATACATTTTTGACGTTTCTAATCGTTTGATAAATATGCTGCATAAGTTTTTGTTTTGTAAATTTTTATTTGTTCCATTTCTTCAATTCTACTTATTGTACTTATACTTATATTAATATTAGTTGATTAATCTATAATTTAGTTGTATTTTAATCGGTTAATATATTTTTAATCTTTTCTCAATCCTTCTTGCGGATTTTCTTATTACTTATTTTACAGGGCTTGGTTTTGTTTGTAATTATTTTGTTTGAAAAGTAGATAATGATTCTAACCAAAGCTATTGGTTATTGTAAATGAAATTTGAAGAAAAGGATTAATAAACTTTACACAAAAGAACTTATGCTTAAAATGAACGAATTAAAAATTAAATAATTTTAATTATTTACAAAGTTTTGTTTAAAAAATATTTTAAGTTCTTAAATATTTTTTCTAGAGTATGATTATGGTTCTTCCTTCAGCATTATTAAGATTTATCAGCTTTAATTTATTTTTCAAAAAATATCAGTCTAAAAATCGTCCATATAAATTTGATAAATAAATTCAACGAACTTAACATTAACATTAATTTCTTAATTATACCGTTACTGAAAATATCATTCTTGTAAAAACATCAGATCAATTGGAACTTGATTTACATATATTTGCCTGCAGATTACACTGAACAATTTTACAGATTATGTTGTATTCCCGTTTCTGGGCTTGAATGCAGTTAAAATTTTGCAAAAAAAAATTCGGCTTATGAATTAAAAAAATGGATAATTTTTATGGGAACAGCCAGCCTATTAAATTACTTAGTTTTTCATTTGTTTAAAATACTCGCGACATGTAGTGGTTAAGAAAACAGTAAAAACAAATTACACAAGTTAATCCCTATGCTAATAGATAAAACCTGCTTTAGCGCAATTAAATTAAATTAGCAATAGTTCAGTTTTCAATAAAAGCAAATAATGGGGAAAATTAGAATTGTCCTTGACAACACTCCCAATTCATAACAAATAGCAGTGTTGCCAAATTAGAGAGTTTTTAATGTCGTATATAACAAGCAACATACAAATGGATCCAGACCAACTAAAGAGCAAGCAAATGTAAAATGTTATTTTATGGATCAGCACTCAGGACATTGCGCCTGTTGCACATGGTTGTCCAATTAATGAACGAAAAAGTTAGTAATCAGTTAGTAACTATGGCAAAATTCGCTTACGAAAATTGGGATTTACGGCAGTCTTGTTTTGGGACAAGCACTCAGAGGATGAACCCTACACATGTAATACATTGTGCCAGAACTAGGAAATTAGGTTATGGGGAGGAGGAAAGAGGGAGTAGTGTTTATGGGCATTCGAATTTAATTTTCTTACATTGAAAATTACAGAAAAGACCTCCGGTGTAAGCATATGCCACACATGGATGGGGCCTCAATGAAAAGCGTGTTAAAAGTGCAAGTAACGGGAACAAGTTCCCTAATTTCATTCCAGCATTTACAAGTGTAGTAAAAAAACAGTGAAATACATTGCGTCGATGCTCTAGGGAATCTATAGAGTTGGATACCCTACTATCCCCAATGAGCCTCTTGGTCCTCTTCTGTACGCGGTCGAGAAACTTCCATATATGAGGGTTATATTTCTTCTTTAGATCAATATGGGTGGCATAAATAGTACCAAGATCGGATGGAGTGAAGTATCTCTTACACCTTTTTAGAAAGCCGAGGCACTTGAAAACTTCTTTAGGAACCTGAAAAATACGCTTAGTCCATTGAAAATCACACTGAATTTTCATGCCAAGAACATCGAAAGCTTCCGACTCCATAATACATATATTAAACATAGCAACAGATGCAGCACCATTTCCGAACACAGATCTACGCTTAAGCACGCAACATTGTTTCTTGCGGGCATTAAAATCAATTCTATTCACACGACGAGATTGTGAGAGATCACGATTGAGCGCATTACTCATGTTCTGACTTTTAGGATGCATCTCCAACTGGTTCGGCCCATTACTGAACAGGTGCGAATGACAAATGGTGCTGTCATCTGAGAAAGAATATATAAGGATGAAAGTTTGACAAAGAATGCCATTTAGAAAAATAAGAAATAGGGTACGAGAAAGAACGGAGCCTTGCGGTAGATCTGAATTAATCTTGAACTCGTCTGCTGAAATCCCATCTGTAACAATTCGTATAGTGCGGTTACTGAGAAAACTCGATATAAATCTGAAAAAATTATCACCGACACCAAAAGCAACAAGTTTTGGCAGAAGTTCATATTGCTACTCTTATGCCTTAGAAATATCTAGCGCCACCACTTTACTTTCTCCGAAATGATGTATGGAGTTGCAGCATTGTACCGTAAGGAAACTCAGAAAGTCGGTCGTAGAACTCCCCTACAGAAACCGTACTGTCCGTCGCTAAGTAAGCCGTTGAACTCCAGGTATCTCAAAAGATGAAAATTAATTATATATTCTATAGTAAATTGCTTTTGGACGATAATTTTCACCCTTTCTGTATTAAAAATTCATTTTTTGTGGCTAATTATTCAGTCGAAAAGCGTAAATTATTTTAATACATTTGTTAACACAAGATTAATTCGTTTTCGTTAATTTTGATTAGAAATTTCAAGTGTCTGCCTGTTATTGTGTAAATAATAATACCCTTTTTTAGTTTAATCTTCTTACTTGTTATTATAGGGAGCACGCCTTCTAATTGTTATACTTATACTAAAATTTAACTTTGAAACGTTTGTTCTTGTTCAATGACATTATTAACAAGTTCGCGTCGAGGTCTATAAATTAATATTAAGACTGGCGCTGGGCTTTGATGGGCGGCAGATGAACATGTAATTAGCCTTCAGTGCGGATTTTACGTCACTCTAGTCATTTGGTCGTAAATAGCGATTTTGTTTTTTCTGTTATGTTCTAAAAATGAGTGACATCAGTTTCAAACAAAGGTGTGCTTTCAGGTTTTGCTTCAGGCTGGGGTACAGTGCATTTTCAGAAGACAGAGAATTGATCGGTAATGAACTACGAAGCAGAATACCTTTATCTTCAAGAACCCATAAAAATGTCGAAAGAATGCGGGATCTTGTGCGTTCAAATCGTCGGTGGACAGTCAGAATGATCAGGGAAGAGTTAAATTTGACTCACACCATTGTTCTTCAGATTTTGACCAATGAATTGGGGATGAAAAAAATTTGCACAAAAATAGTTCTAAAACACCTTTCGCAAGACCAAGAAGATGTCAGAAAAGAAATATGCATTCGACTGAAAATGACCCCCATTTTCTGGAACTTGTCGTTACTAGTAACGAGACTTGGTTGTAGAAATACAATCCAGAAAACAAGCGCTAAAGCATGGAGTGGCACACTTTAAACTCTCCACGGCTTAACTCAAAGATCATATGCATTCTGATTTGTTTTTTCGATATTCACAGAATCGTTCACAAAGAGTATGTACCTCAAGGCCAAACAGTTAATTGGCATTTTTTCCGGGAGGTTTTTGAAAAACTTCATCATGAGAAAACAAACATCCGTGTTGTACAGCAATTTCAATAAACGAATTTTTGGCCCGATGTTGAAAAACAATCTCAAGGCAACTCATTTGGGACATAGCCATAACTAGATGGTGGATCATACTGTGAATGAAATGTAGCATCATCCTCGCCCTAGAAGGCCTTCAAAAACGTATATCTTCCGGTCACTTCTAATTCCAACTTCAAAAGCCCGAAGCACGCCGCAGCTTTCACTCCTTGTTGAAGAGTTTAAGACTATCCAACTCCTGGTCCAGAACGCATGAAGCTTAATAAAATTTAAGAACACAACCACAACCATACTCACTAGACTTGGACCATTCATTGTGAATTATCCGACCCTCACAACTCAAACCAAGGCTTCGAAACCACAACCACCACGATACTCCCGAAGGACCGACCTCAATAATCAGTCAGAGAATAAGCTAAAAGGCAAAAAGACAAATAGATGAATTCTGGGGTCTTATGGATTCCCCTGGAAATACAGTGGATTGTCCAGTTGGCTCCTGCTAGCCTTTTATGGGACTGGACTCCCTTTTACCCCCGAAGAGACATGTAATAATGGTGGATTTCCGTCAAAACATATCAATGTGCCCCCGGGGGGGGGGGCTCATTTGGCACAATCAAAAACATTCAAATGGCTGTAACCGACCAGCTGAAGGCTATTCCAGTATCGGACTTTCAGCACTGCTGTGAGCAGTGGAAGAACCGTCTCCAGCACTGTTAAGCTTCAGAAGGAAGTTATTTTACTTAATTTACACACCTTGGACACTTCAATCATCGCTCCCATTTTCAAAACATAGGCAGGAATTAGGTAATAAATATTGACCCAACATGATATTAAAACATTGTTTTAAATTTAAATGAATATTAATATTAAATGTCTTTCCTCTCCGGTTTCATGTTTCTATACTTGCAAAGTGAAATTGAGTAATTTTAGTTATTTTCCTTCAAAGAAAAACAACACAAAATAGTTAAATAAAGTTTAAAAGTTCGTTAAAATAGAAAGAATGAAAATAAAAAGAGGAGCTCATAAATAGTGTTTATAAAAATTCCCCAGAGATGGTTAAAAACTAACACTGTTAAGCTGCATAGTATTCGAAATACAACAAAAACAAAAAAAATAATTTAATGAAGTGTAAGTAATACAAAGTGCTTTGAAAATTGTAATAAAAACATTTGGGAAATAGTCTTTATTCCTTTAATTGTCTTTCATCTCTCTTGGAGCCCACAAAAATAAACGATTTAAAAAGTAGTTCTTAAAGTTTTATTAAACGCACTAAAATTAAAATAACGGTGTGTTTTTATTGGTTTGTTATTAAAAGCTCTAAAAGTTGAACATTTAAAAATATAAGAATTTTTAAACTACAGAAGATATCAGTAAAATTAAATGTGGGAGTAAGTCTGCCATGTCTGCGAGGATGTTGCATATTTTAGGTAAAATTTAAGTTTAAAATTTATAATATTTAAGAAATTTACCTTAAGAACAATTTTTATAAAATTTCCCGCTTTTACTCAAATCTGCAAATCAATGTTGTTTTTAAAAAAAATGTCCTTATTATCCAGGAATACAATAAAATTCTTTCTGAAGTTTTACGTCGAATTTAAGATTATGATTTGAAAGTTAAATATTTTGTTGACCAATTTAAGTACTTGGGGTATATAATAAATCAAAATGGTCTTCAACCAGACTCTAACGTATTTCTGCTATAACACAAATACCACAAGAGAGCCAAGGTTTTTCTGAGTGCAGTAAATTTTTATAACAAATTTGAAACAAAATTCGACAACTGCCAGGACCCCATGATAATTTGCTAAAATCAAACATTAGATAGCATTGAATCAAAGACCTTATCAGCTGTTTTACAAAAATTAAAAAAGTTCTATCTTCAAAATTATTGCTCACATAACATGATCCTTCAAAGGACATAATAGTTGCTGCTGACGCATCTCAGTACAGTTTAGATGCATGTATTTTGCATGAACAACCAGGTGAATCGATAAAAGCAAGATTTCATGCTTCCGGATCACTAACATCTCCAGAAAAGTTATATAGTCAGACTGAAAAGGAACGATTAGCTTTAGTAGTCGCTGTAACTAAATTTCATAAAATTATTTATGGTCGAAAGTTTAAAATTCATACTGGTGATAAGCTTTTGTTAGACATTTTTGGAAAAAAATCCTGAAATAGCAGTTAATCAGGTCAATCGACTCCAATGTTGCACTATTAAGCTTTTGGCATATGATTTTGATATAAGTTTTATATCAACGACAAGTTTTGGCAACGCCGATAAGCTTTCGCCACTCATAAACAAAAACAACAGTAAAGCCGAAGTACATGATCTCCTTCTTTGAAGAAGAAATCAAAACCATTCTACAAAATAGTCTACAAGGGCTACCTTAAACAAAACACTGCTAAAAAGCTTCCAAAGATAGTATTTTACTGTTGTTTTTAGAATATATAAAAAATCACTGGCCTACAGATATCAAAAATCTTAATTTTATATAAATAAAAGCTTCTTATAATCGATATCTAAATATTGTTACGTTTATACCTTTTATAAACGTTTTGTTGTGAGTTCTTTATTGCAAAATAAATAACACCAGTTTTTAGAGTTTTTAAATTTATAACAGGTGCCCCTGTAGGCTAGTAGGTAGTGTACTAGCTTGTCAGTATGGGGGTTGTGGGTTCCATTCCCAACGAAGACCTTGTTTTTTTTTGCTATAAAAATAAAAATTATCTGTCGGTGGGGCTGCTCAGCGATGAAGGCATAGTCACTGGTCGCTGTGCTGTCTTTTACGGCAGGTAATTTCCGACTATCCTTCTACTTTCACCTCCTGTATCATCTCTTCTCTATCCCTTTCCTAAATAATGTAGCACGGTATTTGACTAAATAGGTATTGTTGCCTAAAGTGCTACTTCTCTTTTTAATAAAAAATAAATAAATAACAATTTTATTTACTTTAACTCCACAAATTTACTTAAAATGCGCGTCTTTACTTGATGATGTTTAATTTTACACTGACTGATTATCCACTCAGACGCTGCTCTATTTATATTTGTCCATTTAAAGTCTAGAAAATTTATGAACCTTCGACTCCCTTTGTATTGCTGTTGTATGTTGTTTATTCAGTCTATAGGCCCCTGTATGTCTGTGTGTATTTTTGTTTTTGTTTTTACGCTGATAAGGTTTCTGCTTGTTATTTATTTGAAAATATTTGTTGTTGTCTTTTGTAGACAAGGTTTCTTAGAAAACTATGCAGATGGTAAACAGCATACATGTTTGTTGTTGTTTCTACGCAGTAAGTAAACAACAATTTTGTTTTGTCTTGCATCCCACGCAGTGTTTTTGTTTGTGTATAAAATTTCTACGCAGTTTGTAACTAGAAATTTTGTTGTTGTTCCATCAGTTTTCTTAGCAAGCCACGCAGTTCGTAAACAACATACCCAGTAGTTCGCTTTATTGCTTAGTAATTTTAATTTAAAACTTAAACAAGACACATCCGCAACAATATTATAATTATGTTCGGGGACAAGTTTATAGTTTGCAATATTTTCAAAAACATATTTTAAAACTTTTACATCGTTGCCATCCGGGTATTGAGCATACGAAATCTATAGCGATAAGTTATGTATATTGGCCAAACATTGATGAGCAAATTAAGATGATAATGCCGATGGCCCATACCTTCAGAGCCTTGGTAATGATCACATATCGATTATGCTGGTGCAATAGCTGAACATTTTTCTATTAGCCAATGCTTCGTCTAAATAAGCCGAAATAGTGCTGACAAAATCTATCAGTGTCCAAAAAGCTATTCAAATTCTAGAAGAAAGTTTCGCACGTTTTGGTTTACCAAGAACACTATTCAGACAATAGCACACAGTTTAAAAGCTCTTACTTTAAAGATTTTATAACACGAATTGGTATCGATTATATGTGCTCTAGCCGTTACTATCCCATCCTCTTTGCGACTATTGTAATTATTTATTAATTCAAAAAAGTGTTACAATAAATCTATGAAATTCAAAGTAGAAGAAGTAAGTGAAAAGGAATTATGAAAAATGTCACATATAAAGGGTTTTTCAATAACAAGTTTGTTTTCTGAAACAAAATAAAACAAAAAATTTAGATTAAGATGATTCTAATTTTGATTGTATTACGAAAAAAAAGTTCAGCAATTATGAATTAAAAATGATATCTGGCATATGTCCACCACGACCATGCTGACAGATGTCCATTCTTTCATCAAAGTTTTTAATCACTTTTTGGCAAAACGGCTGGCTCTGTCCTTAACATAGCCCAACAAAAAATAATGCAGTGGTATTTATTCCCGCAATCTGCCTGGCTGATTGTCGTGGAATTATGCAACCGTTTCATTTGTTGTATGACATGTGGCACTGTCACACAGTGAGACAGTCCTATAGTAACTGCGGCAAAAAATTATTTTTGGCGTGTCATCCAATTTGGACAGTATATTAACAGATATATGAGTAACAATTCCCTGAAATTTCAGCCTCATAACTTTATTACTTTTTGGTCTAGAGCAAGTCAAAATTGACGTATGCCAACGCGCTTAAAATATGTTAGTTCTATATGTAATCTTCAAAAGCTTATTAATAAAAAAATACATAATAAATATAACTTTAAATTACTTTTTTTTAATTAATTTAGTTGTTGTAGAATGAGTAGATGAAAAAATAAATTAAAAAAAAAACACAAAAAGAATTTATTAACAACAGAATTGCGGTGTAAAAATTGAACATTTTGCATTTTCAATGGACTAGGAAACATAGAGTAGCCCCTCGCCCTAGGTGCAGACTTATATCAAATGAAAGATTAAAGTCTCAGCTTTTATTTGAGGTAAAGGACATATAGCAAAAGTTTGCAAAAGTACTTTAAACATACAAAAAACTACAAAAATGCGCATATTCTGTCGCTATACGTATGTTAGCATGCAATAGCATGTTTAAAACTTTTTACTTTTATTTTTTTTAATTGTTTACAACTATTCACCTAATGTGTATTATTATTTTATTTACATTATTCATTTGATTGATAATTTTTTTGAAGGTCATTGATTTTGGGTATTAAGAGATTAGCATTTCTCTAACATATTTGATATCCGATAACCGATGAAAATGTTTCTGATAAAAATATGTTTTTAACATCTCTTGTTCCGTTAAAATTAGCTGATCTTTAAAATGATTCTTATTTGTGCTGGACAAATTCAGAACCGTTTTCAACAAGACAGCAGATGTTATTAACAATGAAGTGAATGGTGTAAATAAAGAAATTCAAAATTTAAAAACGACAGAATTCGAAATGTTCAACAAGAAGTTTGCGATATCTCATTGGTTTCAAACAACGAAGATTAACAATCTCTTGTAAGAAATATTTTATTAAATAAAACAAATATACAGTTGTACCCAGATATAGAGATAAGTTAATATGTAACGCGCGATTGCAATGTCGACTTCATAAACAGGAAGTATAATAAACTCACGACGTGCAACCAATAATTTTGTCCTTACTACAGTATTTGCCAAAACTTATTTGCCTTTATAAAATATTTGCCAAAGCATAAACAAACGCGTTGTTATTACACAAAATCACTTTTTAATTTAACAAAGCAAATATTAACATAAAGTTAATACGAAAAAATATAGAAAGAAAAAATACGATAGCTGTACCACTCAAGCAAAATTTGATAATTAATTAAAATGATTTTAAAACTCACAGAAAAATTCAAGTTTATCCGCTTACGAAACTCTACCCAAAAATGTGTTATAACCTCCGGTTTCCTTTCTAGTATTCATTGGGAATAAAAAAAGTTTTCGGGTTCCGGCACCAATGTTTTATGAAAAATTTTAGTAATAGTTTTGTTGCTCGATAAATTTAATATTTTACGACAATTGCAACAATATTTTTATTAGTAGTTTGTTTAAAGCAAATAAGATTGATTCTCTTTACCATATTTGTTCTGCTCTGGTCAATAGCTCCGTAAGAAAAGAAAGCAACTATAATTAAAATATATTATCCAACTTAAATTACTGAATACAGAAAAATAATAACAGTTATGTTCAGTCTCTTTCCCTTTTCCCCCTTAAATTACACTGTATATAATAAAATATGTCACCAATTGAAGACAAAGGAATAAAATAATCAATACTGGTTTTTCATTATGATCTATAGCAGTGATGATGTGATTTGATTTACATCTGCACCGACTAGGTAGTCATAATCAGATGGGGGTCAAACCACTTGAATGATTTGCAAACGTCATTCACGCCCTAGGAGGCCATCGAATACGTATATCCTCCGGTCACTCCTAGTAGCAATTTCGAAAGCCCGAAGTAGGCCGCAGCCTTCACTCCTTGCTAAAGAGTTGGAGACTTTCCAATTCCTGGTCCAGAACGCATGAAGCTTAATATAATTAAGAACACGACGGCATTCATACTCACTGGACCTGAACCATTCATTGTGTTCATTTTGAATGATTCGAGCCACAAACTCTCACGAGGGTCTTGAAACCACAACCACCACGATACTCCCATATAGGGGCCAACCTCAATAACCAGTCAGAGAACAGCTAATTGTCTCAAGAAACAAATAGTGAACTCTGCGAGCGTACTGATTCCCGTGGATATACGTGGATTGTCCAGGTGACTCCTACTAGCCTTTGAGAGGCCTGGGCTCCCTTTTACCCCGCAAGACACGTCTAAATGGAATAGTAGGTTCCAAAAAGACTATGATGTGCCCCCGGGGGGTCTATAGCAGTGATGGGCGAACTAAGGCGGTTTCAATCCGGCCCGCCGAGTGTTTTTCAAAAAAAAATTAATCGCCTATTAAAAAATTATGCCCAAAAAATAAATTTACATTGTTTTAAAAAGATATAAATTGACAATTTTAGCAAAAAAAAAAATGCGATGTTTTCATATTATATTGTTTACAAACTGCGTAGTTTTTTGGGAAATACAACAACAACTTTCTTATACAATATTCCAAGAAGAAACTTAAAAAGCATGAAACAAAACCAACTAATATTGACCTATTGTATTGTATCCAAACTGCGTAGTTTTCTAGGAAATATTGTACACACAAGAGAACAACAACTTTCTGATGCAATATTCCAAGAAGAAACATAAAAATCATAAAACGCTAACAACTAATACAGAAAACTGAACGTATAACATAACAACAACTATTATATGTGAAATCTAGACGATTCTTGAATATTCGAGACAACATGCGCAATAAAAATGTAAAAGGGCCAGCGATGGATTAATCAGCAATCAGTAAAAGTGTAAATCTCGTGACGTAAAGACTAAATTGTAAAGTAAAATTATAAAGTTGGCAACGTACAGTTTTATTTGTGTAATTAAAGTAATAAAGTGTATTGTAAATATAAGTGCAATAGTAAAATAGTCTAAGTTTTTTACCCCCATAAATGTCAATCGAAAATAGAAAGAGAAAAATTGATTCGGAATGTCGAGTATTTCAAGAAGAGTGGAAACGGAAGTACTTCTTTATGGAACATAACCAAAAACCTATTTGTCTTATCTGCCATGTACCGGTAGCTGTACTAAAACATTATAATCTCGCTAGGCACTTTAATTCCAAATATCTTGGGTCAAAGTACTATAAAATGACAGATGAAGACAAGAAAGTTCATTCAGAGGAATTGAAAAGAAAAATATCTCGTCAGCAAATGTTTTTTAAAAATCAAAGAAGTGTCCAGCGATTCTCCACGTTAGCTGGTCACATTGTTACCTACAAAATAGAAAAAAGTAACAAACCGTTTTCTGAAGGAAAATTTTTTAAGGATGTGTTAATTAGCATTGGAAGAATATTTTGCCCAGAAAAGGTAAAAGATTTCGAATCTATAGGGCTGTCACATAGAACGGTCACAAAAAGAATTAAAGCAATTTCTTCTGATTTCAACTCGATGGACGTCTTAAAAAGTTTAAGTACTTTTCACTCACTATGGACGAGAGTGTTGACAGGAGTGATACAGCCCAACTTCAGAGGAGTCGATGAAAACTTTGTAATGACCGAAGAACTTGCTTGTTTGAGATCTTTGAAAGGAAAGATGAGAGGAAAAATAATTTATGATGAATTTAGAGAGGGGATGGAATCTCTTAATGGCCCAATTTCCAAATTAATTAATTTAACAACTGATGGAGCACCTAACATGGTGGGAAAAATACGGGGTTTGCGGGAGTTTATAAAAGTCAGAATCCTGAAAGCGAAACAATTTTTTTACATTGTATAACCCACCAAGATGTTCTTTGCAAGGCTGCCTTGGATATTAACCACGTACTTAATATTATTTTAAAATTAATTAATACCATGCGAGCCCGTGGTTTGTTACATCGACAATTTCAAGAGTTTTTATCGCAAGTTGATGCAGAATTTTCAGATGTACTTTATTACACAAAGATCAGGTGGCTGAGTTGTGGGCATGCCGTCTCGAGAGTTTGGAGTCTTCTCGAAAAAATCAAAGTTTTTCTAAAAGCCAAAACGGAAATTTGGTATGAGTGGGAAATATTGGAGGATAAGAATTGGTGCATCGAGTTTGCTTTCTTCACGGATTTACTCGAGCACTATATTAAACTGAAAAAGAAGTTACAGGGTAGAAATCAATTTATAGATGAAACTTGGGGCAGTTTGAGGTCTTTTAAAACTCAATTGTTTATATTTTCTAAATGTTTGGGAAAAAATGATTTAACTCATTTTCCAAGACTTAATTCTTTGAGGCCTGTGAGTGAAGAGAAGTTAAAAGTCTTTTCACAATCTTTATTAAAACTGTATTCAGAATTTGAGGCCAGATTTGCTGATTTTAAAAAAATCCAACCATGTTTAGATATTTTTCCAATGCCTTTTAATGTTAATCCTGAGAATGTTCCATCTGATCTACAATTGGAAATTATAGAATTGCAATGTAATAATAATTTAAAACAGCTATTTTTAAATGCAGGTAAGCTTAACTTCTATAAATCCTTACCAAAAGATGAATTTCCAAAGCTAATTAATCATGCGCAGAAAATGTTGGCAATGTTTGCTTCCTCATATTTATGTGAACAGGCCTTTTCAGTAATGAAATGCAGCAAAAATTCAATAAGAAACCGATTGTCTATTTAATTTATTAAAAGTCGCATCCTCCCAGCTGGAACCAGATTTTGAGGAAATGCTTCCCATACATCTGGAAATTCTTAAAATCATAATAAACCGTATCTTATAAAATTTTTATGTTGTTTTAAAATATTACGCAATATTAGTTATATTACGTAATATTTTAAATTTTTATAAATATACAGCTTAAACCGAACTTTTAATTGAACAGCAACCCCATAATTTTTTAATGAATGACCCTCTATGTTATTTTATTAATTTAACGGCCCGCCGCAAGATTTTTTTTTTAATTTATTGGCCCGCCACCCAAAAAGTTCGCCCATCACTGCTTTAGAAGAAAAGGATTTTGAAGTTGATATAATATTATTTTTTTTAATTTAAAATCGTTTGGTGAAAGTATATGAAGATTTAACATTTTTTATTACAAAGCATCTACGATTTGTTAAATCTATTAACACTGAGCTTTCAGAAACTTCTGCTTGCTGAAACGGAATGCAAAAAACGACGTCAACACAGTCAACTTTTATATAACTGATTAATAGTGGAAGGATTATTTAAAATCTAATAACTTCGGCATTATTTTCTTTTACATTTGATACTAAAATAAATGATAGTGCAATTAAAAACTGTTCTTAAGCACCAATGCACCTTAAAAGGTGATATGGATCTAGAAAGCGATCAATATATACGACGATGATACTTAAATTATAAAATAATAATAATAAGAATAACAAATAATTTGTAAATAAATTTATTTCAAATAATTTTTGATATTCGAGCACAAGCCTTATAAAGAGTTTTTAAATTACTATTTACCTATAGAAGATCATTCAGATAATAAATATGAAAGAATGTGCCTGTCAGGTGTCAAGTGTCAGTGTTATCGCAATCATTATATTCAATATAACGTTATGAAGATGATGTTTAAATTTGAAAAGCAAATAATTATCAGTAAATAAGTATTGTGTGTTTTACAAACTGCATAGTTTTCTTAGAAATTTTGAGAAATTCCACGAAATAAGCTAAGCAATAGAAAACAAAAATAACTAACACAGAACAAAAGCAAAACACATAGCCAAACAGACGCCTACATGGAATGATAATAAGAACAACAATATGGGGTGATGTTAACGTCGAATAAGCGAGAATCACTTATAAAAGGTGTTTTTTTAAGCTAGATAGAACTTTAAATTGTAAAAAGTAACACAAAAAATGAAGTTTTGATGAAACATTTTTTTTTATTTGTTTCAGTATACTCTGACAAATCATCATGAATAGACTCTCGCTTGAACAACGCTACGAAATTATCCAAATTTACTTTGAAAATCAGTCGTCGATTCGCGCAACTTATAGACGACTTCGTCATTTTTATGGCGTACATAATCGTGCATCTGAACAAGCCATTCGTCGAACTGTCGATAGATTTCGTACCACATACTCTCTAGAGGATGCAATAACACCAACACGTCGAAGGAATGTGCGTACTGAAGAGGATATCGCCGCTGTAAACGAAAGTGTGGAAGAAGATCCAAATTTATCAATTCGTCGTCGGTCGCAGGAATTGGGGCTCTGTCCGTCCACTACGTGGAAAATTTTGCGCAAAGATCTCGGCCTACACCCGTATAAGATCCAGCTGGTGCAGGAATTGAAGCCACGAGACCATTATATGCGTCGTTCTTTCGCCGATTGGGCTCTAGAGCAGTTGGCAACTGACCCGTTGTTTTATCGCAAAATTGTGTTCAGCGATGAGGCGCATTTTTGGCTTAACGGGTTTGTTAATAAGCAAAGTTGCCGCATATGGTGTGAGACCAATCCACAACAGACCCTACAGACTCCATTACATCCAGAAAAATGCACCGTTTGGTGCGGTTTTCACGCTGGTGGCATCATCGGACCTTATTTCTTCAAAAATGAGGCCGGAGCTCGCGTTACGGTCAATGGAGATCGTTACCGCACCATGATCAATGATTTTTTGTTTGAAAATATGGATGACATTGAACTTTTATAGGTAAATTTTCAAATATGTAAATACAAGTAATTTTATTATACTATATTTTTATTATACTATATTATAAAGGTGAGAGAATAAATAAAATAATAAATTATAAATAATTTATTAATTAATCTTTATTTTTTATTTTAGTTCTCGATATTTTGCCAAACCAGACCAACTGCTTAATTAATAAATTAATTAATAAATATTAAAAAAGTCAAATAACTATAATTGTTATATAAAATAATAAAAGAAAAACAAAATAAGAAGGACATATTTTTTTGCAATTATTTTTTTTTTATTATTAGTTTTACTTTTGTTTGTAAATATATATGTAGTCTTAACGCCACAAGTGGCAAGTTTCATGAGGATATAAGCGATGGGTAGTTTTGCACTTAAACGCTTTTGCGAATTCGGGAAAATGTGACAAAGCATCTGTAACGCGATCGCTATCCAAGCCGTGTTCAGACAATGCAAGAACTTTTTCGGCAGAATTGCCACAAAAAAATTGAGCAAAATTTAAAAAGAATAGTTTTGTCAACGGTATTTCACGACCATAAAAGTAAATTGTGTTATTAAAGGCTTCTGGATGTGAGTCAAAAAATGCCTGATATGCATAACGTAAACCACTTATGTCGGCAATTTTCTCACTTACTACTTGCGGGTTTATCTCGCGTAAACAATTAAAACTGGCATTAAACAAGGCATTTTCGTCAAATGGTATTGAAGAAATACTGCCATTTGCATCGGCAAAAAGACCACCGTCATCAAAGCCGTGAAACATTTCGTGAGCAAGTAAAAATCCCAAAGAACTATATTTGTAAACATCATCGAAGCCAGGGCTATAGATGGGAGGCTGTAATAAAGTAAGTGGCACAAAAATAGTGTTGGCATTTTGCAGAAAATAAGGTGAGGAGCTGGAACCTGTCTCACTACTTTCCAAGTAAGTTAAATCTAAAACTGTTGTCTTACTATTACGGATCAGAAGATTACGTCGACTAATAAAATTGAATCGCAGCAATTTCAAGTGGTTTCCATAAAATTCTTCAGCATCTAATTCTAAAGGCTGGTAAAAATTTTCCAACGTATCGATTGTGTCAATACGTGGTATATTGTTGAGTCTTAATTTCATGTTATTGATTTTGCTTTGCAGAAACTGAATAACAGTCTCATTGAAACCATATTTGTTTTTTAATATAGTGTTATTGAAATGTTTACGAATGCCATCGAAAATTTCAAAAATGGATGAGTACTCTTGTTGCAGCTCTGGATGAAGCTGCTCATATTGCCAGTGCATGGCAGTAGGCATTAGACTTCTAACACTTGTCATACATTCATTGTCTCTGAAATGTTCAGGTCCACTTGTATGCAAATGCCATAGAAATCTTATTTCCGAATACTTACACAAAAAACGTTGGCTGTGATTTTTCGTTAGTTCATTTAAAGCTCTCATGTAGGGCACATTGTTTAAGTATACTTGCATTTGATGATTTAACACGGTTTGATTGAGAATTATTTTGACATAATCCTTAAGCCAATCAAAGGGTAAATCTTTAACATAGAAAAGACGTATTTGCTCGAAATCCTCCTCATTTTCAATCTCTACATCATCTATTATATCTAATTCTTGCAGTTTTTCTTCGAATTCTTTAATTTCTTGCCACAAGATATCCAAGCCTTCAGACGTTATCTGTGCTGGCAACGACTGCATTAAAACTTTTAAATTTATTTTGGTTAATGGTTGAAAACCTTTATCTGCTACTGGTTTATCTAAATCAACAATGAATACTTTTGGATCACTTATTTTGGCCATAAAAATTTGTTGTATCAAGACATCATTAAGTCCATAGATTCGCATTTTAGACAAAGTAAGCACCCAGTCAAATTGGGTATCACTTTTAGGTTTTGTCCATAATGCTGGCCATTTAAAATTTTCAGTTTCCTTAAGCCACATCAAGTATTTGATGGACTCATATTGGCTTACTCTTTTACATGATTTATAGTAAAGATTAGCTTGTCTGATAAATCTAGGCTTATTTCGAATGCTAAAACGATTAAAAGCACGCGATATTTCTTTGTTCACATTGTGATCAAACATAGTTACAGGCTCATAATATTCTTCGCCCGCTTCTAAGTAAACCTGATCCCAATTGCCACAGGCATATTTATGGAAATCATCGCAAGGATCTGCCCCTACATCCATAGATCCCTCGATAAGCTTTCTTTGTTTGCGATTTGCCAGGCGTTCATAATAAGTGCTTGCTTCCTGGCATTTCCATACTGAAACCGTAATTATTATTCCCAAAAATATACGCGTATATTTCATTTCACAATTTTATTTTTAATAATTTATTTAATACAACCTTTTTAATGAAACGCTTATTAAAGACTGCTGCTTGATAAGCATGTCTTGTATAGTCTAGTATATTGAAATAGATTATTTAGAATCACTAAATTATGTGTGCATAAAAATGTCTTCTTATCGGTTTTATTTTTATTTTTTTTTTGCTTCTATTTAAATCTGAGTGCTCTATAATCGTAAACAATAAAGGGGTTTCTCCATAGAGTTCTATTTTAACTGCATTTTATAAGGCTGGGCTAGGCAAAAGGGGAAGTATATTGAATGTAGAAGGCATAGTAGAATTCAAATTGCCCTTGATAAAGAGTCTGCATACATGTACTTGTAATTTTTTAGTAATCTTTACAAATCTTTTCTTTCTCCTGCCCTATTTCCTGAATGGCCTTATTTGTCAAACTTTCAACACTACATACGCTTTTGTAGATAATAGCACCATTCGTATTCATTTGGCAATAGACCAAACCAGTTTGAGGTGAATTCAAAAAGGCTGACCAAGAATGATACGCTCAATCACGATCTCGCGACAATCCTGGAATGGGGTCGTGTAAATAGAGTAGATTTTAATGCCCGTAAGATGCATTTTTGCATGCTTACCTATAGGATCTGTGTTCAGAATTGGTGCTGCATCTGTTACTATGGGTGATATATGTATTATGGAATCGAACGCTCTTATTGTTCTTGGATTGAAAATTCAGTGTGATGTTAGATGGACTAAAGACATTTTTCAAGTTTCTAAAGAAGCTTTCAAGTGCCTTCTTTTTCTAAAACGGTGTAAGAGATACTTCACTCTATCCGATCTTCGTACTATTTATACCATCCATCCAAAAATGGAATACAACTCACATATATGGGCCGGCGAACCAAAGTCTATTTTGGAGTTGCGCGAACTCATGCAGGAGAGGGTCAAGAGGCTCTTTGGGGACAGTAGGGTATCCACTCCTACATATGCAATGCATTATGCTAGAACTAGGAAATTAGATTATTGGGAGGAGGAAAGAGGGAGTAGTGTTTGTGGATGATATTCAATTTGAACTTTCCTACATTGAAGGTGACAGGAAAAACCTCTAAAAGAAATTTATTCCACATACGAACTGTTCTGCAAAAAAACAATTTTCCCTGTAATGCGTAGTGCGATTCACTGGAAAATCAACTACAACTGGTTTCGCTCTCAACGAAAATCGAGTTAAACGCGAAAACGCGCGAGTAACAAGAACAAGTTCACTAATCTCATTAGAGTACTTACCATTATAGTAACGATAAAACAGTGAAATACATCCCATATTGCGTCGATGCTCTAGAGAATCAATACAGTTGGATACCCTGCTGTCCCCAATGAGCTTCTTGGCCCTCTCCTGCATGAGTTCGCGCAAATCCAAAAGAGACTTAGGCCCATACATGAGAATTTTATTTCACTTTTGGACGGATATAGGTGATGTAAATAGTACGAAGATCGAATGGAGTGAAGTATTACACCGTTTAAGAAAACCGGGGCACTTAAAAGCTTCTTTAGAAACCTGAAAAATTACTTTAGTTCAACGAACATCACACTGAATTTTCATGCCAAGAACATCAAGAGCTTCCGATTTGGTCATTTTTATATTACCAATAGTAACAGATGAAGCACCATTTCCAAACATAGATCTATGCGTCTTACGGGCATTAAAATCGGCTCTATTCACATAACCCCGATTTGAGATTGTTGTGAGATCGTGATTGAGCCTATTATTCATGTTCCGCCTTTTGCAATTGACCCCTAACTGGTGCGCTCTATTACTAAATGAATTGGAATATCTAATGGTGCTGTCATTTGCGAAAGAGTGTATAGTGTTAAAAGTTTGACTAAGAAGGTCATTTAGAAAAACTGAGAAAGAACGCAGCATTGCGGTACACCTGAATTAATCGTGAATTCGTCTGATGAACAACTCCTGAGAAAACTCCATATAAATCTGGAGAATTATCACCAACACCAAAAGCAACAAGTTTTGATTGACATCACACTTTCAAACGCCTTGGTAATATCTAGAGCCACCTTACTTTCTCCGAAATGTTGTATGAAGTTGCACCATTGTTCCGAAAGGAAAGCCAGCAAATCACCCGTAGGTCGTCCCCTACGTTAAGCATACTGTCGGTCGCTATGTCAGACTACAGGTGCCTCACAAGATGAAAATTAATCATACTTCAATCACTTCAGAAAGTGCTGAACGAATTGCAATTGGGCGGTAATTTTCAGGGTTGCCAGTGTCATTCTGGATCTTTATATAAACCGGTCTCGATTTAATAATGGCAGCTAGTCTACAAAAATTTAAAGCTATAAAAAACCGCACAATCTATCTATAAATATAATGATGAAGATACGAGTAACTCGTCTACCAACAAGTTTCTTTACGTTGCATTTGCTTCCGTTTTAGGTTTTTGAGCTTTTTAACCGATTCTATTTGTATAGATAGTCTTCATTATATTGTTGAGTTCGTGTTTCTAAAGTTATTGTTTTCTTTTCCTTTAATATGTGTAACAAACAACTACGTTGACCACAGGGGATCAGACAATACATACAAGGCCCACAGACCCTTTGTGCAAGTTATGTGCTTTCTTTTGCCTTAGTAGGTATGGAAAATAGATTCTATCATTACATTACATTACATTAAATATTAAACACTAAATTGAAATAAATCAGATACAAACGAAATGAATAAACTAGACTATTTCGTTTTAATAGCGCTCGCAAAGGGATTTTAGATTTCATATTATAACGAAATTTTTCAATTATTTTTTAAGTGATAAATTTAAAAAGATAGCTTGAGAATAAAGATAATTATAATGCAGATGATAAAATGGTATTATAAAAAAAACCTATTTAATGATTAAAAAGAATTAAAGCTTAGCAAGCTACTTAAATAACATATATGATAAAGATAAAAATTAAAGATTTATAGATATATTGCGTTTTTTTCTGTGATGAACTCATTTTAGAAATTTTTATCATCACCTTCATCAGATTACCTAAAATAGTAAGTATAAGTTTATCATTCCGTTTGTCATTTTTAAAATCTTCATTCCGACTCCGTAAAGTATATATATTCTGAATCTATATAAAGGGGTTTTCAACAAGAAATTTGTTTTCTAAAACAAAATAAAACATAAAATTTAGATTAGGATGATTCAAATTTTTATTGTATTACGAAGAGAAAAGTTCGTCAATTATGAATGAAAAATAATATCTTGCAAATGTCCACCACGCGCACGCTGACAGAGGTCGATTCTTTCATTAAAGATTTTAATCACTTTTTGGAAAAATGGCGGTTCTGATTCGTTTATTACATCCCGGTATTTGACTTTTAAGGCTCCGTATAGACTCTGTCCTTAACATGGAACCACAAATAATAGCATAATCTAGTGCTGTTAAATCACGCGATCTGGCTGACAACTTAACTGCTGATTGTTGTGAAATTATTTGCTATTGATTAATATTTCATATCGAGTTATAAAAAATTTTCAGTACAAAGAAGAAATGACACAGTTTTTTTTTAATTTATTGTTTTAATAGTTCTTAAGGTAATTCATTAATTCATTCCTTGGGATATATTATTCACCATTGCGAATGCAAGGCGAACGGGAAATTGGATACATTTAAACTTAAATGCTTAATCACTTGGTGTGATAGGTGTCCTTGGAGTAAGCAGTTCTTCACCTACAGCTTTCCTATAATTATTATTGCTGAGTTTTTGCCATCAGCGTTTTAATAATCAATCTAGTACCATCGCATAGTATTGGCTGATTCAGGTTACATAACATGACTATTGCGGCTCCAACGTTAAGCTGGAAGTTATGTGGTGGCATTCCCGGTAAGTTTAATGAATTCAGGAACTCTACGGCGTAGTTAACAATATTTTCAGGATCGGTAATGGAACCAATCGATTTATACGAATACCGTTCGCCATTAATTAAGCTTTGGATTTTTGGAATTTATTTATTCAACGTACTTGTTTTTTGCAGCCAAAATGTCTCTTTCACCTAACCAAAGTTAATTTTGAGCAGTGTTTGTGAACAGTTTTGCAATTAGTTCGTCTTTAGACATTGTGAATTGGCAAAAGCCCATTGGAAAGGAAATCTGGCCTGTTGTAGATTCAGTCGGTTTTTTCCATGGAGAAATGATAGATAAACCTAGACGTAGATAATCATTCAAATTTTAAGAAATGTTGACTGCTAACAAAATCTTTCGAAGTTTAGCTTTTATTTTTTACTTTAGCAATAAAATTTTTGAACATAAGAATTTCGATATTGGATTTTTCAGCATATAAGCGATATACATATGTATGTATCATAAAAATTGCATCGAGTAGAAAATAATTTTAAGTGGCCAGACAGATCGTGTGATTTAACACCACTGATGAAAGAATCGACATCTGTCAGCGGGGTCGTGATTGACATTTGCCAGACATTATTTTTCATTCGTAATTGCCGAAGTTTTCTCTTTGCTGATATGTGCGTATACTGTCCGACGGGTTTGATCAAAGTGAAGTGTAATTGTCGGTGACTTAATATTTTTAAGCCCTCACTATCCAATATATCAAGGTTTTTCTTCCCTTATAAAAACTATTAATTTTAAAATTATGTGAAGCGAATCGCACGAAAAATTTTAAAACACGGACAATGTGCATACATATATATGTCCATATGTATGTAGAATATATATTCAAATTTTCAGTTTTAGTATTATCCAACATGTCTAAGCACTGTTTAGGAATTTTATAGAGTTTAAACGCAGGCTAAGTAAAAAAATTGAGAAGTGAAAACGATTTATTTATGTTTTCACTAATATGATTTAATACATAGTATATTTTCAACAAAAAAATATAATACTTTTTCTTAAAAACTCATGTAATATGTTAAAAACTTTAGTTCTTCGAGTTGCTCTTTAAATTTTCTCATGCGAAGAAAAATTACCTCGAAATAAAGTCTAGTTATTCAAAACGTATCATGTTCGTTGGGCTCTCCTGGCAAATTCTGTAACATAAGCAAAGCTTGCTGATGTTTATTAAAACGTATGTATGTATATGTACATATAGAAGTCAATTTCTTATATATGTAATAATATTTTTTTTTGGTATAAATTTATACACTTTAAGGAAAAAAATTTTAAAAATGAAACTTAAAATGCATATTCTACTAAATTAAAAACAAATTCACCAAAGAATTTGAACTTTATTGAAAAACATGCAATCTGTTTACATGCATATGTATATGTGATTTTATTGCGAATATTAATTGAAGTAAAATTTTTTCCCCAAAATTGTGACGGTATTATTTCTAAAAAATCTGGCAGCTATGTATAGTAATGAATTAAAAACAATTTCAAACAAAAAAATACATGTATTACTGTTGAGATATTAGAACAATTTTCAGTTTGGCCGAAGTTAAAGATGTTGCCTCTCTTTATTTGGTCTTTTATTTTATTTTCTTTTCTTTTTCTTTTGTTTTTTTTTTATTTTTTTGCATAAGTGTGTTTGCACGTATGCAAACTCATTAGCATACAAACAACCACATAGCTTCATCAAACCAGTTCGAATGAACATGTCGAGTCGTGAATAACTGATTTGTATTTACAACAACAACAGAAGAAAATTAATAAATTAATTTTCTAAGTTTTCCGAAAAATTAAAAAAATTTTTTTTTTTACAAATTATCCCCTGAAAATTTCGAATCGAATAAAACTTATACTTTTTTATATAATTTTATATAATTTACTTTTGCACCCGTGTTACAAACAATTAAAATGACCTAATATGAGATAATTTCTTTTGTAGAGAATAACATATTATACAAAGTTTAATAACAACTGAAATAAATAATCATGACATTGATCTTCAATCATATAATGTTTAACCCATTGCATTTGAACGAAATTTTATCTCTTAATATTTTCGTAGTATTAAAGTAAATGATTTAAATAAATAGAAAACTTTTAGAGGCGTTTTAAAAAACAATTGACTGTTAAATAAATAAAACAAATTAGCATTAATGGCGTAAAACTTTATCTCGGTAAATGACTGTGAGGCCGCGAAAATTTCTAAAAAAATATCCCATATTTTTTTAGATGTGTAGATATTTAAGTAGGCAACACTTTTTTAAGTGACGACCATTTTATCAGCTGTCAAGAGATTTATGTTTAGCTTGGTTTGGCATTTTAACTCGAATAGCCTGATGTGGGAACAACGCTTCCAAGTTATGAAAACTGGGCTCCAAAGCAAGATTGCCGTTGACCTCGATTTTTAAAAGCAAATTTTGTTTAGTGATGAAGTTTAGTTTTGTTTGAACAAATCTGCCGTATTTGGAGTAATGACAATCCTCCAGTGTATATTAAGGCACCATTACATCGAAAAAAACTGACGGTTTGATGTGTTTTATGGGCTGGTAGAATCACTGATTTCTAAGTTTGTCATTTATCAATTGAACAGCCATGATGTGCAGGAACTGGGGTTTCAGCAATACTGTGCAATTTATTCGACAAACGATTTATTGAAGGAAACTTTTCATAAGCTAATAGTTTCATGTTTTGAACACGTGAATTGGCCTCCAAAATCATGTGATTTAACGCTGCTACACTGTTTTCTATGTCTCTACTCTACACCAATCAGCTGGAAACTTCTTTCATTTTTAAAAAACATATGCTGACTAGATATTTTTCTTTTCAATTCTCTGAACGAACTTTCTTGTCTTCATCTGTCATTTTATAGTATTTCGACCCAAGATGTTTTGAATTAAAGTGCCTAGCGAGATTATAATCTTTTAGTACAGTTACCGGTTCTTGGCAGATAAGACAAATAGGTTTTTTGTTATATTCCATTAAGAAGTATTTTCATATCCACTCTTCTTGAAATCCTCGACATTCCGAATCAATTTTTCTCTTTCTATTTTCGATTGACATTTATGGGGGTAAAAAACTTAGACTACTTTTGCCCTTATATTTACAATACACTTTATTACTTTAATTACACAAATAAAACTGTACGTTGGCAACTTTATAATTTTACTTCACAATTTATTCTTTACGTCACGAGATTTACACTTTTACTGATTTACTGATTGTAAGCTGCGTGATTGTCGATATACGATCACAAATATTTAAAAAAGTCATCGGAAATTTGACCTCCAGATTAACCTAGCCATGGCGACATTTGCTAGAAGTCAAATTGAAATTGTAATGCCGAAAAATTATAAATAAATTTCATCTTCATTAAAAAAAATATATTTTATTCCACTTTAAATTTCTACACCTCTATGAGAATGACATCCTATATTATTATTATTAATTTCATTATGGTTAATTATATCAACTAGTTAAATAGACATAAACAACATCAACATAATTATTTTACAAAAATCTATAATATTCTTTCACAAGTATTCGACGTGTAGGAATGCAACTTCTTTCTTGAAAAGATCGATGTTTTAAAACACCGATATTTCTATGAAAGATTTCGATGTTTAAAAACATCGTTAATGGAAGCGATACTTCGATGTTTACCGATGTTTAAGTTTACTCATCATTGAATGAAGTCAAAAGAACTTTAATACACAGTCATCAAATTTAGCAGAAAATATAAGAGTTTTTCATCAAAATTTTATTCATTTCATTTAATATCTAATAATTATGATATAGAATTAAGGAAAAGAAGTTTTGTAAACCTAGTAGTAGCCTAAGGTTTATTTTGGTTCTGAGATTGAACATATATCATAATTAAATAAATTCCTTCTACTGAAAGAAGTGAACGAAATGAATTGCATCTCTAAAATATTGTCACGTTTATTTTTTTTAATAAACGTTTTATTATTTTGAGTTCTTTTATTGCAAAGTAATGACACAGCACTTTAGAATTTTAAATTAAATTAAACGATTTATTTACTTTCAATACACACAAAATAAACACGATGGTAACTTTGTTGTCTTTACTCACTGATTACTCAACTTGAATACATTCATTTTCCCAGCAAGTGATACTTAGACAGTTGTTTTAAACGGTTCTCGCACATACATAAGAACATTTTCCTTTAACATAACCCCATACTGTTCTTGTTATTATCATCTAGTTTAGGCGCCTTCTTGGCTGCGAGTTTTTTTTTTTTTGCTCTGTGTTAATTGATTTTGTTTTCTGTTGTTCTCTCATTTGGTAGAATTTCTTAAAAGCAAACAACAATAAGTTGTTTTGTGTGTAAGATTTCTAAGAAAACTACGCAATTTGTAAACTGCACAATGGGCCGTTTCTTTTTTTACTGTTAATTATTTTCTTTTAAATCTTAATAAATCTTCTTCCTAACAATATAACTATAAAATCCTCAGGTAACCATGCAATCACTTGTAAATCGCCCTAACGAATATCGTGGATGAAAAAAAAAGAAGAATAAAAAAGAAGTGATAGCAAAAGCTGTTAGTCATAGGACCAGTCAGTATTCGTATCTACATTATTAACATTTGTTGACGCAACAGTTTTTCTAAGTATTAACGAAAACTTCAAAATTGTATCACTATGTGAACAGAAACATTGTTGTATTTCGAAAAGTTTAAGAAACGTAGAGTGAGTGAAGTTAAACTATAAAAAATTAATAAATGTATTTTTTAAATAAAAACCAAATAATAACCAACCGGGCCTGATAATGATGCATTTCATTTAGTTTTTGTGTTTGATTTTATGTTTGAAACTGCTTAAAATTTGGTTTGTAAACAAATTTGACGTGGGTTGACATCATAAAATCATACCCAAATAAATCAAACCCGTCGGACAGTATACGCGCATATCAGCAAAGAAAAAACTTCGGCAATTACGAATGAAAAATAATGTCTGGCAAATGTCCACCTTGACCACGCTGACAGATGTCGATTCTTTCATCAAAGTTTGTATTTTTTGGCAAAATGGCGGTGCTATATCGTTAATCACATCACGGATTTTGAGTTGTAAGGCTGAAATCAGTACGATTGGCTCCATATACACTCTGTCCTTAATATAGACCCACAAAAAATAAAATAATCTAGTGCTGTTAAATAACACGATTTGGCTGGCCACTTAACTGTTGATTGTCGTGAAATTATGCGATCGGGAAATTTGGTTTGCAATAAATTGATCGTTTCATTGGCTCTGTAACATGTGCAACCATATGTCAGTGATATCCACGTCGTCAATAATAGGTCATAATTGAGTTGTTAGCATCTTGCGATAGCGTGACCCACTGACCGTTACCGCATTTTCAGTCTCATCTTCGAAAAAAAACGGCTCAATCACTCCTCCACACCACATAGCTCACAGCAGTGACACACTGAGTAAGCAAAGGCTTTTTAATAATCGCTCTAGGATTTTCAGAAGCCCAAAGGCGGCAATTTTGAAAATGGACTTCGTCTGAAAAATTGATTTTTTCAAAAAAAATCAGCGGGATGTTTCTGAATGAATTGAACGAATCTACGGCGATGTGAATGGTCGGTCAGCTTTAATTCCTGCACCTGTTGAACTTTGTAAGGCTTCAAAGTCAAATCCTTACGTAAAATTCGCCATTTTGTGGTTTTGGATAACCCTAATTGTTGAAAACGTCGAGAAATTGACAAATTTGGATCTGCTTCAATACTGTGGCTCACGGCTATCAGGTTTTCAGTTGAACGATCCGGTCGAAAACACGTTGGTATTCGAACACATTTGGTATCGAGCCTGTCGACACAAATTTAACGATTAAATCCTGAATGACGGTTTCAGAAGGACGATTATGTTGTCCGAAATTATCACGAATTTTACGAAATGTAACTTTAACGGAACCACCATTTTCATAGCGAATTTTAATTATTTTAATGCGACTTCCGTACGAAATCGAATTCATTGTAACAACTGCCAATGCATCTACTACGAATACGTCAAAAAAACGAAACGTCAAAACTATCATGATGTTAGTGTTGCCACAATTAAAAGGCAATCGTCTTGTTGAAAATTGCATTATAAAAATGACAATTTCCCGGTTACATATCCTTTGCATTTCCTTTTACCTTGTGAAGAAATATTTTGGGAATTATTTCAAAATTTCTTTCATTTACTTTATGTTGGTCCAGGAGTTGCACATAAGGCAAACAACTTTATTCTCAACAATTTTATCTGTAGTCATTATTGTCAACATTTGAGAAAATTTTTCAATATAAATTATTAAATTCTTTTCAAATTTTGCTTTCCGTCTTCTTTCTCAAGGTATCTTTACAAACATACATTTTGCTTTAACCACACGTACCCATACGACCTTTTTTCTCTCCCCACATGTTTGCATTTGCATATCACTGTTGCATCCCCAGCTTACTATAACCCCCTTAAATACATACGAGTAACCTATACAGAATGTTAATGAATGATTATATTTTGCTATCATCCTATCATCATTATCCTGATTGTTTACCACCATTGTCATTCGCTTGGTGGATCCATGCCTGTCTAAAGAAAATCGTTGGATTAAAATTTTTTTTATCGGTGGCTTAAAACAAATACATTCATGAAGATTATCTGATACCCGGGGAATTTTAAAATAAACTACGAAATTAATCATTTTCAGGAAATTTGCAATGCTGCCTTAAGGCGTTAAAATTTCATAAGATACGAAACGCTAAGTATTTAAGTTGAAGCAGAGAATCAGGAGATTTTTGTTGTTAGTTTTAAAAATAAATCAAATAAAATATTTACTTTCACTTGACTTGAATTTGGTACACGTACTTTATATTATACTTTATATAAAATTGAAACTATTGCACTTTAGTATTATTTTTTTGGCCAATAAAAATGTCTATTTTGACATTTAGAGTCATTTAATTATTAAAAAGACCAGTTGAATTTAAACCACCTCTGCGTACTTCAACTGGAGACTGGGCACGAAGTGATTCTGAAAAGGGTGATATATTTGTTGAGCATCTGAAATCCGTTTTCACCCCGAACGCGTTTACTGGAAAGACTGAATTGCCAGATGTAGTGGCTTTACCCCCTCTACCCATAAAATTCAAGTTGCGTGACGTTCAAGGACAAATTGATAGACTCAATCCGAAGAAAGCCCCAGGCATAGATGGTATCAGCAACAGAATGTTAATGGAGTTGCCACGTATATTTAATGCCATTTTAAGTATTATCCAAGCGTCTGGAAAATAGCCAAAGTTAGAATGATTCCGAAGCCGGGCAAGGATCTTACCAGGGCCGAATCATATAGGCCCATAAGCTTATTATCAACCTCATCAAAGCTTTTCGAGAAGTTGTTTATGACTAAGCTGTCACCAATTTTAAGTGTTAGGGGGTGCATTCCAGACCATCAATTTGGTTTCAGGAGCCAGCATGGCACCATTGAGCAGACTCATAGATTGGTTCAAGTAGTGAGAAAGGCATTTGATGAAAGGAAATATTGTTCTGCCCTGTTTCTAGATGTTTCGCAAGCATTTGACAAAGTATGGCATAAGGGACTATTATATAAGTTGATGACATATCTCCCAATCAATATGGTGAAGTTTCTGGAAAGTTACATTGTGGAGAGAAGGTTTACAGTAGCCGAAGGAGACTTCATCAGTGAACTCACATCGATAGCTTCCGGTGTGTCACAGGGAGCAGTAGCATCCATACTTCAACATTTGCCGATGATACGGCCTGCCTTAGTTCTCACGAAGACCCCCGTATGGCATCTCAAGTTCTTCAGGAACATATTACCTATCTGGAATTGTGGTTGAATTTATGAAGAATAAAAGTAAGCGAGAAAAAGTGTGTCCTTTTACTTTAAAAAGGGAAAATTGCTCCCCTTATCGTATGAACGGCCAGATTATTCCTCACCATTTGCACGCTAAATATTTTGGCATAATCCTTGATCGTAGGCTTACATGAAAACACCACATCGACACAAAGCTAATCCAAATGAAAATCAAGTTATCTCAAATATACTGGCTAATTGGCAGGAACTCAACTCTTAGTCTGGACTGTAAACTTCTGTTGTATAAGTCGATTCTGAAACCAATATGGTGCTATGGAATTCAACTATAGGGCACTGCTTCAGCTTCAAATGTGGAAAAAATTCAACGCCGACAGAACAAAATACTACGATTAATTACATTAGCTCCATGGTACATGCGAAATTTAATTATACATCGTGATTTGGATATTCCACTCGTGACTGCTGAAATTGCTCAATACGCAGGCAAATATTTAACTAAGCTCGAGTGCCACCCGTATCCCCTTGCGCGGAACATTTTGAATTTAAGAGGTCATATCCGATTAAAAAGGAGAGACACAGGGGCATTGGTCAATAACCCTCCTAATGGAAATGGAATCTCTTGAAAATAGTTTTTATTTTTTTTTTATATTTATTTTTGATTGTGAGAATTTGTTAAGATTATTTTATTGCTGTCACTAGAATTATGTCTGACACTGGTTGGGCCTAATGACTATACATTTAGATTTAAGATTTGAAAAATTGTTGATAATTCATATATATGAAGATACAATAAATAATTTATGAAAAAAAAAAATTAATTATTCGTTATTTGTGTTAAATTTTATTGTTAAGATCACATTAAGTATGATACAACTTTAAGTTGTCTGTAACAATATATGGTTGCGGTGAACAAATTATATTTGGTTAAACAAAACTTCAGCTCTTTTTCTGCTCTTTTTCTACAACTGAACAAATTAAACTACATACATACATACATAAGAGTATGTGCATTGTGTTTTTAAACCACTTCCAAAAAGAAACCTTTATTTTTTATGTTTGTGCCCCCAACATTTAGTTATTTCTGAACTCTTATAACTTGGCTATACATATATGTATATCGGCAATCACGCGGTGAATATTATCATCCAAATGATCCGAATGATCAATCGTTATTATTGGCGTAAGCTAGCGACTTCACATCGGAGGTCGATTCACAGGTCCAAAACGTAAAATTATGTGGTTAGCATACGCTTCTTTCAATAAATCAATTTTAGTACGAGCTGTGTCACATATTGCATCGTCTTTTCTTTTTTTTTAAAGAAAAGTAGCACTTCAGGAAACAATGCCTATTTAGTCAAGTAACGTGCTACATTCTTTAGGAAAGGGATAGAGAAGAGAGGCGACAGGATGTGAAAGTAGAAGGATAGTTACGAGCAGCCCCACCGACAGCCAATTTTTATTTTTGTAGTGAAAAAAAAACAAGGTCTTCGTTGGGAATAGAACCCACAACCCCCATACTGACAAGCTAGTACACTACCTACTAGCTTGCAGGGGCACCTTGTCTTGTTGAAACCACAACTGCTCGACATCATGGTTGTTCAATTGATGAAAGAATAAGTCAGTAAGCATAAACTCTATTACGACTAGCCCAAAAAGCACAACAAATACTAAATTTTTGTGAATGTAGCGGTGCACACTGGGGATTTTTGTATGGAGGTGAGGAAAAAAATATATTTGTCAAAAAACGTAGTGATTTCATCACAAATTTAGTTTTATTTATACAGTAATACACAAAAGTAATCAAAATAAAGAAAGTTAGAGAAATGTCGATCGTTACCTGCAATGTAAAAAGCCATAACTAACAAAAAATTATTATTTATTTTAAATCTATTTTTAATTAATTATTCTAAAAGCGCCTTAACTTCGTCGCTTAGAACACTATGCTTTTTCTGGCTAAATGAAGGCGTCAAGTGTGCAATCATGGGATCTGATATTACCATCTTCGTTCGTGGCAATACGACTGCATTTTCTGGAGTGTCTAAGGCGATATTCTTTATAGACTTTGTTACGACTTTCTTGAGCCTCTTCGGATAGTAGGCCTACAGGAAAAATACACTTTTCAATTATATCTTTTCCATTAATCAGAATTTTGTCAAGTGTAGGTGGCATATTGCACCACTCGTACAGTGCAACAAACCCTTTTGCCGTCTCCAAGCAAAAATTACCAAATTTTTTTGGATCTACTACCTCGGTGATTGTTACAGTTTCGGGAATTATTGAAAACCTCTTTATTATGTTTTCATCTACAGCCGTTATTTCGGATATCAAAACAGGATTAGCAAAGAGTCTTCGTGAAGTATTTCCTGAATTTGTCGTGCCAGAAGAGCCTTGCTTAAAAGTATCAACCTGTATTCCTATTTTCTATTTAAGTTCACGCTTTATCAAACATTTTCGGGCTTCTTTTATCGGACGAGAATTTGAGTCGACTCTCCCATGTTTAAATTCAATATTATAAGTTACATGCAAATAATGAAGTGATGAAATACCAAATTGCAGTGCTTGTTTATTTACGGGCAAAGCTTGAACTTCTTCGATTTTATTCATTTTAGATGTTGTGGCTCCACAAATAAAACAAGAAGATGCTGCTGGTATTTTTGTTACTGATTGGGCTGTCTTGCTAGCAATCATTGTAAAATATAATTCATGTTTTACTTCAAAGTTACGATTATTTACTGTTAACTCAAATTCTTTTAGTTGAGATATCTCCTCATCGACTCCTCTTTTTTCTTCTCGTATAACTTGAGGTGTCTCTTTAACGTATGCAAACTGTAGTGTTCTACAATACTGTGTGGAAGAAGGTTTATTGTTGTTTCATACTAATTTATTAGTGATGACATAACTTAATGATAATTTAAGTAGTATAACTGATGTCATATATAAGTGAGAGTCAGAAATTTGATCATCTGAAAACCTCTGTTGGTATTTGCTTTGACTAGATGCCCCACCACATCCCCATTTATAGTACATTGTTAGATTTCCGCTTTCAATTTTATTTATTTCCTTTACTGATATTGCAGAGGTACACTGCCTGAACTTTCAGTAATAGAAATTCCTTGCGAATACCTGTTAGTTTTTTCTTTCGTTTAGTTCTTTGTATGGTACGAGCATTTTGTACCCTTCATTTTCTAACCAATGCATTAGATACTCGTATTTTTTTTTTTTTTTTTTTTGTAAGTTCAAGCTTTGCAAACATCCCCAAAGTTTTTAATGTACAAATTTTGTGGTTAGTTTTTGAAATAATAGAAGTAAAATTAATTATTTCTTAATGAAACATAGCACGTACTTCATATCTTTTGTATCGTTTGGCGAGATCGCAGCACTTCTCAAACGATTTACGTGGCTGACCAAGTGCAGAACTGGTAGAACATTCAGCCTCAGTAAACTTAATCGTAAATGTAAGTTCAAGCCAATTTGCATTCTTTTTCCAAGATGATGCGAGGGTTGCTAGACTATTTTCTGTTTGGATATGTGATGCCGCTAGTTTACGTCAATAAGTACAAAACGATTGATCATTTGGAGGAAAATATTCACCGCGTTATCACCGATATACGGCCACTATTGTTAGAAAAAATCATCGAAAGTTGGATTTCCAGATAAGACTACGTACGAGCCACCTACTGGCAATTTAAAAAATTCATCTTTTTTTATTCCATTTTCAAAGTTCTGCACCACGAAAAAAAACCCTTTAATGTATATAGAATTTAACTTATTTCCTTGAAATTCTTATTATTGACGAAGATAAATCCATTTTAAAATTTTAATATAATTTTTATTTATTAGAAAATTTATAGATGATTAAAAATTTAGGTTATACAACACAACACATGATTTTGGGACTCAATTCAAAATTAAGAACTTCTACATCATACGCAGAAAGTCATATGCCAGAAGCCGATCAATGCTTTAGATCGGCTTCTGTAGTCTTGTTTATGCAGTCTTAACTTGTTTATTATGTTTCTACTACGGAATAGTTAGGCTAACAGCTGTAAGTATTTAACATGTAATATCATAAAACTAGAGAACAGAAATGTGCATTTCAAATAGCATTTAGTATGATAAAATCCGTATACTACTTTCTACACAGTATACAAGGTATACCAATTTGTTTTTGTCGCCATTTTGATTAACATTAGTCTTGACAGTTCATATTTGACAGTCGAGAAGTAGACACATGGCAAATTTATTATAAAAAAATATTCGATAAACCAACGTGTTTTAATCGTTAAAACATTTTATCAAAATCAATCATCGATTACTGTGAAGATGAGAGAGTTAAGTAAAAATCAAAACACACTAATTGCCGTGTAGTGAATGATTTCGCAGAAAGAGGATCTATCGGTGATAGGTCCACGAAAGTATTCAAAACAATCCATCAACCTCAATTCGACGTCGTGCTTAGGAGCTTGTTTCCATATAAGATTCAGTTATCCCCCCGGTGGCACAATATAAGTCTTTATGGATCCTACAACAACCATCTAGACTTATGTCTTGCGGGGTAAAAGGGAGCCCAGTCCCCTTCAACGCTAGTAGCAGTCAACTGGACAATCCACTATATTTCCTAGGGAATCAGTGAGCCCCAGAGTTCCGCTATTTGTCTCTTTAGGCATTTAGCTGTTCTCTGTCTGATTATTGAGGTAGGCCCTTCGGGAGTATCGTGGTGGCTGTGTGTTTCCAGGCCCTCGTTTGAGTTTGTGGGTTGGATCACTCACAATGAACACAATGAATGGTCCAGGTTCAGTGAGTATGAATGCCGTCGTATTTTTAATTATATTAAGCTTCATGCGTTTTGGACCAGGAATTGGATAGCCTCCGACTCTTCAGCAAGGAATGAAGGCTGCGGTCTACTTCGGGCTTTCGAAATTGCTATTTGGAATTACCAGAGGATATACCTATCCGAAGGCCTTCTAGGGCGTGAATGGCCTTGTTTTTCATTCACAGTGGTAATGCCCACCATCTGATTAAGGCCCACGGCCAGGTGCAGACGTAAACCTTATCATGTCATAAGATTCAGTTGAAACAAGTTCATTTACGCCGTCGTACATACCAGTAGGATGTAACAGCTCGCCCATGACAACCCCGATTGTCATGAAAAAATCATAATGAATGAGGAGACACATTTTCAATTGAAGGGATAAGTAAATAAACAGAATAGTCAGTTCTGGGGAATGAGAAACCCTCAAATTATTTAACAGCCACCTTTGCATCCATTAAAAGTGACAGTCTGATGTGCCATTTCGTCAGCAGGAATCATTGAACCCTACTTCTTTGAACTGTGAATGGGGAGCGATACCGTGATATGATTGACAACTTTTTAACGCCACAACTGCATGCTTTGGGCTTGATTAACATGTAGTATCAGCAAGACGGTGCCACTTTGCATGCAGCCAAAATAACAGTGGAATTACTGTGAGACCTATTTCCACAACAAGTTATTTCAAGAAATAGTGGTGTTGATTGGCCTTCACGGTCGCCTGATTTGACTACTCCGAACTTTTTTTGTGGGGATATCTGAAAACCAAGAAATTCTAAGCAACTCAAACAAAATATTCGTGATGAAATTAATGAAATACCGCATGAAATATGATTGTGAGAATGTAATGAAAAATGTGCTCAAACGGGCTCGCATATGTGAGGCTAACAGAGGCGGACATTTATCTGATATAACATTCCATACGTAATTAACGGCATTATCATTTATCAATATAAGATTCATTATCTTTCGTTTAATCAAAAATTACAAACAAAGTACTAAAGCTTTCCGTGAAATTTTGTGTATGTAATTTTGTTAGAGTAATAATGTTATTTGTTTAACTTTGTACTACAGGAAATAGGATAAAGTTTCAAATTCTTTAAAAATAGTGATTCTCGTACACTCGTAGAAAAAACAGCAGGAAATCAACAATTTTAACCTTAAATCAACAAAAAACAGCTGTGAAAATGAGCTAAGGTTGGAAATTATATATTTAACAACGTTCAACATCAAACAACGTTAATCCGAAATCGAGGTAGATTCAACGCTAATTTAATAATGCTTGGAGTTAAATTAAAAAAATGGCATCTTTGAACCAAAAACGAGCGACATTATGTCAAATATTTTCTACGTCTATTTAAAACATTTTCAAATCAAATACGTGCATATTTAAATCAAGAGTGTGCAGCTTCGCTTTAACATGGTAGCGTTTTTAAATTAAAAACGTCCACCGTCGATTTAAGGTTGATATTTTCCCACTACAGTGGGACAGAGATTTATATTTTATTAATATACTTACCAACATTTTTACCATTTATGAATCAAAAATTTTTTTTATGATTTGTTTTTTTTTTATTAAAAATTATAAATATTAGTGAATATATAATAAATTTAATAATATAATAAAAATAAAAATTAATTACAGTTATAAAAAGTTACAAGTCTTTGTGTTATTTATTACATATGAATGAAAAGGGAATCCATTAAAATATTTTATATTTAAAATAAAAATTTAATCAAATTCTTTTATTAATTCATAAGATTCAAAATGAGTATCAGACTGATACATAAAACATATATTTCATTTAACATTTGTACCGACTTGAAAAAAATTGTTTACCTTTGCAGTCACCTCACTGGGAAAAATCTCACATATGTCATCAACAATGCCAAGAATCTCATTTTGCTTAATCGATTTTTCTTCTATTATAATATTTATAATGTCGTCACGTCTGTTAGAATTTTGTTCTCTTTATAAAAATCTAAACAGGATTGGCCTTTAGATCTTTGCATTAATATATCTAGTAAATCCTTGAAAAAAAAATAAAAGTGCAGACATAATTATAAAAAATTATGTGTGTATGTTAATTATTTTTACAATACAAACCTTATTTAAAACACGACTTTTTGAAGATCCTGAAGAAATTAGTGATGCCACATTCGAAAAATCTCTAATCCATTCCTGGACTTTCGTCGGACTGGAAAGAGTTTCCTTGTCCATTCCAAACTGAAAAAAAATAAATGCATGCTAAATATATGCATATCATTTTCAAAAGAGTTAAGCTTTTAATCACATCTTTTTTACGCCACATAAATAACTTCTCCCTAATTTCCGAGTGCAGGCCTAAGTGTGGAATTGCTTCGACGAGGTCTTCTTTTCTCACATATTGTAATCACCGATATGTTAGGTTACATGCTGAAATTTGTAAGCTTTTGACCATGTGCGGCGTCAAAAGTTTAACTTGAAATTTATATTCTTACCTTACAATACTAGCAATAATTGCATTAGATTAAAATCCATTAATAGTTTTTTTAAGTTCTCCAAATCAATTTCGTTCACTGGTTGTAAGCAACCATTAATTAAAATTTCACTTCCAGTAACTCGAATTTTTCCATTTTGTATTTTTAAATTAAAAGAATAAATATTCGACTCAAACACTTTATTTGTCTATTTTCATTTTTTGTCTGCCACTGACAAATGAATGTTTTGATAAATAAGTTGTATAATAACGTATTACAACATTGATTGTAAAATTTTCGAACTCATTTCAAAAATGTCTAACATGAATTCAACAATGCATTGTTGATTTAAGAATGCAACGACGTTAATTTCATAATACTTCGTATTAAAAATGACTTAAACAACGTACGTCATTAAAATAAAGTTGTCGATATCTTGAATCCATAATTTTATTAATAAATTCAAAGTTTCTTCTTAATTGAATATTAGTTTGTTTATTTTTGAATCAAAGTTGACTTTGTAAAAATACCATGTCGGAGAATTTCATGTTGTTTTATCTTAATTCAATGTTGAACGTTTTAAAATTTAAGAAACACTTTTTTGTTTTCAGATATCAATTTTATGATTGTACTATTTTGTTTTCATGTGGTTTTTCTTTATTTCAAGGTTGTTCTATTTCAGTTTATAGTTGAAATGCTCAACGTTGAAAAATTTTCGTTTCAACTACGATATACTTCGATTTTAAAATGCGATTTTTCTCTTAGTGTAAGACATTAAAAACTCGTGAACATGTGCCAGTGTTTATTTTTAAGGATAAAAGTTGTTCATACTACTCTTTATTTTACACATTTTTTATAAAAACCTTATCACTTTAAATAGATTTCTTTAAAATGTAAATTAATTTTAACCATAAACTCTTTTTAACAATGTGAAATACGAATAAGTGGCATTAAGTAGAGACTGCAGCAATTCCAAATTCATTGGATAAACATTGCCCACCATGATCTAACAAAAATTAATTTGATCAATAGAATAAATTGAACTCAATAATGTTTACTTACAGCACATGGTTTTTGGGCTCTTAATATCATAAGTTTTAGACACTTCTGATTACTGAGATCAAAATCAAACCAATCGCATTCATATGCCGCAATGGCCACCAGTAAACTTTGATCATATAGCTCATTAGCAAAATAGTATAATACAACACTTTGGGCGAAGATCATAAACATATAAATACTGATAATGATCGTTTGGGCTAAAGTTTCAGCCTAAATGGATTAAAAAACTTTTAGAATACTTTCTTAACTGATAATTAAAGCACTTACAATAACCAGTGAAAAGAGCATGGCACATAGCATGGCGCCAAATGTTAAAAACTCAATCAAATAAGTATGAGTAGTTAAAGAGTTCATAGTTTCCACGAATCTAAAATTAAATTAATTTAAATTTTTTATATTAACAGTGTTAATGAAATTCAAACAATTATTACCTTATTAATTTCAGCTGATACTTAATACACCATATTATAACTTTACGAGCTTCAGCATTGCTGACGCCTTTTAAATTGGCAAGCTTATGTTGTAAAACTTTACACATGAGGATGCCAAAGAGTATAAAAGCCACAATTAGATTTGTAAATGGAATGTACATGCAACAGCCCATGGGTGCTATAATTATTTGAATTATGAAAAATATTTCATAAAATGGGCTTTGGTATTTGTTGATACCAGGAACATAGATGCCATAAGGTAAAGCTACAAAATTTAAAAAAAATGTAAAATTAATTGGTTTTTTTATTCAATCGATGGTCAATTATTAATGATAAACTTGTATTACGAAAATATATTTACGAAAATGATTTGTAAAGTTTTAAAGGAAAATGGTTATAAGTAAAGAAGTAAATGAAACGACCCACTGTGCATATTGCAAACTGCATAGTTTTCTAACACGCGGCAGCAACAGCATGCTTAAGAGAAATTCTAACAAATAGGATAAACAACGGAGAACAGGAGCAACTAACACAAAGCAAAACAAGGTCTGCAACCGCCTGAGTAGGCGCCTGAGTTAATGATGACAAGAATAACCGCTTGAAGCAACTATGTAGACACCACTGGCCGAATTAATTTAAGTTGAGTTATCAGTGAGTAAAAACAACAAAGTTACCATCGTGTTTATTTTGTGTGTATTGAAAGTGAATTAATCGTTAAATTTACAACTCTAAACTATTAAACGGAATAAACGTAACAATATAATGAAAATTATAATTCTTTGGTTTCAAACAGTTTTTTTTTTTTTTGTTTGTTAAAATTCAAAATGAATTGCTTTTGGTTTAACTTTGGAATACGAATTGAATTCCGCTAGGAAAGGAGTTGAACACTGTCATGTAATTGTATATCTCGCAAGTCGTAACGTAAAAGAAACAGACATAGTGTCAACAACCAATTGAAGAAATTAGAATACGACGAATAACTCATATTCAATGACTATTAAGTTGGTTATACGAAGTTCATACACTGCCAACCTAAAGCTTTGTCCTTATATTCTAACAAAATCCCATCATTCGCAAACACTTTTATATTTTCTAATAATCTTAAGACTTTTTAAAGTTCTGAACTTGAAAAACTATTTAATTCAATAATAAAAACGCTTACTTGAGCTTTAAAGTACACGTTAGTTAACAAACACTTTAAGGCTAACAGACGTTTGTTAAAAAATGGTATTCATAAACAGTACTTTAGCTAATGTATGCTTTAGTAAAATTAGTATTTCGATTCTGGCAATGCCACTATTTTCAGTTGTCACGTTGTAGGTAACGATGTATAAAAATGAATATTATTTATCCGGGTAGTTAGATCCATAAAAAATGTTTTTATTGTTTTCAGCAAAATCAACATATTTTTTTTTCGTTCTTTTATTATTTTTTTTTGGTAAAAAGCAAAGCACCCAAAAAAGGTTAATTTGCAAGGCTTACGAAGAACTTACAAAGAATTTGTTCATATTAAAAAAATAATTATTCGGATAACGAGCATTGTTTTAATTATATGTACATCAATAAAACTTTTGTTTAAAATAATTAATTATAATTATATTTTTGTAAAATATAAAATAAAGATGTTAAGATGTTTTATATTAAATGACATGTTATGTTTTAGTTTTTATTATTATTTGTATACTAAAATTTGTTTTAATAAACATTTTTAAAAATTTTTGGAATAACAAAGTAAAATTGTCATTTGAGCCGTTTACATTGAAAGTGGCATAAGTTACAACTGAACAGTTTTTTTTTTTCATTTTTAATAAATTTAAAATTAATAAGTTAAGAAGTATTGAGATTTGTTTGAGAGGAGTGTTGATAATTAACGGTGTAACAAAAATGCTTATTTTGAAAATGGCGTTAGTCGCTGTACTTATAAAATTAATTACGGAGCTTAGTGTGAAAGAAAAGGAAACATGTAATAAGTGTGTGTGAAGTATTGTTGTGATTATTGGACTTATTTGTATTAATTCGAAAGAATAGTGCAGTTTACTGAACTATATTATAGTGATATCTAATATACTACACATAATTAGCATTATTTTGTTATTTTTTTATTCTCACGAGGTTGCTTCGTGTTGTATAAAATATCTAAGAATGTCACAACTCAAAAGCATATTATTGCACATAGTGACTTATGTAAAGGACAAAATAGTAATAGTAGTAATAGCCCCCTGTCGAAAAAATCCTTCACAGTGCACAACATGGAGAAAAAAGATTTTATTTCAACACTATCATTAGAAAAATCCGTTTCAGAAAGAAAACTAAATACAGACTAGTTAAAATGGCTAAAAATTAAAATGTCTTATAAACTAATTTAAAATAAAAAGTTGACAATAATAAAGTAACTTATGCCACTTTTAAAATAAGCGGCTAGGTTTATTGTAAACACAATTTGTTTTGAACTTTCAATAATAAAATTGAACTGTCAATTTATTGTAGGTTTAGCGTAGGTTTTTCGTACTTTAAAGTTAACAAAGGTATTTTAAGGTAAAAGGGTTTTTTGAATACAACTTCAGGAAATTGTGCTTAACAACGGCAGTTAAACCTGCCGTAGAGGTGTTTATTTTTTTCTAGGAAAAAATATATGGCAACTATGATAGCTTCGTTTATCGTAAAAATTATTGCATTTGGCTTTTAGAAAATTCACATGTAATTGTTGGAAAAATGTCTCTATGCTGGAGACACCTCTGGAAAATACATAGTCCCTTCCTTTGCAAATAATCTGTAGTTTCAGCTAATCGATAAAAAGTTGATGAAGCTACCTTTCCTTATTTCAGTGATGAGATTTGTATTTCATGCATTACAATTCGTATATTTGTACTTTTACGATCGTAGAATTGCGCCAGTAAAGCTCTAAAAATCTTTTAAAGTTTTATGGTTCAAAAATTGTGTTTAATATTTTTAAAAATAATATTTATCATGAGCCTAATAGACAATAAAATGAAGTTCACTCTGGTAAAATTTTCAAGAGCATGGCCTACGAACGTGAAAGAATGTGGTTTCAACAAAAATAATTTTTTTTTTTAAAATGAATTTGTGTACAATTCGGGGCTTTTACAAGCTATTGCCATTTATCTTCAAAACAAAAGTTTAGACATAATCATTGGTGCTAACTGACGCTGACTGTAAGAGTGTGACCATTAGTAAAGAGCTGCATTACAAATATGTATGTTGGTGTCCTAATTGTAATTTAATTTTAGCAGGAAGGCTTTACTAGTCACACAGTCTCAGATATAAGTAATAATATTTAACAAGGCCGCTTAAAATTTTGCCTAAGGATATCTAAAGACACCATCTGTTCCAATAATTGGAGTAAGTATTTTAAAGAAAATATTTGGTTTCGCTTTGTTGATATAGTGTGGTTGCCCTACAGATTTCACTTTATAATAACAATTTTTATCACATGTTCGAAATTATATTAATGTTAACCTTTAAATGAAAACAATAACCCCTAGATTGGTAAGCTAAGTACACTACCTGCTAGCCTGCCGTAGCTGCCTTTATTTCTAACATGGGCCTATGTTATCGGAAATTAACTATCGTATAAGACAGCATAGCGACGAGTAACTATGCCTTCATCACTGAGCAGCCCCACCGACAGTCAATTTTAATTTTTTGTAGTGGAAATAGCCAACGTCTTTGTTGGGAATCGAACCCACAACCCCCAGACTGATAAGCTAGTATACTACCTACAGGCGTTTTAGAGTAGTAAGTAGTACAAAATAATTCTAAGCAACTGATTTTTAAAAACTGCGGCTAATAGTTACTAATTCCTTAAGATTTCAAAATGAAAAACAAGGATCTGAAAACTAGACCTCACTCAATCAATGACCTCACTCCAATCGCACAGCAGAAAATTTTATGAGAAAAAATTATGCTTAATTGCATCAAATCACCCTATAAGAGGGAGACCAACTGTAGGACTGTGCGCCATATACAAGGATACCACTGCCTCAATAACTACGCAAGACTTAACGGAAGTGTTATCTATAAAATATGTTAGAGAGCAGGAAATGGCCAAATCAGACATCACAAAGGCGTTATTAATCACACCTATTAAGCACACCTTTGACACAAACACTTTCCTTACAAAATCAAAGGAATATTATTATATTTTACGAAACTCTTTAAGATATAATAATGTTATTATATTTCCTTCACACAGAACAAACACTATTGCAAATAAAATGAAACAATTTCGGTTGGATTAGAGATAACTGTAATCTCAGCAGAGATAAACCTTAAATCTTTAATAGATCACAAAGCACTACGTTTAATTCAAAGTTTACCTAAATAATACGTCTTGATAAGCTCACATGTGAAGATCTTGTGTTGGATCATCATTAAAAAAATTGTTCAAGTATTGATGAAGAAATAGAAATGATGGCGATACGACGAGAACATTACCATGATAATGATGAAGCGACTGCTCAAATTACTGGCGTGAATAGGAATATTATTAGGTTTGCCGTTATAGTAAATGTGCTAAACTGCAAAGAAATTAATTACGCAATTAGTAAATGAACCAACACACATTCCTTGTATTGAAGGGTACCACACTAATACACTAGACAATTTTCTAACTTCCCACCACCAAAAGTATGAAGTTAGTGTTTGTGCGCCTCTCGACAACTTCGGTATTCCAAACTTCACAACGTTTAAAATATATTTATGAGAATGCTCGTTGGGCTGACTTCAACCAATTTTTTTTAGCTAATGTAATTGGAAATTATATTTCTTGGACAATAATATCGATGCCATGGCGGAAATAGTTGCAAACATCTTTTTTTTGGAATAAAAACTTTTATTCCGTCAAAACAAATTTCAGTTAAAATCAGATCGAAGTCTTAGTTTAATCAGACGTGTAAAAATACAGTAAGATCAAGAGAGGAGGGTTTCAGTATTTGGCGTAGAAACAAAAACGCAGATACTGATTCGCTACGCCAAAGGGCGAAATTTTCTTGTGTCAATGTACTAAGGCGGGAAAAAACATTTGTACGAGGGCACATTTATCGGTCTATATAGATTACTTAAACATCTAGACCTGTGCTGCTGGGGTTATAAGGGAGCCCAATCCCCTGAAGGCAAGCAGGGTGTCAACTGGAAGCTCCACGTTATTTCCACGGGAATCAGTAAGCCCCAGAGTTCCGCTAATTGTCTCTTTAGACTTTTAGCTGTTTATCTGACTGATTATTGAGCTTGGCCCTTCGGGAGTATCGTGGTTTTGTGGTTTTGCGGCCCCCGTATGTATTTTATTATGGGAGCCACGGTCATAACACCAACGGGTGAATGATCCGGATCCAGTGAACATACTAGTCATGTGTTCTGGACCAGGAGTTGGATAGTCTCCAGCTCTTCAGCAAGGAGTAGTGGTTTGCAACCCTGCTTTGGAACTGCTGAAATTGCAACTAGGAATGACCTGTTGATAGAATTAGTCCTCGGCTTCCTAGAGCGTGAATGACCCAGTGGTTTAACCACCATCTGATTAAGGTTTACGGCCAGGTGCAGATGTAAATCTTATCACGAAGTGTACGAGGAGCACCTTCGTGCTACAATAAGAGGTAACTAGCATTACTAGTTCTTCAATTTCGACTCTTTTAAAGAATGGCCAAATATTCACTCACCCAGTTGATAAAGCCAGCCTTTTGAATTGTATATTTGTAATAATTAATTGTTATTTGCCAGGAAGCAGTGAACTACCGGTCAAGCTCGACAGAGTGTTATTTACTAGCACGAAAATATTCTGTCGAGCTCGAGCGGTTAAAAAGGTTTCAGCAGATCTCAACGTCAACAAGTCTCCTGAGCCAGATGGGATTGCAGGACTCTTTGAAGCTAGCGCGTCTGTTAGCAGCCCTTTTCAACACGTTGTATCATGCCGGTGAAGGTTTCTGAATGTAACGCCGATCCTTCAAAAGACTAACAACTCTGAAAATTACCGCCCAATTGCAATTTGTTCTGCTCTTTCTAAAGTAAAGGAAGTATGATTAATTTTCATCCTGTGAGGTACCTGGAATCCAACAGCTTACGTAGCGATCGACGATATGGTTTTCGTAGGGCTCTACACTTTAAGAAAGCAAGGAGGTGGCTCTAGATATTTTCCAGTCGTTTGGCAGAGTGTGTCGTGGTACACTTCTGTCAAAACTTGTTGCTTTTGATATCGGTGAAAATTTCTCCAGATTTATATCGAGTTTTCTCACGAATCGTATGATACAAATTGTTAGGGGTACAGCAAGGCTCCGTTCTTTCTCCTAACCTATTTTTATTTTTCTAAACGACCTCTTTGTCAAACTTTCAACCCTATATAGTCTTTCCAGTTAGGGGTAAGTTCCAGAAGAAATAATACACTTAATCACAATCGCGCAACAAATCAAAATGGGGTCGTGTGAATAGAGTCGATTTTAATGCCCGTAAAACACAATGTTGCGTGCCTGTCCATTGATATGTGTTCAGAAAAGGAGCTGCAGCTGTTGCTATTGGTAATATAAGTGTTAAGAAATCGAAAGCTCTTAATACTCTTGACATGAAAATACTGTGTGATGTTCGATGAACTAAACACATTTTACAGGTTACTGATCACACCTGTATATCTCGATGTTCGTTGAGAGCGCATCCATTTAAAATTGATTGGCCAGACAATCGCACTACGCATTACGGTTCATATGTGGAAAAAAATCCCTTCAGAGATCCTTCCTGTCACGTTCGATGTAGAAAAATTTAAATCGAATGCCCACAAGTACTATTCCCTCTTTTCTCCTCGCCATAACTTAAATTCCTGGTTCTGGTACAACGCATTGCATGAGTATCCTGGTCCGAGAAAAAAAGGAGCGCACATATAAAGACCACAAAAAAAGATACCATGTATTAAGATAGCTTCAACATATTGCTTTCTTCATCAGATCCAGTTATTTCATCACGAAGACATCATCCAGCTCAGAAATGTTAAGTTTATTAATATTAAATATTTCCCCTAATGTAGATAAATATTTTCTCTGCAACCAGTAAAAAGTTCTTAAAATGATAATATTTTCCCATTATTAAAACTCAAAAAAAAACTACAAAAATATTTATCTTTGACTCAAATAACAAATTATTGAAAAATTAGGAATAGAGAATTTGCACCGAGAATATATTTTTAAACTTTACTACGGTTTTTCGGCTGAAATGGCGTTAGCCTAGAAAACCCTTTTACTACATTAATAATTAATATTCTATTTCTTGAAATAATTTTTACTGCAATAAACGATTATCTTTAGTTATCTAACACTAAATCCAATTATAATATAAGACCCACCATGTGCTTACCTTTCGTTGAAGCAAAAATCGGATATATTAAAAAGCCCATTACTGAGCATGCACCCATAACTAAATTAATTTTAGCAACAAGAATAGATGTTTTTGTAGTTTTCTGCAGCATCTTTCCTATAAACTTGTCTTCGGTCTCCTTAAAATGTAAAAGAATTATTTAAAATATTACAATTTGATATGTAAAATGCTTCATTTTACCCTTAACTCAATGTACAATACACGTATAGTTTCCATAAATCGCTCATAACCAAAACGATTTAAACACAATACTACACCTCTTAGCGTAGAATTGAAGAATAACACCGCTATATAAGCATTTCGTATAATGGCATCAACGCTTTCGTTACTAAAGTAAATTTCCATAAATTGTGTTGTATTTAATATAACATACGGTATTAAACTTGCGTATCTACGCCAGTTGTGATCCAAGAGAAATGCCCAAAATTTCATTATACGCAAACTGGTGGTAAACATTGGAACATCTACAATCGATCTGATAGCCATATTTCTTAAACTTGACGAAGTCTAATGTTGTATGTGAAGAGGATTCGACTGGTAACTGTAGAATTTAAGCCTTTTATACCAGTAGTCTTACGTTAATAGATACAGTGTCCTCTTAAAGGGATGTGTAAATTTTCAGTACTTCTTTTGTTTTATCTTTTGAATCAGACGTTTTTGCAGGTTTAGCGGCAAATGATCTTCGAAATAATCATGCGCTTTAAAATATCTGAAGTTTGAGCAGCAACTATGATCTTGTATCCTTTGAAGCCAAATTAATGAAGATACTTCAGGGCTTCTGCTTTAAATCCCGCTCTTTGTTGTTTGCTAAGATTAATTCTCGGAACCGGCTGACTTCAAATGCAAAATTTTTTTAGTCTATTTGCTAAGCAACGCCTCCGACTTAAGCCAGCACCATAGCCATTCAACTTTTACATTCCTATTCCCAAGAACTTCCTTTCATATACATAATAAATGCGAGTTAAGCCTGCAGTTTTTTGTGGCATTCTCTATCCAATTTATATAAAAGGGTGTACCATTAAACCTCCTAATAAAGGACCAGTCGTTTACAGCTGCCATATCCAATTTTCTACAAAAAGCAAAATACAAATATGCAGTATAGCACTAATAAAATAGCTTTAAAAGATCTGTGTAAAATTATCTGGCATTTTAATTTGACATCAATTGTTTTTATAATGATAAAATATGTAAGTATAAGAAATTTTACCAAATAAGTAAACAACAGAAAACAAAACAACTAACACAGAAGAAAACAAAATACACAACTAAGCAGGTGCCTAAACCGAATGATAATAACAACAACAACCTTGTGCTTGAAAAACAAATTATTTATATAATTAAATAAAACTGAACGCTACTTTTTTCAATATTTTTGTAACCGTCTTAGTTCCTTAGAGATACGCCACAAGAAAACCAGTTTTACACTTCAAGAAGTCTGTCGGTAATTAATTCAGCCACCCTGAATTCAGGGTTCTCATAAGTTTTTTTTATGGAACTCACCATTATAAAGTTTTAAGTTTTGTTGTCTTTATGCTTTGTTGGTTTAATAAAATTCTTATTTAATCAATTTCGCTTGAGATATAAGACTCTTGAAGTTTTCTATACAAAATTTGGGGTTCAATGGTTTAAGTAGTAGTAAAGACATTTAGTAAAGACAGTAAGACATTTAAATAATAAATATTTTACGAGAATATATAAAATATTTATGTTTAAAGAATCTAACACAAATTAACGTACATAGATTAACATCAATATTCTAAAATATTCAAAATGCAACTATAACCTTAAAATTTAAAAACTTCACTTGAATTTAATTACTGCACTGTGTGCGTGTCTTACAGCTTAAATTAATAAGTCCCACTTTAATATTTGACTAGCCATATTGGAAAACTTGTTATATTAAATATATGTGTATGCTAATTTTGTTGGCAAAACAATACACATATCATATTTTCACGCTTAATAGCTTGCGGTTGAAGTTTTCCTATTTTGTGGTAAGGACGTTTATCGGCACAGTAAAAAGCCAAATAGTAAAAAAAATCGCAACAATAACTACGTTAGCGTAAAATCTTTACATTTTTATGGCGTTTTGCTGTGCATTAATTTACAGTGTAGATTCGATATATTTTCAATTTTATCTTCACTCATTATAACGCATCATTAGCAATACCTTTCTTGATTACAATAATAATTTACACAATATCAGATCAAACTTTATTTTTACTCATCAGATTATTAAAGTACACTTTTATTTTAGTTCTACTGTAACTTTGCTATTTTAATAATCTTCACTGCATGAAATGAAAATTCTTTACGTTGTATAAGTTGGTTATTCCGTTTGTAATTAATTCCCAAAGCAAAATGAACCCCATAATCAAATTTTCCCAAATATGCACAATTTTAAACAACCTTAAAAATGAGTAACTTCACTAAAAAACTAAAATGGAAAACTCAATTATACGCCGAACACAACAACAACATGCTCATAAGAAATTCTACCAAATAAGTCAACAGCAGAAAATAAAAACAACTAACACAGAACAAAACAAAGCACACAGTCAAGCAGGCGCAAAAACTGAATAATAATAACAAAAACAAAATAGAGTGATATTAAAGTAGAATATTCTTGTACAGGGTGAGCCAACTTGGACTGACTGATTTGAAATGCAGATAATACAGAATTTTATAAAATTTTATAATGTATGATGAAGAACGTGTAAAAATTGTTCAATTTTATTATGTTTCCGGACGATCAATTGTTACAACCCAAAGAAAATACCGTCAGCAATTTAATACTGCCGAGGGTGCCAGTGTAAACATGATAAGAAGCTTAATGACTCGTTTTGAGAATTTGGGTTCAGTGGGTAATGAACTACGAAGAAATGTTCTTCGTCCTATTCGCACTAAACAAGCTATAGAAGTTGTACGAGAGAGTGTTCACACGGATCCAACTATGTCTACTCGTCGACGAGCTACTCAATTGAACATCTCCAGAACATGGCTACTATATATTCTAAAAGTTGATTTGAAGATGTTTCCATATAAAATTTAATTGGCCCAAGAATTATTGCCAACAGATTGGTTTTGCCAGCGACAGAAAATGCCAATTTTTTTAATAATCTGATTATGAGCAATGAAGCACATCTTCATTTAAATGGATATGTGAATACGCAGAACTGCCCAATTTGGGTAAAGAGAATCCGAGATTATTACATCAGCGACAATTATACCCGGTCAGATGCACTGTTTGGTGTGGAATCATTGCTGATTAAGTTATTGGTCCATATTTCTTCGAAAATGAACTTAATGAGCCAGTAACCGTCTCTGGGGTGGTATACAAACCATGTTGGAAAATTTTTTACATCCGATAATCGTAACATATGGTTCCAGCAAGATGAAGCTACAGCTCATATCGCAAGAGCCGCAATAGCAATTCTGCGAAAACTTTTCGAAGACCAAATAATTTCAAAAAAATGCAGACTTCGCGTGGCCACCTGTTATCCAGTTTTTTTTTTCTTGGGTTTCTTGAAGGAACGAGTTTACGTCAACAAACCACAAATATTCAAGAGCTAAAGCAGAATATTCGCTTAGAAATTGCTCAATGGCAGTCAAAAACTTTGCGCAGCGTAATGCAAAATGTATTAATTAGAGCTATAAACTGCCAACAGGAGAATGGACGCCATCTAAAAGATGTAATTTTTCATACTTAGCTTAAAACAAAATTATAATTTATACTTTAATTTGCAAAAAAAATTAAATAAAAAATTTAAAAATACAAAAATTATAAGCATTTCAAATCGGTCAGTCCAAGTTGGCCCACCCGGTATATGCGAGAACCGCTTAAAATAATTACATAAGCACCACTTGTTGGGCAAATGAATCAATTCACTGAGTAAAGACAACAAAGTTGCCATCGTAAGTAAATCGATCAAATTAATTTAAAACTCTAAAGTGCTGTGTTATTATTTTGCAATAAGAAAAACTAAAAAAAACCAAAACGTATAATATTTAGAACTCAATGCAATTGAAGGAATAAATGTAATATTATTTTAGATGAAGATGATATTTTTATACTATTTGATGTGTAGTATCAGTGTTCACAAATATACCTACACACTACGAGAAAAGTGGAAAATCTTTAAGAAACATACAACAATTATACAATTATAAAACAGTAATTTTTAAAAATTCTTCAATTCTACTTAACGGGCGATAATTATTTTACTTACGATGGAAAGTACTACCGTCAAATATATAGCATGGTAATATATTATCCCCTACAACGGCAGAGTTTGTGCTAGACACGTTATCGAAAAATTAAAAAATAATTTTGGGTATTTAAAAGAGATGATTTGCACATTGTTCTTAAAACATTCAATTTATGTCGCGAAAAGCTACTTTTTCCAGTAGAAGTTAAAAAGGATATTGAATTACCATACCTGGATATGAAAAGGGATAATAACAAATAACCAATTGGTTCGCTCAAATAACCGCATCTCGCAGACTTAGAAATAAAAACTTAAAGTAAGTAAGAAAATAGCTTTCCGATACATATAATGAATAATGAGTTTTGTAAGGATCAACATTTTTAAGGATCAGAATAAAAATGAAAGTTTTTTATGTGCGTAACTTTTCCGACGGGGCTTAATTTACTTTTATTTGGGTACGATTTTCCGTCGACCCTCTTCGTACGAAGAGAACACTGAAAATGACAAACGGCCGAAACCGGTTTGTTCACAAACCAAATTTGACGAGGGTCGACGGAAAACCGTACCCAAATAAAAGCAAGTTTTGTTATTACATATGTCCCTAAATCAACAGAAAACAAAACATCAAAGCAAATTGTTAATGATGAAAATATAACATCGGGTTTTTTTAACAAGAAGTTTTTCTTCAATTGTGGCAACACCAACAAAATAATTGTTTTGACATTTAGTTTTTTGACGTATTCGTAGTAGATGCGTTGGCAATTGTTACAATACATTCAATTTCGCACGAAAATCGCATTAAAAGAATTAAACTCCACTATGAAAATGCTGGTTCTATTAAATTTACATTTCATAAAATTCGTGATAATTTCGGACAGCATAATCTTCCTTCGGAGACCACTATTAAGAATTTCGTCGTTAAATTAAGTCGACAGGCTCGATACAAAATATGCGAACACCGGGTCGTGCAACTGAAAACATCGCAGGAATGAACCACAGTGTTAAAGCAGATCCAAATTTGTAAATTTTTCCACGTTCTTAACAATTGGCTTTATGCAAAATCACTTGGCAAATTTTGCCTAAGGATTTAACTTTGAAGCCTTACAAGGTTCAACTGGTGCAGGAATTGAAGCCGACCGACCGTTCACATCGCCGTAGATTCGCTCAATTCATTCAGGAACACCTGGCTGGTTTTTCTGAAAAAAAAATTTTTCACACGAAGACTACATTCACTTGTCACGGTATGTCAACGAGCAAAATTGCTGCATTTGGGCTTCTGTAAATCCTGGAACGATTATTGAGAAGCCCTTGCTTGCCAACGTGTCACTGTATGGTTCACTATGTAGTCTGGAGGCGTGATTGGGCGTTTTTTTTAAAGATGGAACTGAAAATGCGGTAACGGACAAAGGAACACGCTATCGCGAGATGCTAACAATTTTGGCCTATTATTGACGAGGTGGATATCACTGACATTGCTTTCAACAAGACGGTGTCACATGTCACACAGCCAATGAAACGTTGAATTTTTTGCAAACCAAATTTTCTATTTGCATAATTCCACGACAACCAGCAGTTAAGTGGCCAGCCGAATGGTGTGATTTAACATTGACACGCTTCTCAACAATCGCTCTAGGATTTTTAGAAGCCCATATCCAACAATTTTTTCTTGTTGACATACCCGATATCGGCTTTAATTCCTGCGCCAGTTGAACTTTCTAAGGCTTCAAAGTCAAATCCTTACGCAAAATTTCTCAGTGGTGGTTTTGGATAACTTCAATTGTTGAGAACTCGAGGAATTGATAAATTTAGATCTGCTTCAACACTCAGCTCATCATCGACACGGTTAAGCACACGTTGGTGTTCGCATATTTTGTATCGAGCCTGTCGACTCAAATTTAACGACCAAATTCTTACTAGCGTTCTCAGAAGAACTATTATTTTGTCCGAAAATGTAACGAATTTTACGAAATGTAACTTTAACAGAACAACCATTTCCATAGTGGAGTTTAATTCTCTTAATGCGATTTTCGTGCGAAATTGAATTTATTGTAACAATTCCCAACGCATCTACTACGCATACGTCAAAAAACTAAATGACAAAAATATTATCTTGTTGGTGTTGCCATAATTGAAAAACAAAATTCTTGTTGGAAAACCTGAATATGCAAAAGAGTTATTTCATTATAAATAAATGTTTTTAAATATTTTTACAAGAGAATCTGAAGATTATTTCGAATTCGGCGCAGTCCATAATAGCGCCATCGCATGTTTCACAAATATAATAATGGTAACTATAATTGTAGGCTTATCTTTAAAGGGGCAAATGTGTTGTATTTATTTAATCGCGTGTAAATAATTAATGCAATTAATGGGCCCATAAATATTATATTTATTTTCATCAACGTTAATAACGCTAGTTGTGGCAAACAGATATTAGTAATGAAAATTCTATAAATTTCTTGTGGTAAAAACTTTTGTTCTCATGAAAATCAATCAGTTTGTAATTTGCTATTTAAAAAACGTCTTATTTCATTATATAAATATGTGTACATATATTGAATATTTACTTCAAGAGTCATATTTAATTTTCATAACATTTTTTAATATCGCTTTAACTCTTTAAAGGCCATTGAGACATTTTGAATCCTGTATTGGAGGTCACGGAAAATCTTTTCTTAACGCTTAAATCAAACATTTTAAATTTTCTGTTATGACACAATAATGCAGCATTAGGTCAATATACTCTCGCTTAAATTATAACCACCAATTATACTTCTGCTTTTAATAGCACTGATCTTTTTAAATCTTTTGTCGACAATAAAAATTGTATTACCATCAGAAAGATGATAACTAATAATTATCAGTGAGGAAAATAAAATTACTTTTAACTTTAAAATAGAAACACGAAGACAATATTTTATTAAAATATTAAAGGACGTTTTTATAGAAGGCCCTGTAGGCTAGTAGGTAGTGTTCTAGCTTGTCAGTTTGGAGGTTGTGGGTTCGATTCCCAACAAATACCTTGGCTATTTTCACTACAAAAAATAAAAATTGACTGCCGGTGGGGCTGCTCAGTGATAAAGGCATAGTCACTTGCCGCTGTGCTGTCTTATACGACAGTTTATTTCCGACTATCCTTCTACTTTCACCACCTATTTCATCTCTTCTCTATCCCTTTCCTAAAGAATGTAGCACGGTACTTGACTAAATAGGCATTGTTGCCTAAAGTGCTACTTCTCTTTAAAAAAAAAAACAGAACTTTTTTAAATTGACATAGAACTTACTTAATTCGAAAGATAATGTTCTAGCATTATAATTTAAATATTACATGATATGACATAATATATGGCATATATGTCGACTAGTTCGACGTGGTTTAATCTTAAGATCAAATTTTGAGTGACTTTTTCCAACATCTTAAGCCGTATATCAGCTGCATCCTCCAACTGGGTAATCGTATCGAGCTTATTGATGTAGACTATTCACTTTACATATTCCCATCTTGGAGGCCGATTCACGAACCCGAAACCTGAAACTATGCGGTTATGAAACGTTTCCTTCAATAAATCAATTGTGGCGCCAACATTTATGTTAAAATCACATCTCCTGCACATTATCGTTGCTCAATTGATGAACAAAGAAATCAGTAATTATGGCTTTGCACCGCTCATCATTGACTGTAACATTCTAATCACTTTCAAAGAATTACGGACTAATTATTTCACAGCAAATAGTCAGTAATTCTGGATGTTACGGTGTGTAAATATACACTTGACGATTATCATCACTCTAAATATCGCAGTTTTGTTTATTGACTCGGGATCAACTAAAATCTTGCTTTGAACCCAATTTGCACAATTTGAAACCAGAATTTGTTCAGACGCCTGCCTATTCATCTTGAAGTACCAAAACCAAACTAAGCATAAATTACCTGACAGCTGGCAAAATGTACGCCAGTTGAAAAGTGTTGCCAACTTATATAACTATATTTTTATAAAAACATGCTTTATATACATAAGTACATGTACAACGTTCTTTTTTAACAAGGTTACGGTTACATATTTCAAAACTTTAATAATAAAGAGTTAAATAAATTTTAATATGTTTCCAATGGACTAACATTTTTCCCACATATTTTTGTAGTTTATTTTAAATGTTTCCAATGATATCTACTTACATATATTGTACCATTCCGCCTCAAAATATTATAAATTATAAATTTTAAGGGGTTTGCAACCAGATTTTATTTTTAAAATCACTTTGTCAATCCCTGGACAACTTTTCATTTATTTTTAAGTTAGTGGGCGAAATTAAGCTTATTCCATTAAATAAAACTCAAATAAAAAAAGCACTAAATAGTGATGTATACAAAATGTAAACAACTTACTGTTAAATTCTTTATTCAAATAATTTGCACATTAATTACAAGTATAACCAAAGTAAGCAAAACATTTTTATTCATATTTTTGTTTTGTTTATTTAAATATCTTGTTCGTGCATTTTGCAGCAACTAAGAATATATTTTTTAATAGAAACTTTTCTGCTTTTCCATAATATAAAGTGTTTGTTTAGAGGCATATAGCTTTGAAATGGAATACAATGAAATATGAGCGGCACGGCTTGCTCATACGTAGTCTTATCTGGAGATCCAATTTTCAACGGCTTCTTCCAACATTTGTGTTCTTGGAGGTCAATTCACGAGTCCGAAATGTAACAGTATGCGGTAACGAAACATTTTCTTCAATAAATCAATTGTAGCACCATTATGGTTGTTCAATTAATGAATGGACAAGTTAGTAATCATGGTTTTATAGCGGTCACCATTAACTGCAACGTTCTGACCAGCATCGTTTTTAGAAAAGGATCGACCAATAATTCCACCAGCAAACAGTCAGATTTTCTGGATATAACTCCAAATACAACAGGTTTGGTTATTCAAAAAAACGTGAGCTTAATCGCTAAACAAAATTCACTTGCGAAATCGTCGATTATTTCGAGCAGAACCATGAATTTCAAAATAAATTTGCACAATTTGAAAGCGTTGTTCAGATGTCAGTTTATTCATGTTGAAATACCAAAACAAACTAAACATAAATCACTTGACAGCTAACAAAGTGATATGCCTAAGAGAAAACCACCTTCGGTTTTAGGGTTAGAAATAATTAAATTTTATAAACGCTAATTATTAAATGATAATAGAAGAGTTGACTGCTAAAAACAGATATTGCCTTAAACATTAATTAGCTGTTAAATTTTATTGTGAGTAAATTCGGCTTTTCAAAACACCAAGAACGGAGTAGGCAATTGATATCGGCAAGTCGAGTAATTACGCTACCGGAAAATTTTTCTTGCAATAACTGAATTATTTGGTTGGTCGTGTGGCTTGTAGCGCCGTCTTACTGAAGACAACGATCACTGATGACAATTATCCCTTTTGTGATCGCTGTATGCGGCCGATTTTCTCAAAACTATGTGTTTTAAACTATGTGTTAAGTTGTCATTGTTACGAAGATGCTTAGTTTAATTTTTAAAAAGAAAATTATTACTAAAAAAATGTAAGTGAAATTACCTATTGTGTCTGTTGGCTCAGGAGCTTTGAATTGCACTGTTGGCTCCAGAGATTTCTATAGTGGTATGCATATTGTTGTTTGCTGCTGTGGTTTATATCTAAATATCTTCTATTTCTTTTACCTTTTTTTAAATTTTGCCTTATTGTTTGATATTGGCAGATCTTATTCAGCTTCTTTTTAAGCTGCTCGTCGAACTTCATTATAATTATTGTATTTTTATTCTGCAATCCTACGTCGACTTCTTGGCAGTGTTCACACTTCTGTGTTATTGGCCAAAAGAATAATCTTACATATTCTGTTTAAACAACATGCTACATTTAAATTCCTAGAACTAAGATATAATCAATCAGAAAAAGAACACGCAACCAAAGAAACACCTGCACTGAATAATATTAACAATAGCATGTGCAGTAAATGTGATTGCAGGATTTTACAAATGTCCGTTTGATGGTGAAGATGACCAAGTAAAAAAATCGCGCATACGTCAAACATACATGCATCTAAAAGAACTGTTGAAAGATAAATAAATTCTTATATTTGTGCATAATCAAACAAAAGATGACTGAATTGGTAGAGTGGTGGCGATTATTTTAATAGGAATTTTATATAACAAATTGTTTAGCTATAGCGATAGCATACATCAGGTGATAGCGTTGACGAATTCACTAATATTCACCATTCCTAGAAATGTGAAACTTCATATGAAAAAATTGTACATAAAAACACATACAAAAGAATCGTCAAATAATAGTTATAGTTATTTGACCTTTTTAATACTTTATTATTACTTTTTAATAATTTTTTGTTAAAGCACAAGGTCTTTATATAAAAATGAGGTTAATTTTTATTTTTGTTTTCAATATCTCGCCACATCATTGGGTGGCATCTTCCTGAAGATGTATTTTTCGCTTCCTGGCGGCATCTTCCTCAAATCAATAAATTCCATAAATTGGAACTTGGAAATTGGAAAATATGAAATGAAGTTAATGTTGTTACGGCTTTAAAACGGGTTTTTGTTGAAAACCGGCTAATAACTGACTTATTATTCATACGTAAATAACAGGTATAAAACCAGTTTATCACCATAAACAACTTGTAACATGTTTATGACTCAAATGTTCACGGATTTTTAAAATATACACTTTATTAGCATTTTCTTGCGATTAAATTTAAGAATTCAAATACCGTTATTATATTGCAATCCACTGTCCGACTTTAAATTCTTCTGTATTCTTATAAATGAAAATTTAAATGCAAAAATATTACGTATTCAAATGCCGTATGTCATCTTATTTATTTCTTGTTTCCACTCTTGCTAATGAGGCATATTTTCCTACGAGTTCTGGATGTGGTAGGTGGGGAATATAAAATATTATTTCGTGGGGTTGTTTTTATTCACAATTAAATTTTTTTTAAATTTCTATCTGGCAGCTTTTTTGTATCAATAAAAATATATATTTTTATAAATATTCTGTGTCTTAAATTGCCGTATAATAAAAACGACAACATATTTTACTTATTGGGACTTGTAATAAAATTCTCTAAATTAATTGCAGTTGTATTCAGTTCAAACTTCATACAGTGGAACCCTTAAGTGCATAGTTCGAAATTTTAATGTGAGAATTGTACTAGTGTGATATACATATATATGTATGTATCTACATAGAAACAATCAAACTAAGGCTAAAACTTCCAGGTATATTGTACGTATATATTTATATATTTGTGTGATTATTTTGCGTACTTATGTTCGTATGCAAAAAAATAACTAAAATTTATTATCCTTATAAACTACAAATAGACTTTAAAATGTTGAATTTAAAATAAAAATATATCTCAATAACTGTAAACAGCTCAATTATGTCTCCCTCTGTTTGAACGGCATCATACGGAAAAGCCTTAGTAGCCAAGCTAAAAAATCCTCGCTATTTTTAAGAATTTCAATGAGCTTTTCTATGATCATGTTTTTATGTTTATTGGCGAATGCATAACACTAGAGTATGATTTTTAAGCTCTTCACAATAACAATCTTTTACCGTGGAGCATGTATATGCACGTTACCTACAGATGTATAGAAAATAGCTTGTGTTTCGCAAAGTAAAACATTTGTTATATTTAAAAATATCAAATTATTGACGGAATATTTCTATAATATGAAATCGTATTCTTGATGCAATATTTGTTTTATTTTTTGTCAGTCGTCCATTTCATCCCTCCCCTAAGTAAAAAATTTGTCTTCTTTGAGTCACCGTTGTGATTTTGAAGATCCATTGGCAAGTTTTGAACTTTATATTGGATAGCCTAGAGTTTTAATACCAATCTTAAGACTCATTATCTGCTCTAAGATTTTAGTGACTCTCCACAACTGTTAAGGTATCAGTAGAATCATTTAGTTTTTTGAAATTCTTGAAGTAGATGCTGGTAGAGGTACAGAACATTTTCGACTTTCCTTATAAACATATTCTCAAATGTACTCGCAGTGAAAAAAAAGAGTGGGATCAACTATACCCTTATATAGTTCATCAGGTACAGTAATTTTGAAGGACGTTATTGTTCTCGGTTAAGAGTATATATATCTATGCACTGAAATATCGCGACTTGTATGAAGATTAGATTTGATATAAAATATAACATCCTCAGCAGTAGTGTCTGCAGCTAATAGAAATATGAAAATTTTCTTACTAGGAGGTATAGCTCTAAACGGCTTCGGTTCAATTTGATTAATATTTGAATCAGGGACAGAATTTAAAGTTGGCATATAATTGCTACTGTTATCATTTTCAGGAACATTTGGTGATGAGTTTTTAGGTTATTGACGAAATGTGAGACATCACAGGTTATATTGGGTATTGATATTTGCAGAATTGTCTATAATCATAGGTGTAATTTATGATGCGTTATTACTTCGGACTGGTGAAATATTTTCTGGAGCATCACTTAACATCTCAGAGTGAATTGGAAAAGTATTGGAAGCATTAGAAATATCAGAAGTCGTAGCACTAGAATTTTGGGTAGTTGCGGATCGTGTGTTTGGTTTTGTTCGTTTAGGTAAGACAGCTTGTTATTGCAGTTTTGATAAACTGAAATCAGCGTTTCTCGCCTATACAATACAATTCTACTTCAATACCATAACATATAATTGTTATCATTATTCAGTGTAGGCGCCTGTTTGACTGTGGAATTTTGTTCTGCGTAAGTTGATCTTATTTTCTGTTTGTTTAAGTTATTTCGTGGAATTTTTAATAAGCATGTTGTTGTCGTCTTGTATCCATCTTAAAAACTACGTCATTTGAAAAGAGGCACACTTAGTCATTTCATTTAATTTTTAATGAAATTATTTTCTTTACAAACTTAAAATAACCATTTTCATAACAATATTTTACACTATAAAGAAACACAAATGATTTTTCTCAAGGAAAAGAACAGTGAGAGGAAGAACTAATGTAAGTAGAAATTATTTTATTTGCCTTTATTATATATAATGAATTTATTTCGATTACAAAAATGAAATGGAATTTAGTTGCACTTTTCTAAGTAAAAAAATGAAAGTAAATCCAAACTAAGTACTGAATTGAAGCGTTATACGTGTCCGCAAGTTATCCGTTTCATTGAAGTGCTCTTTGGTAAGCCATATTTTTTGTTTTTTGGTCTGACGTTAACATAAACAAAGCGGATGGTTTTCCAACTCGTGAACACACAACGTATAGCTGCCCATGTGAAAAACAATGATTTTCTAAATGTATCCCGTAAACACTAAGCGATTGGCCTTGTGACTTGTTAATTGTCATTGCGAACGCAAGGCGAACCGGAAATTGCAATCGTTTGAAGTCAAACGGAAGATCAGTCGGAATCATTGTGTAAAGGAATGTTAGTATACAGGATCGCCATGAAAAGGGATGATATTATTCAGGATCGCCAAGTAAAAGGATGATATTATTCAGGATCGCCAAGTAAAAGGATGATATTATTCAGGATCGCCAAGTAAAAGGATGTTGGTGTGATTAAGAGATCGTCATATAGACGAATACCATATGAATAATAAAAAAGATAATTTCCATAAATAAATTCCCTAACGTCCTCGTTTATATTTACCCAGCTGTCGAGGATAACAGCTCCACAAATAGGCGTTCGAAAGAACTGCCAACAGTAATTTTGAGTAATTAAAAAGAGCTAGGCACGTTGATGCCGCAGAAGTGTTCAGTTTAATTCTAATTTTATTTACAATTTTAATCAAGCTTATATACTAATTTCTTATTACCTAAATTGAATGATTTTTGCCTTTACTCAATTTTTATTCCCACATTTCTTATCAATAATTTTTATTTAAAATGCATTGTCAGCAACATGCAAGTGGACAACCATAAAGCAAATCAAAGGTGTTAAATAAATTCGACACCTTTGTTTTGATTTATTTTGGTGGTTTTCGCCACATTTCAATAAGTGTAATTCAAGTAGTTGTTGCACTACACTATTGAGGTTGGTATGTACACACTTACATGTCAAATGACGTTCCGTGCACACTACAATTGGTGCTCGAGGAATACATACATTTTCACCTGCGTACTTTCCGTTAATAATGGTTGCCTCAATCAAATTCGGCATAAACCTTTTCACCGCAAGTCGAGTACCGTTGCAAAGTAGCGATGGATGCAAATTACGCAATGTCATAGTAACTAAACCAACTTTGAGTTGCAAGTTATGTGTTGGAAATCCTGGTAACTCCAGAGAGTTCAAAAACTTCGTTGCATAATTTACTGCATCATCAGGATTTGTTATGGAATCATCGGATTTGTATGTCACCAAATCGCCCTCGATTTTTTATTGAATGATGAAATTCAGTGCGTGTACATCATTATTCTTTGCGGCGAGAATTGCTCGTTGACTTAACCAAGCATAATTCTGATAATTCTCACTAATATTTGGGAAAACATTTTCAATAAGAGCTAATTGAGAGTCTACAAATCGGTAAAAGTCGTTGGTAAGAGTAATTAATCTAGCTGTCGCATCAACTGGGACTTTTCCATTTCCAACAGCTAACAATTGTTTGGAAAATTGTGCAGCACTTTGATCATTTTGAAGTTGAACTCTCATATTAGTGGTTAACGATAATGTTTTTACGTTATTCCACAAAGGTGATGCCTTCAGGCAAGCATTCAATGGGGAATTACTGGCAACGTATGCCTGAAATCGCCTGCCAACAATATCATCAAGCCGCCAAAGATGTTATTTCGCCGAAGATCCTTTTGTGTGAAGTTAAGTGCTACAAGTGATTTCCTTTGTGCCATTGTGCACTCATCCCAAACAATGAGCTTGCATTGCATCAACAATTTTCCCATTCTACTGGATCGGGAACACCTTTCAAATTCATTCCCGGTTAAGTAATTAAATTTGTCGATATTGATTATTGAACTAAAATCACATTGCTTGTCATATATATTCTCATTTGACAATTAAAATATTTATTTGCCCCGAAATATTTGTCATAACGTGATCACCCTTTTTCTCATTCGAACATTTTTGTTTGCCCAAAATAAGCTGTGGAGTTGTTTGATTTTAAAAAAATATTTGGTGGCAATTTTAGGCAAATGTTGGTTAAACTAGCCATACCTTTGGTATTTTTGTGCTAGTGACAGCTTCTGATTGTTGTCTTTACTAGTTATAAGGTTGCATATTAGTGCGTAAAGCTGATCAACGGTTGTTGCATTGGAAAATCTACTGTAAACTTCACTACAATATTCTGAGAATACATGGCAATATTGTTGGCTACTTTGAATTGTTCTTAGTTTAGCCCTTAAATTCTAATTTCAATTAGATTTTTATGTAAATCTGTTTCATAAACAGATTTATAGTTTTTAAACTTATTTTTAGCAAAAGATTTTTAAGTGCAGTAATTTTATTATTATTACCACTGTGTATTTCTGCAGAGAATGGAGTACAGTTTTGTTGCATCGTGTTGCCACACGGTAATAAAAGCAAGAAACTCGCACATTTTTTTTTAAATGTTTAATAATTTAGTAGAAAATTAGGTGTTAAAAATTTTATATGAATTTGTAATTTATGGTAATAAAAGTCTAATAGCACTGAAGTCTTGATAAAACACATTATATACTTTTAAAAAATGATCAACTACATCTCATCTCTCATTCTCGTCTCTTCATTTAAAAATATGTTTTTTTTACCACCACCTACTCCCGTATACATTATATACTTTTAAAAAATGATCAACTACATCTCATCTCTCATTCTCGTCTCTTCATTTAAAAATATGTTTTTTTTACCACCACCTACTCCCGTATACATGCAATGTATTAGGTTATGGGTGAGGAAAGAAGAAGTTGTGTTTGTGGACAATAGATTTGAACTTTTCTACATTGAAAGTGACAGGAAAGATCTCCGGAGGGAGTTTATTCCATATACAGACTGTTCTGATAAAAAACGAATTTTCCCTGTAATGCGTAGTGCGATTCACTAGCCAATTAATCACAAATAGCTGCGCACTTAATGAAAATCAAGTTAAACGCAAAAACGTGCAAGTGACGGGAACAAGTTCCCTAATTTCATTTGAGTTACCATTCTAGTAACGATAAAACAGTAAAATACATCCCACATTACTTCAACGCTCTAAAAAATCAATAAAGTTAGATATCCTACTCTTCATAACGAGCTTCTTCAAAATATACTTTGAGGCGCCGAGAGAGTTGTATTCCATTTGTGGACGACAATAGGTGGTATAAATAGTACGAAGATCTGATGGAATTAAGTAGCTCTTACACTGTTTTAGAAAACCGAGGCACTTGAAAGCTTCTTTAAAAACCTGAAAAATGTGCTTAGTTCATCGAACTTTACACTGAATTATCACCCCAAGAACTTCAAAATCTTCTGATTCCGTAATACTTATATCAGCCCTAGTAACACATGCAGCACCATTTCCGAACACAAATCTATGTTTAAGCATGCAGCATTGTGTCTTACGAGCTTTAAAATCGACTCCATTCATATGAGCCCATTCTGAAATTGTTGCGAGATCGTGATTGAGCATATTATTCATGGTTTGCCTTTTGGAACTCACCTCCAACTGCTTTGGTCTCTTACTAAATAAAAATGACAAACGGTTTTGTCATCTGCGAAAGAGTATATAGCCCTGAAAGTTTGACAAAGAACATCATTTAGAAAAATAAGAACTAGGATAGGAGAAAGAACGGAGCCTTGCGCTACCGCTAAATTAATCTTAAATTCGTCCGATGAAATCCCATCTATAACAATTCGTATAGTGCGATTCCTGAGAAAACTTGATAAAAATCTGGAAAAATCACCTCCATCAAAAGCAACAAGTTTTGACAGAAGTGCATCATGCCCCACTCTGGCAAACGCCTTGAAAATACCTAGAGCCACCACCTTACTTTCTCCGAAATGACGTTACAAGATTTATATCTTAACCTGGCCGTGGGTCTTAATCAGGTGGTGGATCATTACCACTGTCGATGATATGTAACGTCATCCGCCTTCGGTAACGTATATCCTCCGGTCACTCCTAGTTGCGACTTCAAAAGACCGGAATAGGCCGCATCCCTCGCTCCTTGCTGGAGACTATCTAACTCCTGATCCAGAACGCATGAAGCTTAATATAATTAAGAACACGATTGCATTCATACTCAGTAGACCTGGACCTGGACCATTCATTGTGTTCATTGTGAATGATCCGACCCATAAACTCAAATGAGGACCTCGAAACACACAACCACCATGATACTCAGTCAGAGAACAGCTAAATGCCTAAAGAGTCAAAGTGCGGAACTGTGAGACTTTACTTATTCCCGTGGAAATATAGCAGATTGTCCAGTTGGGTCCTACTAGCCTAAGGGGACTGCGCTCCCATTTACCCCCGCAAGGCACAAGTCTAGACGGTTGTGTGATCCATAATGTGCCCCCGGGGAGAACTTTCACCGAAATGCTTTATGGAGTTGCGCCATTATTTCGATAGGAAAGCCATCAAGTCACCCGTAGAGCATCCCTTACGGAAACCATAATGTCGGCCGCTAAGTATGCTTTTGGACTCTAGGAACCTTATAAGGAAAATTAATCGTATAAACAAATTGCAATTAGACGATAATTTTCAGGATTGTTAGCCTCACTCTTTTCAAGGATCGACGTTACATTAGTAACCTTCCAACACTTTGAAAATTCGTCGCCATGATAAAACGTGCTCAAAAGGAGCACTGCTGGAATCCAATTTGGCTCAAGAGACTTGTTAATATAGAGATCTGCTTAAACCTTTTTAATCGCTCTTCGACGCAGTAACGGATACTCTGTCAAGCTCGATCGTTGGTTGTCTGCTTTTCGGAAAATAAGAATTATTTGCAAATATACCAGCCAAAAGGTTCCGTTATCAAGCGTGTCAGTAATTACGTGATGAGATTGACAACTGTACCTGGCTATGTAGCCTTAATCAGATGGTGGTCAAACCACTGGGAATGAAAAGCAAACGTCAGTCACGCCCTAGGAAACCGAAGACTAATTCTAGCAACAGGTCTTTCCTAGTTGCAACTTTAGTGATTCTAGAGCAGGGCTGCAAACCACCACTCCTTGTTAAAGAGTTGGAGACTTTCCAACTCCTGTCTAGAACATATGTCTAGCATGCTCACTGGATCTAGGAACATTCCACCAGGTAGGTGTTATTAAAGGTGAAATGAACCTGGCCACCATATAAAACTGACCTAAAGAGACAAATAGCGGAAACTGTGCGGGCTACTGATTCCCGTGGGAATAACGTGGAGTTCCCAGTTGACCCCTGCTGCCTTCAGGGGACTGGACTGCCTTTTTCCCCAGTTGCACAGGTCTAGATAGTCAAGTATTCTATAAAGACCGATAAATGTGCCCCCGGGGGGTAGCGTGTCAGTGATGTGTGTGTGATTTGTTTTACATCTGCACCGACCGCGAGGTCATAATCAGATGGTAGTTAAACCACTTAGTTAATTGGACACCAACTACGCCCCAGAAGGCCTTCAGATACGTATATCCTCCAGTCACTTCTAGTAGCAATTTAGAAAGTCCGGAGTAGGCCGTGCCCTCACTCCTTGCTGAGGAGTTGGAGACTTTCAAACTCCTGGTCCAGAACGCATGAAGCTCTTATTTATCAAGAACACGCCAGCATTCATACTTACTGGACCTGAACCATTCATTAGCGTGTCAGTGATAACGGTCATTCTTTAAAAGAATCGAAATTGAAGAAGTAGAATTGTCCCTTACTCTTTGAATAAATGAACAAAAGCTCGTGCTGCGCCGAGGAGTAACTAGAACTGAAGCACGAAGGTGCTAATCTTTGTTATTTGTTATTCTGAAATATGTTCTATCCAAAAATAAACCTTTTCACAATTCTGATATTTAAATTTTAGTTTGTTAAGGCTAATAATTTTTTCCATAGAGTTTTACACTGATGATATTGAATTTTTCTGATGCTAAACGCAAATTTATAAAAGTTTCACCTTATTAGGAAAAAACCCGACAAAGCTTTGGCAATTTGTAGATAACATATACTTAAGATATTGCTCGTTAATGGATTTGTTTAGATGGATTTTTTGATCATTCTTATGTTTTCAAAATGAATTCAACTACAACGTCAGAAATAATTTATGGGTTACAGGTTATAGTTTTAAATAATGGATCTCAATTTACCGCGAAAGAATTTAAAGAATTTCTAATTTTAAATGGGTTGTAGGTTATTTGCAGAGATAAAACTGATCAGAATATCATAGAAAGCCATTCATTTAAAGTTATGCTTAAGAGGTCGAGACTGTGTAGTAGGAACTTCCCGCATTCCTTCGAGTTGTGGTGCAGGGTTATTTATATGTCAAGCAACGTTGGTATTAGAAAGAGGTGGCTTCGAGTAATATCTAAAATTTGTAGTGCATATGTTCTATGCACTATTGCCTAGGAAGCGCCTGTATATCACTTCAGAGATTGCTGAAGAAGAACACTGGTCTCAAAAAGAAATAAATAAAGAGACAAATTTGTTTTTGGCATTTGTTTTAATGTCATCATTTTTTTTACATTTTTGTAGCGCAACAAGTATAAAAAGGTTTTATGAAATAAATAAAACAAAAATACGAAAATGTATCGTTTTTTACTTAATAATTTCAAACCTAACATCGAGGTCGCTAGTACTTATGTAAACAATTTCTCGTCAACAAAAATATTTGGTGTTAGCCAAATATTAAGTCTCTTAAAAACCAATACAACGCGGAGTTGCAGATCTTTAGCAACAGTTGGCAAACAACCGAAGAAAACTTTACAATTGGACAATATGAATCCAAATGTGATTGCCATGGAATATGCGGTACGAGGGCCTCTGGTTATAAGAGCTAGTGAAATTGAAAAAGAATTAAAAAAGGTATGTAAAACCATATTGTTACCTTTATTCCCTCAATTACACACAACTTTTAGAGTTTTATTTATTTAGCCGATTCGTATTTATACACAAAAATACGCGATGATAATTTTACCACTTTAACGAATGAAATTCGAAATTTCTGTATCAACTGTTGACTGCCATTAGACTGCACGACCTATAAATAAGAGAGCCCTTATATACCGTTTTTAGCGCTTCTAAAATTTACTAATAGAAATATAATTCACCACATTTGGAAACTTTTACAATCGCATTTACGACACATGCTGTTGTCATCATTATTTAGTTTAGGTTTTTGTTTGGTTGTGTGTCTTCTTTTTCTGATTACACTACACAAAAAAAAAATATTTTTTGAATGTTTTCTACACTAAGTTAGTCAATTTCTACTAATTTTGGGGTGATAAAAACGAAAATGACAATGAAAAACTTTTATTTGCTCTGGACAAAGTTTTCCATTGGTCCCAACTTAATATGTAATGGGGGAAGGAGAACATCCTTAGGATCTACAAGAGGCTCGTCAACTACGTTTTTCTCATTAGGGTTTAGGTCTCGTGTAGACCAGTTCACTTTTGTATAGTGAGATTTTCTATCCCGACTGTCCCACAGACACAAAAAACAACAGTACTTGGTGAACCCTAATTGCATTCCTAGGAGTATAGCAATGACTTTCAGATCACCACAAATTTGTCACTTGTCTTGTTCATATTTGATTGATTGGAGAAGTGTTTTCATATTTATATAAGTTTCCTTCATGTGAACTGCATGACCTATAGGAATAGAAGGTACATATCTGATTTCCATTATGCGAAAGTACAGCTTTTAAGCTTAGTTTTGAAGACTCTATAAACAGTCTCCATTCAGATGGAGTGTGATCCAAATTCAAGCAGTTCATTAAACCATTAACATCAGAACAAACTACGAGGTTTTCTTTCTTCTCAAAAAAAGGAAGCAAATCTTTTTGACGCTGTCTGTACTGAGATATTTTCACATCATGTTTTAGAAGATTCCACTGTTGTAGTTTTGACCCTAAAAGCTCAGCCTTTTCCTTAAACAAGCCAAGATCTCTTATAAGGTCACTTAACTCTGCTTGACTAATTCTGTGCGGATCACTAGACCTATCGCTTACCTCAAAATCAGGGTCATAAGATGTAGAAGGATTGGTTGCTCCTTCTACACAGTCTTTATCACCTTCCTCTAAAATTTAATAGTTTTGGGGTGGAGAAGGGATTAGCAGTATCTGAGTGTGGTACAGGCCGAAGAGCAGATTGAAGATTGGGGTATTTAACCGTTACTCTTTTCTTCATAGATAAACCATGCTTAATGGGAGGAGTTAAGCAGAAATAACAGTCGTCTGTATGATTTTTATTTTTCAGCCACTCTCGCAATATGACGGAACAAGAATTGCAACATATATGAGGAGCCCATGATTTATCTTGGTCCCCAACTTTGACACCAAAATAATGTTCATAGGCAGTCTTAATGATAGGTGTCATTTTACGTTTCTGAGCCAATAATATTATTTCACCACATATATAGCAAAAGCTATCGACGGAATTCACACACTTTCGAGGCATTTCAGATCAGCAGTTAAATTAATTTTAAAATCAACTTCCGGTCCTGAATATGTATTAAGTATATTCGGAACTGTATATTTATTGTTTCTAACGTACAATAAACAATGAGATACAGGGTGTTTTGACTCATACAAAAATGTGCTACGAGCAACATTCTGTACTATCTGCTCCTCAAATATATATTTGAGGAGCATTTTTTCTGCGCATTTCTTTACACCCACATGCTCTTTGTCATAATATGCTTGATGAGCTTTAGATTAAAAATAACATTTTTTGCAACAAACATTTTAAAATTATATACATTACAATACTTAAGTACAGAAATGACTGCTATTACGAAACATAATTTCAGTAAAATATATTTAACAATGTTAGAAATCTTTCTTAACTATTTATGTTTTGATACCGTCATGTAAAGCAGTGATGTTTTAAGGATATTCAACGATTAATTCTTGTCGAAAATAACGTTTTTATACACGATATAAGGCAAACTCGTAAATATTGGACTTATGCCGCTTTAAAAATATATGTAAACTGAAATAAAATGTTTGTGCTCAAATTCCCTTCATCGTTAAATATAAAACATAACAATAATAATAATTAAACCTTTTTTTAATATTTTTTATTTACAGGGGGCCAAAAAACCATTTGATTATGTTATTCGTGCTAACATCGGCAACTGTCATGCTATGGGACAAAAGCCCATTACTTTTATCCGCCAAGTAAGTGTACTATTTTTCTTCTTGTTTTAGTAGTTATTTAGGCACCATTAAAATGTTTAGTTTGTGTTAGACGGAAACCCTTTGTATCTCGGTGAATGATTCTTTTAATATGAATAAAATTGTTCCGAGTGAGGAATAATGCGTGATAAAATTTACGTCTGTACCTAGCTGTGTAAGCCATAAACAGACGGTGGATCATACTACTGTGGATGAAATGTAGCGTCAGATACGTATATTCTCCAGTCACTCCTAGTTGCAACTTCAATAGCTCGGAGCAGGCCAACGCTCCCACTCCTTGCTGAAGAGTTGAAGACTATCCAACTCCTGGTTCAGAACGCATGAAGCTTAATACAATTTAAGAATACAAGCGCGACCATGCCCACTAGACCTGGACCATTCATTGTGAATGATCCGACCCACACAATTCAAACGAGGGCTTCGAAACCATAACCATCACGATACTCCCGAAGGGCCAACCTCAATAATTAGTCTGAGAACAGCTAAAAGGCTAAAAAGACAAATAGCTGAACTCAATAACTTTACTGATTCCCGTGGAAATATAGTGGAATTGTCCAGTTGGTTCCTGCTAGCCCTGAAGGGGGCTGGGCTCCCTTTTATCTCCATTGACACATGTAATGACGGTGAGATTCCGTCAAAACATGTCAATGTGCCCCCTGGGGTGTATGTGAGAAGTAATTTAATCAGGTTGACGCTACATGCCATAGGGCGACGGCATCCATCGACTTATTAAATAAAAATTAATGTAAAGCGTAGTGCGATTCACTGTCTCAGAGAAATATATGAAAACCTGAAGTCGAATCTTTTTCTCCCGCTTTCTTCTTTACCACGATCATTTGTAAATCAAAATATAATTGATAGACATGTCTGAGCAAACATTGTGAAAATTGACTGCAATATTTTAACCACATTGAGTGTTGCATTTTGAGATGAATCTCTTTTCTAATTTTTCTCAGTAGGACAAAATTTCCTCAGAGTTATACGATTACGTCGGATTGTTAGTGGTGGCCTTAAAAAGATTTTCGAATACATGCGATTAATCAAAAAAAGAAGAATGCACAATCTTAGTTCACTTAGGCACGAGTTTTCAGAATACACGTATTATCTATAACTGACATTATTGCCTTTATTTTTTCAGCTTTTAAATTTAACTTTTAACCCAGAACTTCTCAAATTGGCCGATTTTCCTGAAGATGTAAAAACGCGAGCTAAAGATATTTTAGCTAATTGCTATGGCGGTTCAGTAGGTTCATATTCGGATTCTGCTGGAATAGAAATAGTTCGTAAACAAGTTGCTAAGTATATTTCAGAACGCGATGGTGGTATACCTTCTAATTATGAAAATATACTTTTAACAACTGGTGCAACGAACGGAATCAAAAGTATTTTGTCTTTAATAAAGTAAGGAAGGCTCTAATAAATTTTATGGTAACCAAAATTTTAACATTTAAAATGTTTTCTTCAATTTAAAATTAGCTCCAAATTCGATGGCAAGCCGACAGGTATTATGGTACCTGTTCCTCAATATCCTTTGTATTCGGCTACCCTTGCTGAGTACGGCATGACTAAGGTTGACTACTATTTAGAAGAAGAAACTAATTGGAGTCTAAATCAGAAGGAACTGCAACGCTCCTACGATGAGGCTACAAAGACTTGTTGTCCGCGGGCTATTGTTGTTATTAATCCCGGTAATCCTACAGGCCAAGTTTTGACTCGACAAAACATTGAAGAGATTATCAAGTTTACCTATAACAACGATCTGCTGTTATTAGCGGATGAAGTGTATCAATTTAATATTAACGATAACGATTCAGAATTCTTCTCCTTCAAAATGGTCATGAATAGTATGGGAGCTCCCTTCAAGGATATGGAATTGGTTAGTTTTATGTCTGCCTCGAAAGCCTATACGGGAGAATGTGGCTTGCGTGGTGGTTATATGGAAGTTGTCAATATGTGTCCTAAAGTGTTTGCTATGTTAAACAAAAGCATTACTACTACTTTGTGCAGTCCAACAGCAGGTCAAATTGCAATAAGTGCAATAGTAAGTATTTTAGAGGGCACCTTTGATTACTAAATTAATCCAATTAAATTTGCATGCCGTTTACTTTGTCACATTTATAATCAAGCACATTTTTCCGGACTAATTAAAATTTGTTTAAAATTTATATTTTCAGATAAAATTTTTCTTTTAATATCCTTTATCATACAGTTAGCCTCAGGGGGGAACAGACTTTAGCGGGCGGCCAATAATGCAATTTTTTTTTAAGTTGTTATGATTTCCTCAAAGCATTATAACCTGAAAAATCATTATTTGTCTTCCAAGAGTCCTATCGTTGCACATTGCCCCATAGTCTCCTTAAGTTACACAACAATCCTAAAGCGGTCTCCTAGTTTAAATTAGGGTTAGATGCAACCTGGCCTCTGTTGTTCGCCTCTAAAATTACCTTCTCTCATAGAGAACTTTGTAAGAGAATAATGGGCAAAGATTTCTCTCATTAATAATTTGAACCAAAAACTGAAGGCTAATTTTGCAAAGTGGCAATTTCAAAAAAGAATTTAGGAAAATTACACCTCTAGACATAAGCTTAGGAATATTATGCTTAAAAAAATAGTTCACAAGAAAAAATCTATTAAAAGAGTTTAACGACTTTAAATAACTTTTGTTTGGGTACGGTTTTCCGTCGACCCTCGTCAAATTTGGTTTGTGAACAAACCGGTTTCGGTTGTTTGCCATCTTCAGTGTTCTTTTCGTACTAGTTGCGTTCTATCGTCAGTTGTGTTTATATAGTTCGTGTCTCCCTTCATGTTATTGCGTTCGTCCCTTTCTGTCTTTTTTGCCTACATATCTCTCTCCTTTTTTTGTTTGTCTCTTTTTACCTAATTTGTCGCTCCCTTTTTCATTCGTCTTCTTTCCTACCTAAATTCTTTTACGATCATGCTTGTTGTCCGTTTTTGTTTATGTGTGAACCTATTGGGTTTTTCCTTTTTCCCTCTTTTATGTGACATAATAATCTGTAATTGTACGTTTATGATGTTCTTTATTGCCTTGGTCTTGCGCACCTGCGTAACGTTTTTGTGCTGGTGTAGTGTTTGTTTTCCTGTAAAAATGTTTCAACGGTTCAAATATTGTGTCCGAAGCAGTGTTTATTTGTTCATTTATTATTCGTCCGTCAAACGTTTTTTGTTTGTATATTTCCATGTTTTCCAATACATTTAGTCTCCTTCCTTTGTGCTGTGTGTGAAGCAGTTTAACCGTTGTCTTAATATGTCCTGGTGTACATTTGTTGTTAAATATATGGTTCGCGAAGTTTGATTCTGGAGTCGATTATGGTTCTCGTAGACTTTTGTTATAGTCTCTAATGTGTTCCCTAAATCTGGTCTTAATTTTTCGTCCTGTTTGCCCGATGTAGCTATAATGGCATGTACAAGTTAATTTGTACACTCCTTGTTTGTCTAGTATATTTTCCTCGGTTGTTTTATTCCGTAGTATTCTGCCTTGGTTGTTCTTTGTTCTGAATGCGGTATTGATGTTGTGTTTTCCAAAGAATTTCGCCAGTTTGTACGTTGATTTTCCCATATATGTTAATGTAGCCCATTTTTTTCCTTCCTTCTCCTGTTCTTTGTTCGTTCCAATTTGTTTCTTGATGTTATCTACGAGGCGCTTTTTGTATCCGTTGTTATCCGCTATGGTGTATATTGTTTCCATTTCCTTCATATACATATGCCGTGTTAGTGGTGTTCTCTCGAGTCTTGTTATTAGCTGCCTGATTGCTGCGTTTTTGTGTTGCTGGGGATGATTTGATGAGTTATGTATTATTGTGTCCGTTGCTGTTGGTTTCCTGTATATTTCATATTCGATTCTGTTCGAGATTATGTTCCTCTTGATCGTTAGGTCCAGATAATTAATTCTCCCATCCTCTTCCTTTTCCATTGTAAATTTTATGTCCTTGTGTCTTCCATTCAAGTAATCCAAAATTTGCTCCTCGTTGTTTCCTTCTAGTACACATATGATGTCGTCGACATATCTTGCGTAGAATATTACTCCGAAGTTGGTTTTTAATTCCTCTACGTATTCCTCTTCCAAGTTCTGCATAAATACCTCCATGAGGGTGGCAGATGTTGGATTTCCCATCCCTAGTCCTGTTATCTGTCTATATATATTGTTGTTAAATTTAAAGTAATTCTATTCTAGTGTCGCTTTTAGTGTGCCTGTAAGTTGTATTGCCAGTTCCTTGCTTTCCGTTTTGTTTTTTACTGTCCTATGAACAATGTTTAATGTATCCATTACCGGAATTGATGGATACAAGTCCTTTACGTCAAAAGAGACCAGTTTTGTCTTCTCCGTTATTTTCACATTCTCCAGTTTACCAATCAGTTCTGTAGTGTTGGCTATTGTATGCTTATATTCCAGGTCTAAGGTGTCTTTTAATATTGTTTTTATATATTTCGAAAGTTTGTAGCCTGGTGCGGATTTGTAATTAATTATGGGTCTCATTGGTGTGTTTGGTTTGTGTATTTTTAGTAGTGCTATCATAGATGGTGCGGATGGATTCATCAGTGTTAATGTGTGCGATATGTCTGGTTTTATTATCCTTGTTGCCTTTTTTATAATTTCCTTAATTTTCGTTTGGTATTCTTCCGTAGGATCTTTACCAATTCTCTTGCACTTAGAGTCTCTTATTAACTGTTCTGTCTTTTCGATGTAGTCATGTTTACCGATGAGCACTGTTGTGTTTCCTTTGTCTGCTTTTGTGACTAAGATGTTGTTCGCTTCCAGTTTACGTTTTAGTTTCCTTATTGTATTGTGCTCTCCGTTTAAGTGTTTTATAGACTTGGCCTCCTTCTCTATTATTTGTTTGCAGATGTGCCTGGCTTGCTCTTGTTCTTCGTTTGGGATCATCGCTTTAAATAAATTGTAAAATAAACAGATAACTGATGAGAAGGAATAATTATTGATGAAAATTATATTTCAAATAATAACTTTTATTTTTATTCGACCTTTTTTTTAAATTTAATTAAATATGAAATAATCTTTTTAACGGTCTTTTAAATAATTTAACGATTATATTTTTTTCGATATTTCGCTTTCTTGTGGAAAGCTTCTTCAGGAAATTATTATTATTATTTTTTTTGTTAAATATAAAAAATAATTTCCTGAAGAAGCTTTCCACAGGAAAGCGAAATATCGAAAAAAAAAAATAAAATCGTTAAATTATTTAAAAGATCGTTAAAAAGATTATTTCATATTTAATTAAATTTCAAATAATAACAATAGTACTTTAGAGTGGTAACTTAAAACTTAATAAACGATTTATTTACTTTCAATACACCCAAAATAAACACGATGGCAACTTTATTATCTTTACTCACTGATGGCTCAACTTGAATTAATTCATTTGCCCAGCAAGTGGTGATTATATAGTTATTTAAACGGTTCTCGTACGTACAAGAATATTCTACTTTAACATCACCCTATATTGTTGTTGTTATTATCATTCAGTATAGCCGCCTGCTTGGCTGTGTGTTTTGAAATTCTTATAAGCATGTTGTTGTTGTCTTGCATGCATAAGGTTTCTTAGTGCCGTTTTACACAATTTTGTTTTTTCCATTAGAAAGAAAGGTATTAAGCCTTCTCTTTCTTTTTAATGGAAAAAACAAAAGTTGAGCAACAAAAGTTGAAGAGTGTAAAACGGCATTTAGAAAACTGTTTGTATAATGCACGTTTCGTTTACTTTTTTATTAATAATAATTTTCTTTTAAAACTTTATAATTCATCTTTGTAACAATATTACAAACAAAGATTGTGTTTAAACAAAATACTTAACATTAAAATATTTTGTTTAATATTTAAAAATGCTTATTTCCATCTAAGGTCAATGCTCCCACACCTGACGAGCCCTCCTATGATAAATACATGAAGGAGAAAAATGATATTTTATGTTCTCTAAAGCAACGTGCGGAATTATGTTACAAATCTTTCAGCTCATTAGAAGGCTTTAAAGTGAATAAAGTACAAGGCGCTTTGTATGTTTTTCCACAAATAATAATTCCTCCCAAAGCTATTGAAATTGCAAAATCCAAGAAAATGGCTGCTGATACCTTCTATGCTTTTGAACTATTGGAATCAACTGGTAACTTATCTATACACATTTTACAATGAAATAATAAACATATAAAACTATACAACCATTGTTTCAGGAGTTTGCATAATTTCTGGAAGTGGTTTTAATCAAAAGCCTGGCACTTATCATTTCCGTACCACTATTTTACCTCCACCAGAAATATTAAAGGACATGTTGAATAAAATCAAAAAGTTCCATACAGAGTTTCTGAAAAAATACAAGTAATGTATTTTAAATCTTTGATTTAATAGCGATAAAGATTATTGTTATTTTTTTGAAGAGTAAATAGTTTAAGGCTCTAAATCAGCTAATGTAATAAAGCAGTAGGGATTTTTATAATCGTTAGTAGTGTCCATTTCCGATTTTGTTTTTGTATCCACAAGTGCAAAAATCTGCGAAGCTAGAAAATTATTCGCATAAAACTTGAAAAAGAAAACGAGGTCACCTGCTGTTTATTACTCCATATATTGAGTCTTCTAAAGAGTGTTCTCTTCCTGCCTATTACGGCAGGGGTTTTACTTATTACAAGTAAAATTGGTATATATGCCTTCACATAATTTTATTTAATATTGTTATTTCTTTTTTTTTTAACCAGCAATGATTTTATTCGTGAGTGAGTAAGCTGATTAATTGGTATGGTCATCAACGAAAGAAATGGATATGGAACAGCCAGTAATGAAGGTTTTTACCGAAGGAAATGAAAACAGTAAAACAAAATGAGTTAATACATTATTCAAAATATTGTCTCATCTTTCTGGATTCCATGCCAAAAAAAGTGCTCCGGTTTTAAGATTAAAAATAAATCAAGCCAATTTCTGATACCTTGTTCTGAAGTCAAGCATATTGCCGAAAGGGCGTTCTGCATCAATCGAAAAAAATAGCAGTCAGAAGTGGCAAGGTCTGGGCTATAAGGTGGGTGAGCCAAAACTTCTCATCCACTATTTACCAAATAATTTTTGACCGGTCTTGCAACATGTGGAAGATTATGGCCTCGTCTCTGGTCGTTTTCTGTTGGTTGCTCTCTTCTAACGACTCGATTTCACCAACTTGTAATATAAAACACTCTTCTGATCACACCAAACACGGAGCATTATCTTCAGCGTTGATTTGGCTGGGTGGCAAGGCTTTACATATGACTTTACGATGCAAAATTGCTTCTTTTTGTTGCTTTCAAGCAACATATGCGACATGCAAGATCGCTTTTCAATGTCTCTCGGTTTTAATTCATATAAGACCCAATTTCCTTGCTTTTGAATGAATCCCAATGCTTTAAAACGTAGGGAAATGATAATGCAAGTTGTTTTGCATTTGACTATAATTTTCTTCAAACTTTTTCGGCTGACCAGGCCTTTCCTTGTCTTGTGTCGAAATTTCTACTTTTAAATCGCGCAAGCCATTGGTCACAATTTTTTAACTATGAACAATCGATAACCTTCATCAACCGTTTTCTTCAAATGAAAGAAGGTTATCAGACTTCCCCGCACAACATATTTTTTAGGCAACACATTTGATGTTATTACAGCGATTAAAAAATGTGTGAGGTGAAACACCTCAATTATCAATAACCATTCCGTGGGAGTTTTTTCCCTATTCCCTGCTCCCCTATTTTAAACCAAATGTTCTTGGGAAAATTTTCTCTCTTCCCTATGCCCGTATTATAAATGAATTTCGAATTGGGAAATTCTTCCCTGGGAATAAAAGTAGGTATTACGAATGTTAATTAAAAGGGGAATAAAATAACAAAACGTAAAATTTAATTATAATATACATTTTTATTCTATTTATGCATGTGATAACTATTATCGTACCTGAGAATTATTGTTTTTTGTTTGTTCAATTTGTTGCTTGTTTTTTGCAAAACATAAGTAATAATCCTGAATTTATATTAAAACTAATCTTATAAAATTTATGTTTTACAAAAACAAGCCTGCCTACATGTGAATATTTTTATTACTTTTTATAATAAAATTAACAAATCTTTTTATGATAAAATCAACATGCATATGTATTTTATTCGCAACAATTTACAGATTATTTCCAATATTATTCCTTATATTTCGAGCAACCGAAAAATATTGCGGTGAGGCTAAGGATGTTGCTCACATCATTATTACATTTAAAATGAATGCATATATTATGCAATGCGCAGCAAACATTTGTTATTTTTGCTGCCTTATCTGGAGCATAGTGCAACTCTCTAGCACCCAGAATGCACCTCCATCGATTTTTCAATACTCCATTGGTGCGTTCAATCAAATTGCGGCACTTGGAGTGAGCTTTATTGAATTTTATCTCGTTGGAACCCTCTTGGGGACAACTATGAGGGGTCAGTAGCCACGGCTCCAGAGAATATCCTGCGTCTCCTATAAAATAATGAATTATTAATTTATGAGTATTGCTGCCGACTCTTAGGAATTCTTGTTTTAGATGAGATCGCAATGCGCTGGTATTCCAAATAAAAGAATCGTGACAAGCACCGGGATGAGACGCATCAACATACTGAATCCTCAGCTAATGATCACAGACCTGTTATAATTTGTTATTACTTTAGTATCAATTATTGCACCTTAATATAGAGTATAAACTAACCAACATCACATTCAAGCTGTAGAAACCCTTTCTGTTGTAATATAAGTCTTTGTTAGTAGAAGGGGCAATTATGCGGACATGAGTTCCATCAACGCATCCTATTACGCTGGAAATGCCATGCTTAACATAAAGATATAAAGATATTTTCCTTTTTTCTTGTTCCGTTCGACAGAAATTTATCCATCTTGGGCACAAGTGTTCTTCAAACACATTAATAACTTCTGTTAGAACTTTGCTAAGACTACTCTGGCAAACAGATACATCACAAACAATCCTTCCCTATACCCGTTTGATACCCACCTTCGGCGAAGAAGCGTAAAGCTGCACTTAATTTAACTATGGGAGTAACTGCAAACGACTTACGATTAGGCCGAATGTTGGTCGTTAATACATCCAACAGATATTTGAAGGCCGGTTTATTGACTATGTAATGCTTCTCAAACCTTCAAAATTAAATTTTTTTATAAATATATAAAAAAAACAATTTTTTTTAAAAACTAACAAAGCTTTTGGCAACTCAAGTGGATTGCTGGCATCCCGTAGATATCTTCTTTCTACCCTTTGTTCCGTGCTATCCATCTGCTGTACTTCAGTGTTTTCCATTTCAGCAACATTTATCATAAACGCTGTACTAATAATTTTTTTTCTCTTTTTTATATATCTTTTAAAACCTTTTTTGTTTGCTGTTTCTTTAAACTATTTGCAAATTTTTGCACAAAACAACACAGCTGAAGAAAAACAGCTGACTTCAACTTTTCGAATTCCCTCCCCCTTTTTATTCCCTTCCCAAACTGTTTATAATAGGTGAATTTTATTTTTGGGAAAAGCGAGTATTGATAATTGATGTGTTTGGCGTCTATCGAATACTGAATTAAAATTACAAAATATTTGTAGAGAAAGGCTATTGCGTTGACATTTATTATTGTTTTTAATATAATTTTTAGATGCAGATAATAAACCAGGAAATATGTTGGAAATTTGTTTATGGTTATTTTTTTAAAAGTTAACTTGATAAAGGAAATTAGCACAAACCCTTAAGTCGGCTTAGCTTTGGCTAATAATAACAAGTAATATCACTTTTAAATATATTTATTATCTTTAATAAATATCTTTTTTCTTTTTTAAGATCTTTTTTATCTATTTTTTCTTCTCAAAAAAACTATAAAACTGTAAAAATTATCATATATTTATTATCTTTTTTTTAAATAGTTTGCTGGACTCACTACATTCGCCTATAAATCCATTAAATTATCCTCCGGCTTACAAAGTAGACTTCGGTTTTTCACTAATTAAAATAAATTATTAATTATTTTCTAAATTCAATGTAATTGTTTTCCCGTGATAGTATTTTGTTATATACTTATTCATAAAAACCAGTGAAAAATCATAAATGGTTTTCACCGGAAGGAATGACAACAGTCTTTCATTTACTGATGGAACAAATTCAAACAACTTAACACCATAAATTTGGCGGTAGTGTATGTGTGAAGAGAATTTGCAAACACTAAAAGTGCTCCAAACTCACCAACAAAATGAAGATAAAAGGCACCATCCAGATCACTGAACATGATTAGAGCCTCAATCGCAAGATAAAATTTTATTTACAACAACAAGGTTTCCATCAAATATAATATTGTTGGACATGGGTATGATTTTACGTCATCCCGCATCAATTTTGGTTCGTAAACAGACCAGTTTCGGCTATATGCCATCTTCAGTGTTCTTTTTTCTCTATACTCGTGTAGTATAGAGAAAAAAGAGATCAAACTCCGTCGGACAATATACACACACATTGTTAAAATCTTTTTACTACAGCACAAATCTAACCCCGGAATTAATTTAGCTTAACATTATTCTTTTCGCTTCTAGTAACAAAATAGCCATATATTTTGTGTTGAGTTAGACTTATAAACGGCATAGAGTTTTTGCGATCACAACTGCTCTCTTCTTGAATCTCAGGCACGTACAAATTAAGACCTTGAATAAAAAGAATAAACAATGTAAGTTGTAATAAGCTATAAACCGGTTTTTTTTAACATAAAATGAATATTTCGTATCTAAATTATGTTTAAAATTATGACATATGAAAAAGTTGGTCATAAGACCATTGAAATTACAAATTAAGTCCTCTATCACCGGATCAAGGCTAGCCAAGCCGATTTTTACCAACATATCGTATTATTCAAAGAACAAATACGATTAGAGTTGAGCAATCAATGAAATAGCCCCCTATTAATCAATTTCGAAATTTTATTTAAAATAAATCTGGGATAGTAGCACTGAAAAGTCAAATTTATTTTATCGTTTGGATACATGTAAACGAGAAAAGCAAAATCGGCCCAACGATTGAAATCCGATATAATTAGAATACGATGTTCTTGTTGATAAAAATTGTCTGTTATTATTACACATTAAACCGCTGTTTCGTTCATTTAAAAATACATATGTATGTATGTATATAACTATATTTATAATTTGTACTAGCTGTTATATTAATAGGTAATGCAGTGCCCTGTCTTTTATATTTTTATATTACCTAGAATTGTATAAAAAAAGTATTTTCTTCCTTCCCTAAAAATTAGCATGACAAACAGTTATGTAAATTTTCATAAAGTTGAAAAGTTGATCTTGTTCTAATTTCTTGTTAAAGTTTTTATCAATGAATAAAATTAAAAATTGGTAAATAATAATTCTGCCAACAGAACACGCTAAAAATAACACTCAGAAACATTACTATTGCAACACTGTGTGTTTAATAAAACCAACTCTGTTTCATTTTCCATAGAATTAGAATGACAGCGTATAATAAAAGAAATAAGAAATAACCAAAAACATCCCCCCAGCACTCAAATAATTTTAATAATAATTCTATATATTTTTTTCTTTCTTTAGTTTATCAAAAAAACTCGGAGTGTTTACAAGTTATAATTGCGGGTCTTATCGGTTTGCCACCAAAAATTTAGAGTGCGTAAGCCTTTTGTGAAACTAATAATTAATTTACATACTAATGTATATTTTATAATTCAAAGTGTGTCAAAAGTTTGGAAGAATGCCGAAGACTCAGTTAAAAATGCTAATAATTTAAAAAGAAACACACAAGGTTTACATATAGCGGTTAGATAATCATTCAGTTGCCTTCGAAAAGAATGCGTTTTTGGAATATTTGCATGCATACATGTGTATTAAAAAAATTGCAGCATTTTTAACGCATCTAACAAAAATAATGAAACACACGAAAAATAAAATTAATGGCCGGCGAAAAATCAATTTAAAGTTATTTCTTAGTTTCTCTCTGTGGGCTGAAATATATCTTGTACTCTGTTTTTAGGTATACTTGTGCTTAAAATACAGACATATACTTATGTATATGAGTATTTGTATGCAACATTTATTTTTCAAATCTTGCAATTCCTGCATGTATCTATGTTGCCTACGAATTGTTGTATGTGCTTTACTTCTAGTAGAGACGGTATACATGCATATGTGTACCATTCCACTTAAAATTGTCACATTTGATGTTGATCAGCAAACGCCAAACATTTTTTATTATATATTTCATTCAGTGTTTTAGCCAATACAAACCTGGCAAGGCCTAGTTTATTGAAATATACGTTTAACGAAAATTCTATAATCATTTAAATTTTACCTAAGAAAAGTCGCCGGAAACCAAAGATTTAGAAATATTTAGCATATAAACTTGAAAATTCACAACAACAAAAAATTTTAAACTAAAACAGAATTTTTTAATTTGGTAATTTAATTTTTCTACAGAGAATTTATTTTTTATTACCAAAGTGTATAAATAAAGTTGGAAAGCATTAGTAGAATTATGAATCAGTATACTGTAGAGTATATAAGATTTGGTCTATTTTTTTAATTTAGTAGTTACCTTCTATTTTATTTTATATCCCTTATTGTTTACTTTGCAATTATCTGGGCTTTTGTTTATTTTTATATCCCATACTTATTTTCTTATCGTTATTTTTGTTTCATTTGATATTCGTTTTCGTATGATATGAAACGATACCAGCTGTTTTATTTAACAGAAAGTACCTTTTTGGTGTACAAAATTAAATTTATAAAAATTCTGAACAACTGTAATTAAAATACGTGAATTAAAACGAATTTCATAATCTTCTCAGATACATATTTGAGCTCAAGTTAATTTATGGTTATATACTATAGCCATCTACCAACTTGCTTATTTTAATTTCCATTATAAAAGATAACTTGTTTAATGTCTGTTACATGACGCGTAAATTTTCTTATCAAAATATAATAAAAAAATCTTTTAAACCAAAAAATAATTTACAGCAGTGAACTCTAAACTCAACCATTATCTTTAATTTGTATATATATATATACAACAGATTTAGTAAAAAACATATTCATAATATAATTTCTTTTCCAGACGATACGATTGTTAACCATAAACAAATACAGAAACTTACATAACTCTAAGGTTTAAGATTCTTGCAGCCTGGCTGAACAATACGCTATCGACTAGAACATGAAAACTAATACAAATAGACCTGCTATAAACAAAAGTAATTAAAATATTAGAAAGAATTGGAAACAATTCCAAAAAAAACATTTATTTAGCTGAACCAGATCTAGAAGCTCTAAAATATCTACTTAGGTTTATATAGATACAGGTTTAATACATTTTATTGCATATCAAATAAACGGTCACAATAGCAGCATAAGGTTTTAACATATAAAGTTTATTTTATTTTAAATACATATATAAATAGAAGCAGTGAACACTAATGATTACCAATACTTACTGTTTTGTACATAGACAGTTTGCGTACACATACACAGACTATATAATAAATGTACGATTTTTGTTATTTGAATAGTATACGTACTACTCTTATTAGAAACACTACTAACAATTCAAATTCATTTTATTTTGTTTATATCCCGTAACACCTGTTTCATTTTTATTTGTTATTATTACATTTTAATTTCAATTTTTTAATATGTAATCGTTTTTTTAATATATATAAAAAAATTTGCTTGTATTAACACCTACTATATAAAGAAGAAATTATTCATATATTGTTAAATTCAAATTTTAATCACAATTTGTATATGCATTTAAAAAAATATATTTCATTTTTCTGGCCAATAAACATGAATAAGAATAAATGTAATAACATTTTTTATATTTATTTGATCTTTTTAATATTTTATCAGTAATTTATTGTTTTAAATACTTCGCCCTACCATTGGGTGGCATCTTCAGGAAAATGAAAAATTATACAAAAAAACAAAACTAAAAATTGAAAAAAATATTTTAACTGCAATAATATTTTTTTTTAATAAATACGAATTTTGCAAATAACAAATTTACAAAACAATTTATTTTACACGTATATTCATACATCAAATTTTAATAACAAAACATTAGAAAAACATTAAAGTATTAATGTTATATAGATACAGAGTTTTATTTTCACCAAATGTCTATAATTTTGTTTTTAAAATTTGTATTTATTAGAAAAATTTTTATTATTAGAAAATTCTATGTATGTATACTTAAAACATTTCTTTAAAGTGAAGTTTTGTTTTTTGAAAAAAATTATGATTATTTTGAATTTGTTTGCCAACAATTTTTCATTTATTGACTGATTATTAAATTGTTTATGCACTTTTGATTTTCCTGAAGATGTCACCCAATGAATTGGCGAAATATTACAAATCAAAATTAATTTAATTTTTTATATAAAGACCTTGCGCTGGAACAATAAATTACTTGTAAACAATTAATTATATTTATGTTTCTTTACAAATTCTCTAAATTTGCAATGCTCGATTTTTCTCACTCGTTGTGGTGGTAAAATTAAAATTGATCTTTAAGACAATCATTCATTCATCATCTTCAATGGTACTCATAACCTAAAAGTTACAAATTTGTTGTTTTAAATAGTATTAAGTTTGTTTTATTCTTATCGGCAAATGACATTACAATAATCTATTTACTGCTCAGTTCAAATTCCATCATGCGATATATTTCTATATGTGATTTCATAAAGCAGTTGCATGTACGTAGTTAAATTTAAAAGTGAATTGGAAATAATTATACATACATACATACATACATAATTTCATATATAATTTAAAAGTTAAGTCGTTAAATAATTTTCAGCTGAAGGAAAAGGAAATTTATTAACTTTTTGTTAATATTGCACTGTATGAAATTATTTATGTACCCATTTGACTTTCTTGTAGCTTTTTCGATAAAATTAAAACAAATAAAAAAAAGAAAATAAATCTTTGTCAGGGACGACTGACTTATTGTTTTTAAAATCAGTAACTTGACAGTTATGATAGAAAATATATAAACAATTAAAATCAATAAAGCCTGAACGTGAAGATAATTGTATACTTTTAAAAAGTACGAAGAAAGCAATTTGTTTAAAGAAATAAAATACAAGATTTATTAATACAATTATTTAAGTATATTCCTCAGGTAAAAGATCTTTATCCGTACATTTCTTTGCGATGTGCTTGCGAAAATATCGATAAGCGAAAGCCGCGCAGGGAGTGTCTAACCGTTCCTAGACATTTTAGTTTTGCAAAGTTTTTCGTTAATAACATTTAACTTTTAAGGCTGAAATCGATTCGATTGGCTGCGTATAGACTCTGTCCATAACATAGCCCCACAAAAAGTAATCCTGTGGTGTTAAATCGCACGACCTGGCTGGCCACTTAACTGCTGATAGTCGTGCAATTATGTGATCGAGAAATTTAGTTTGCAAAAAATTGATCATGGCACCGCCCTGTTAAAACCACATGAGTTGTTACCATCTCGCGATAGCATGATCCAAAAAACTGCTCAATCACGCATCCAGACTACATAGCGCACCATACAGTGATACGTTGAGCGTGCAAAGACTTTTCAATAATCGCTCTAGTATCTTCAGAAACCCAAATACGGAAAGTTTGCTTGTTGACATACCCTGACAAGTGAAAATGGGCTTCGTCGGAAAAAATGCTTTTTTTCAAAAAACCACCCGGTTGTTCCTGAATGAATTGAGCGAATCTATGATGTGAATGGTCGGTCGGCTTCAATGTCTGTAACAGTTGAACCTTGTTAAGCTTCAAAATCAAATCCTTACCCAAAACTCGCCATGTGGTGATTCTAGATAACTCGAGGAATTGACAAATTTGTATCTGTTTCAACACTGTGGCTCACGGCTGCGATGTTTTCAGTGGAACGACTTGATCAATCACGCGTTGTCGACTCAAAAAGTTTAGTAACAAAAAATACCATGTGTCTACTACTTGCATCATTTTACTGTGTTATACTGTATGTAATAGATATTCAATTTTTTGCCACACACATACCAGCGAAAATAACGTAACCAACATATTTTTGGATATTGAAAGTTTTATGTATAATTGTTTGAAAATATTAATTGCTAAAAAAATATTAAATCAGAAATAATATATCTCACAAAAGTACAAGTCTTTCAATATCAGCGTAAGGGACATTCATCAATGTTTGTGATCGCAAAAATTACGTTAGTGTGGGAGTTAAGGCCCAACTATGATATGCATATTTAGGCGTAAGCAAACTTAAACAACTGTGCAAATACCTAATAATCATATGTGGCGAACTATAATGTACTTAACAAAACTTTTCGTCAAACGTCATTTGCTTAAGCAAAGTACGAAACTGATCGCACATTCCGTACGGAAACAGCTGTTTTGAATTGTGTTATAGATATATATATATATATAGAAACAACTTCCAATGGAGGGCAAAAAATATTTTCTCTGAATTTAATAGAAAATTTACAAAGAAAAAATAGCTTATATGAAAAAGAAACGCATTTTATTATAACGCCAATTCACAGGAACGAGGGGCTTTAAACATTTTATTTTCTTTTCTATTTTTTAAGACACAATTTGCAATAAAATTTGATATTTTATTGTTTATAAATTCAATGAAACACACAGTTGCATTTTTTAGTACTTTTGGCTCAAATAATACATACAGCGATATATGTGTAATTTTTCTTTCGTAATTTTCTTAAAACTATTAACAAATAATTATAAATTTGTATAAGGATAGTATTAAGTATACAAAATATGATTATTAAACGCCTTTTTGCTAATAAATTTCATTTATTTAGAACGAAATAATATTTTTGCAAAAGTACGAATAAAATAAATGTGCAACTGTGCATAATAATTTCTATATTCATGTAAGTACAATATAGCCAAGTAAAAGTCTTCAATGATTCTCTTAAACATTTTACAGACATTTCGTCCAACTATTGACATTAGCTGAAGCCAGATTATGCGTATTATAGTTGGGCCTTTAAGCACTCCCCAGAATTAACAAAATAAAGAAATTAGTATTTACAGTCATCTCTAGATGACTTAGCCTTGCTTTTTTTTCTTAATGTACGCTCACCTGAATATATCTTAAAATTAACAATTATCACTTAAGGAAAAACCAAATTAACGAAATCATTTTTTGTATATTTTTACTATCAAAACTTACACAAATATTTTGTTCGTGCCTTGGCTGCCAATAACGTACCACTTTTAATTGTATTTCATCATTTTCTATTTTTTTACAAAATTTGAAAGAAAAAATCAGAATATACTTACATATCAATCACGCAAGAATTTTATCATACAGAATTTTCATGCATACAGAATTTTTCATACCTACGTACTTGAAGCTAAACTGGTAATAACCCAAATAACTTGAGCAATTCTTATTGACCTACTTTGTTGGTTATTAAATAGGTATACCCTTGTTTAGATGTGTTAATAAGAGTTTGTCCCGACTGATTTCAAATCATAATTGCTTTTGTGATTTAACATAGATTATAACTAAATGTTTACTACAAATTTCTAGAGAATTTTAACAAACTGTGTTGTTTGTTTTCAAATGCAAACAATTTTTCGCAATTAACTAAAATGTTAGAGGAGAAATTTTTTGTTAGAAAATAGTTTTGTTGTTAAAGAAGGCCTTATTGCGCATAGCGTGTTTAGCCGTCTTTAATTACCAGCCTTCAGCAACTAATTAAATGCTACTACACTCATCCTACAAAACAGTACCAATAAAAGCTGTTTTGTTAATTTTATTTATTTAATTGTAAATACAAATGTTAATATTTTAAAAACTGATATAACTACTACAAGTAAATTTCATATTGATGCAATTGTACCTATGTGCCCGTTGTTTCTTGTGAATTATTATAATTTCATAAAATCTTTAAATGTTTTATTAAGAAAAATGAAGAATGGCTTCTAAATAGTTACTATGTTTTTGCGTTAAAATATAAAACTATTTTTTTATTTTAAGAATCCATCATTACTGTAAATGAGGAAAATTATCATATTTTATAATTTATAGATATTGAACTATAAGGAAATTTTTATTTTTACAGAAATCAATCGAATTTTTTGTAAACAAAATTCTAAGAAATTTTTCATACATATACAGTGGCTCACAGCTTATTTCAACCAGCCTCTTTTAAAAAAATATAACCCATATAATTTCGAAACGAAGCAAGATATTGAAAAAAATTAATTGGGGCTTATAGATTAATTTCTAAATTTAAGGAAAAAAGTTTTATTTAGTCTTTAAGTTCATTTTTTTAAAACTTACAAAATAAAAACTATAAATAAAGGTACATAAGTAGTCACAGCTTATTTCAACCAGCCACTTCTATTATCTGTTAAATAGACATCACTTGGCGAGTAACGGTAAATTTCCAAGCATTTTTTTATAGTTATGTTTTCAATTATTTAAATAAGGTTTAAGAGTGATTTTGGTAGTTAAGTGAACCAGGGGCGCATTTTTTTTATAATGGGACGTCGCACTACTGTAGGACAAAGGGAATTGGTTATAAGCCATTTTAAAAACGGCTATTCCCGCTGAAAAATTGCTGAAATGGTTTGCCTTAGTGATTCTACAGTAAAAAGCATAATATCTCGGTTCGTTAAAGAAAATCGGATACATGATAAGGGTAGAAAAGCTCCCAACAAAATTTTTAATGAAACTGATGAGCGCTATATTGTCAGAAAAATAAGAGAAAACCTAAAGCTATCCGCTCCAAAACTGGCTATAGAAGTTAAAAATGAGCTTAAAAAAACATGTTGCGCAGAAACCATTCGCCGTGTTCTTCGAAATAATGATTTTAATGGTAGAGTAGCGAGGAAAAAACCCTTTATTAATAAGAAAAATCAAGCAGCGCGTCTAAAATTCGCTAAGGGGCACATTACGAAAGACTTGAACTTTTGGGAGCAGGTTATTTTTGCGGATGAATCCAAATTTAATATCTTCGGTTCCGATGGTCAGTCTTACGTGTGGAGAAAAGCAAATACAGAGCTTCAAAATAAAAACTTAAAACCAACTGTCAAACATGGTGGTGGAAGTGTTATAGGAAACTTGCAGTTTATTGAGAATATAATGGACAAAAATATATATCTTGATATCCCAAAATCCAATTTATTGCAAAGTGCCGAAAAGTTGGGTATAAGGAACGAGTTTCGGTTCTATCAAGACAACGACCCGAAACATAAATCAAGTATTGTGCAGTCATGGCTTATTTGGAACTGTCCTCACTTGATGCAACCGCCGGCACAATCACCTGATCTAAATGATCTAAATGTAATTGAAAATCTATGAGCAATTTTAGATCAAAACGTCCGCCAACACCAGATATCGAATAGGAATGATCTGAAAGCAGCCCTTAAGGAGGAATGGGCAAAAAAACCTCCCCAAATAACAAAAAAATTAGTGGAATCCATCCCGAAAAGGCTAAAAGCGGTAATTGACCAAAAAGGAGGTCATACTAAATTTTGAAATTAAAAAAATCGTTAATTAATAGTTTTAATATGTTTTTATAATAACTGGTTGAAATAAGCTGTGACTACTTATGTACCTTTATTTATAGTTTTTATTTTTTAAGTTTTAAAAAAATTAACTTAAAGACTAAATAAAACTTTTTTCCTTAAATTTAGAAATTAATCTATAAGCCCCAATTAATTTTTTTTCAATATCTTGCTTCGTTTCGAAATTATATGGGTTATATTTTTTTAAAAGAGGCTGGTTGAAATAAGCTGTGAGCCACTGTATGTATATATGTAACATTTAAGGATATCTGTTTTTAAAACTTATAAAAGCAGCCAAAAAAAGTATAGCGATTTAACTTTTAAGTGTGGAGCTTAAAAAAATGTAGCAACTGCTTTACCGTGCACTGTTGTATCGATACTTTAATAAAATTGCTACTCTGAAAACTCAGCTGATTTAAGCTTTTGTGCTTTAAAAATTTTTTTCCATTTATATTTTATTTATGCATTGCTATATACATATCTGTACTATAAATTACTTGTTATTTACACAAAAATCTCTTAATCCCTCTTTTGCATTCTCTATATTTCTCTTTACAGTTTTCAAACAAGTCAACTACGTATATTTATAAAAAAACTTTGCGGCACGAAGAAAATATAGTATACATACATAAGTACATACATTTACTGTTTTCTATACAATAAATATAAAATGAGTCGTCTTTTACTTAACAATTCCAATGCTGTTATCCAGTGCGCCGCAGCCACTGCAAGCAGTAGTAATGTCGTGAGAACTAAAACACCAATGTTATCAAAACATGTAGCTCAGCGCTGGAAGTCGTTGTTGATTCATGTAAACCAACAACAAAATAATCGTCAACAATCAACAAAAGCATTTAGTCCAACTCAAGCATTCATCGGGCGCAGTAGTCGTATTTTAAGTAACAGTTCTTTTACCGCAAAACATTGCCGCGCTTCAGCATCTACAGTAGCTAATCCATCATCGGACAAAATGCCAGGACAAACAAACAAATGCTTAGAATTGGGCAATATCAATCCAAATTTTATTGCCATGGAATATGCTGTACGTGGCCCGTTGGTTATAAGAGCCGGTCAAATTGAAAAAGAACTAGAAAAGGTACGTCTCAAAACATCATTTGTGTAAATTGTGTGTAGGTAAACAAAGAAATTTGTAAAGGAATCAAGCATAAAAACAATGTTGCCAGTTAATATACTTTTGCGATAAATAGCATTCAATTTTTGAACAATACAAAAACCTCAATGAGTTTGCAATTCACTTGTATAATCGACTCATGTAAGAACTTTTTATAGGAAAACAACTATTTGCTTTTCATTATTAGCTCAATTTGATATGGATGCATATTTTAAGCTATTGTATGTATGTACGTATTTTCAAAAGGAACGGTGTGTGAAATCTAAGATGATGTATAAAACCCAAAAACTAAAACTTCGAAATACAAAAAATTATATTTAGCGCCTTTGGCTGCTACCAAAATTTTAAATAAAAAAGGAAAAACAAAATCAAATAACTCTGCAGACAATAACTGCAACACAAATAATATTTACTCTGCAGAAAGAAAAAATATTAATTCCGTATTGACTTTGTTACCACTACGACTGCCTTTTTCATATCCCATACAAGGATTTTCAATAATATTGAGCATGGGGTTGTTGAAATGAACAATGACCGAAGAACTATAAAGATACAGTGAATAAGAGTAAAAGTGGTCCACTTAGAGTTTTAAAATGTAATATAAAAGAATAGTATTGAAACCGTTTAAGTGATAACTAATTAATAGAAATTCAAAAAAGATTGTTTTGGACGAGTGTAGTAAAATAAGCCGAGAATAAAATTTTTTAAAGCATCTTAAATGTGTTATTCATTTAAGCTATCAGCTTAAATATCGGCTGGACAAATTTGAGGTTAGGAACTAAATTGGCTTAAAACAAAGACGCACTTTTTATGACAATTTCAGTTTTACAGATATTAGTGTAAAGTAGAAATATGAAAATTAATATGGAATATTATGTCGGGTTCATCTCAAGAACGTCAGTAGACATCCACTCTTTTTACAAAATTTTGAAGAATATTTTGTAACAAAGCTGCGCTTATCTCGTCACGGTGACTGCTTGTCCTTGCTCATATTCAAAAAAAAAACGGGCCGTTGATTTCGAATGAACATACGGTCATTTTCTTTGAATTTAAGGGTTTTTCGAGGATTGTTTGTGGATTTTTTAGGCCCCATATGATACAATTTTGTTTGTGTACATAACCGCCTAAATGAGCCTAATCACAAAAGATGATTTTGTTTAAAAATGCACTGTTTGCGTTCAGTTTTCCAAACATTTAATTCACAAACGTTCAACGCAAGCAATGGTTGTCCGCTTAAATTCTTGAACAAGTAGAACTTTGTAAGCGTGACGATGAAGATATTTATGCAAAATGTTGACTAAAGCATCTCTATTGATGCTCAATTTTTGTGAATGTCTACGAGTTGATGTTCCAGGTTGCTGCACACTACGACTGTATTGTTTTGGTCCATTGTCAGCAACATTACCGTGAGCCTTGATATTAGCGATTAAATTAAGTACATTGGTCTCAAAAGAAACTTGATTACGAGGAAAAGCAACTCCAATTTTACAAAGTGATACAAGGAAATTTTCATTATTTTGTGATATTAAATTTTCGCAATTAAAATTTTTTGCTCAAAAGGTTAAAGGTCTACGGATGACAGCTCAATTTTTCACATTTAATCATTTGACAGACAATTTTCTTCCAATTCTAAAATTTCCCCACCCATTATTAAAAACATATTTTTTTTCTTACCTTTTAAAATTGTACAAAAATTTTAAAATTTTACACTGTGACCTGAATCTCAGTTAATATTTATATTTTAAAAGACATTAAAAAATAAATAATTTATCTATTGTTGTTAGATTTGAATAACACACGAACCCATTTCTTTGGTATTTAGTATAGATCTTTTATAGCCCAATTTCGCTATGATTAATTGTCGTTCTTTAGTGGCCATATAGAGACGTTGAAATCAGTACCTGGTTTCTGCAACTTGAGTGAAAAATTTGTTATATGTAAATATTAGAGTCATCTTATTTTGCACATAATGAGCTGCGGTTAATCATGAACTTGTTTATTACACTATTTGCAAATTTTTTTTTAAAAATTCTTATCAAATGATGATTTTAATGTTTTCATGTGAAAAAATGTTCACTTAAATAATAAGAACAGATATTCACTATTAAGTTTTAGCTATTCCAGTCTTAACTTTTTGACACTTTTCCCCACTGGTAGGGGTTTAAGGCAATAAGAAACACAATTCAAAAACGTACGTGAACAAATAAGTATGTAAATAACTCGTCTAAAAAAATTGTGTGGCAACGAGTTTAAAGAAAAAATTAAAATTATTTTCATTTTCAGACAAGTGTTATTGTTTTCTAAGAAATACACATATTATATATATATATAAGTACATATGCATATATATTATATATTGATAATAGTTATTAATATTTTGCTTGTAACCAAACAGACTTTTTTTGCGTTTTCTTTTGAGAAAATGAATTTCATATGAGTAAAAATTAATTGGAAAATTTTAGTTAGGACATTAACAGAATATAATTCATTCCCAGGATTGCTATATACTTGTTTTTGTTGTTCGTTCGTACATTAGTCATCATCAATTTAAGTGCTTTTTGTAAAACGGTATTTGCTTGCATATGCACAGCAAAAAAATCGATAAAACTAACATTAGCATTTTCATTACATGCCCAGTAGGGCCGTTGCAAGGTATATGAGATAAAAAAAACTGATCCTATCTTTCGGCCGCCCTAAAATGTACCAATTGTTTAGAAAATAAGATTGGCCAAGTTTCAGCTCAATCTGATAATATTAACACTTGCCGCATTGAGGTTAAAGTTAAGAAAAACAGCGGTTTTTCAAAAAAAAAACTAGTTTTTCATTCTTAGAATCGAAACTATTTTTATTAGGAATATAACTCTAGTCTTATTTAATACGACATTTTATTCTCATTAATTTTTAATATAATAATTGAAATTGATAGTTTTAGGGGCATTTAAATATTTACCGGTTCAGCTCGTATTGAATTTTCTCATATAGGAATTCTCATGCAAAGGTTAAAGAACATTGTAATAATCAATTATATCTGTTTCAAATTTATTTTATTAATTCAATTGTTGAATAGTGTTAAAATAAATTTTATTAATTATTTTTAATAAATACCTTTTTCCTTTTTTTATTAATAATAATTATTTTCAGTTTTATTCGACCTTTTTTTATTTTTATTAAATCTTAATCTTATAAACGGTCTTTTAAATTATAACGATTTATTTTCGATAATTCGCTTTCCTGTGGAAAGCTTCTTCAGGAAATTATTTTTTATATTTTTTTTTTTTTTTGTTATAATTTTTTGTTTTTGAAAAAGATTTTACTGGAACATTTACCAAACGAACCTATTATTTATTACATGTTTTTGTTCATAAAACGAAAATTGAAAGAAAACAATTTAATGAATAAAAAACAAAGGGAGCGTATTAACATATACTAATATTTTTCTAGGCAGTCACATACAAAGCCTTATATATTATATCTCTATATAATATGGAGTAATAACAGTTTCAAGGAAACAAATAATTTATAATAAAACGTTGAACTTTTTCAAAGTGTGCGCAAATTAACTTTTACTTTTTTGTTTGCTTTTTTAATTATTTAATTCATTTTATTATTGTTTGTCTTATCTTCTGTTATATTCAAACTTACGTGCATGCATACATATATTTCAACACACTAAGTAGCCTATACACTGCGATGCAATATTTAACCGTACGTTTCTTTTTAGAGATTTTTTATTTTTACACATAAAGTAAGAAATTAACTGCCTGCTTATGACATATGAAAGAAAAGCAATAAGAGCCCTTATTATTTAGTTTCAACTATTGTATTTAGTATTTAATTTTTTGGCTGAAACATCATTTATCTGTATATTTTTAAAAGCGACTAAAGTGTAACATTTTTACATATTTGTAGTAAGTTGAGTTGCTATTTTCGGAAATAAGTTCCACCATTTGATTTGGTCTACTTTGTACAGGGTGTCCGGCGGGAAGGTTTACTATTTTGTTTGTTTATAATTTTTGATTAAATGAAAGAGAATATATCTTATATTGGTAAATATTTTATTTAATGTCGGCAATTATGTATGGAATACAATATCAGATAGATGTCCGCCTCTGTTAGCCTCACAAATGCGAGCCATTTTGAACACATTTTGCACTACATTCTCACACATTTCACGCGGTATTTCCTTAATTTTATTATGAATATTTTGTTTGAGTTGCTCAAGCGTTTCTTGTTTGTTTGCAATAAACCTTGCTATTCAGATATCCCCACAAAAAGCAGTCAAATCAGGCGACCGTGGACGCCAATTAAAATCACTATTTCTTGAAATAACTTGTGGTGGAAAGATGTCTCACAGTAATTATAATCCTTGTTGTATGCGATGTGGCACCATCTTGTTGATATCACATGTTAAGTCCAAAGCATGCAGTTGTGGCATTAAAAACTTTTCAATCATATTTCGATATCGCTCCCTATTCATAGTTACCGTATAACGGTAACGGCATTTCACGTGGTATTTCATTAATTTCATCACGAATATTTTGTTTGAGTTGCTCAAGCGTTTCTGGTTTGTTAGCATAAACCTTGCTTTTCAGATATCCCCACAAAAAAAAAGTGCGGAGCAGTCAAATTAGGCGGCTGTGGAGACCAATCAACGTCACCAATTTTTTAAAATAACTTATGGAAAGAGGTCTCGCAGTAATTCCATTATAATCCTAGCTGTATGCGATATGGTACCTTCTTGTTCATACCACATGTTATTCAAGCCCAAAGCATACAGTTGTGGCGTTAAACAGTTGTCAACCGCTTCCTATTCACAGTTACCGCTACGCCGTTTTCATTTTCAAAAAAGTAAGGTCCAATGATTCCTTCTGACCAAATTGCACACCAGACTGTCACTTTTAATGGATGCAAAGGTGACTGTTGAATAATTTAAGTTTCCCATTCCCCAGAACCGACTATTCTGTTTATTCACATATACATTCAATTGAAAATGTGCCTCGTTACTCATTATGATTATTTAATGAAAATCGGTGTTGTAACATCCTATTGGCATATGTACGGCGGCGTTAATGGTCTTGTAGGAAAAGCTTTTGTATCAACTGACTCTTACATGGAAACGAATGCAAATCCTTGTGCAAAATTGTGGCCAAAGTTGTTCTTTGAAGGTCAAGTTCCTGAGCACGGCGTCGAATCGAGGTTGATGGATTGTTTTGAACACTTTCTTGAGCAGCAGTAATGTTTTCAGTCGATCTTGCAGTACGTTGTGATCCATGCTTTTGTCTATCACGTACAGACCCTCCTTCATCGAAATCATTCACTACACGATAAATAGTGCATTTTGTTGGCACGTAGTTTCTCCCAAAAATTTCACGTAACTTTCTCATCGTCACAGTAATCGGTGATTAATTTTGATAAAATGTTTTAACGATTAAAACACGTTGATTTATGGAATATTTTTCCATAATAAATTTGCTTCATGTCTACTTTACAACTGTCAAATATGAACTGTTAAGACTAACGTTTACCGAAATGGCGTCAAATTATTTATTACATGTTTTTGTTCATAAAACGAAAATTGAAAGAAAACAATTTAATGAATAAAAAACAAAGGGAGCGTATTAACATATACTAATATTTTTCTAGGCAGTCACATACAAAGCCTTATATATTATATCTCTATATAATATGGAGTAATAACAGTTTCAAGGAAACAAATAATTTATAATAAAACGTTGAACTTTTTCAAAGTGTGCGCAAATTAACTTTTACTTTTTTGTTTGCTTTTTTAATTATTTAATTCATTTTATTATTGTTTGTCTTATCTTCTGTTATATTCAAACTTACGTGCATGCATACATATATTTCAACACACTAAGTAGCCTATACACTGCGATGCAATATTTAACCGTACGTTTCTTTTTAGAGATTTTTTATTTTTACACATAAAGTAAGAAATTAACTGCCTGCTTATGACATATGAAAGAAAAGCAATAAGAGCCCTTATTATTTAGTTTCAACTATTGTATTTAGTATTTAATTTTTTGGCTGAAACATCATTTATCTGTATATTTTTAAAAGCGACTAAAGTGTAACATTTTTACATATTTGTAGTAAGTTGAGTTGCTATTTTCGGAAATAAGTTCCACCATTTGATTTGGTCTACTTTGTACAGGGTGTCCGGCGGGAAGGTTTACTATTTTGTTTGTTTATAATTTTTGATTAAATGAAAGAGAATATATCTTATATTGGTAAATATTTTATTTAATGTCGGCAATTATGTATGGAATACAATATCAGATAGATGTCCGCCTCTGTTAGCCTCACAAATGCGAGCCATTTTGAACACATTTTGCACTACATTCTCACACATTTCACGCGGTATTTCCTTAATTTTATTATGAATATTTTGTTTGAGTTGCTCAAGCGTTTCTTGTTTGTTTGCAATAAACCTTGCTATTCAGATATCCCCACAAAAAGCAGTCAAATCAGGCGACCGTGGACGCCAATTAAAATCACTATTTCTTGAAATAACTTGTGGTGGAAAGATGTCTCACAGTAATTATAATCCTTGTTGTATGCGATGTGGCACCATCTTGTTGATATCACATGTTAAGTCCAAAGCATGCAGTTGTGGCATTAAAAACTTTTCAATCATATTTCGATATCGCTCCCTATTCATAGTTACCGTATAACGGTAACGGCATTTCACGTGGTATTTCATTAATTTCATCACGAATATTTTGTTTGAGTTGCTCAAGCGTTTCTGGTTTGTTAGCATAAACCTTGCTTTTCAGATATCCCCACAAAAAAAAAGTGCGGAGCAGTCAAATTAGGCGGCTGTGGAGACCAATCAACGTCACCAATTTTTTAAAATAACTTATGGAAAGAGGTCTCGCAGTAATTCCATTATAATCCTAGCTGTATGCGATATGGTACCTTCTTGTTCATACCACATGTTATTCAAGCCCAAAGCATACAGTTGTGGCGTTAAACAGTTGTCAACCGCTTCCTATTCACAGTTACCGCTACGCCGTTTTCATTTTCAAAAAAGTAAGGTCCAATGATTCCTTCTGACCAAATTGCACACCAGACTGTCACTTTTAATGGATGCAAAGGTGACTGTTGAATAATTTAAGAGTTTCCCATTCCCCAGAACCGACTATTCTGTTTATTCACATATACATTCAATTGAAAATGTGCCTCGTTACTCATTATGATTATTTAATGAAAATCGGTGTTGTAACATCCTATTGGCATATGTACGGCGGCGTTAATGGTCTTGTAGGAAAAGCTTTTGTATCAACTGACTCTTACATGGAAACGAATGCAAATCCTTGTGCAAAATTGTGGCCAAAGTTGTTCTTTGAAGGTCAAGTTCCTGAGCACGGCGTCGAATCGAGGTTGATGGATTGTTTTGAACACTTTCTTGAGCAGCAGTAATGTTTTCAGTCGATCTTGCAGTACGTTGTGATCCATGCTTTTGTCTATCACGTACAGACCCTCCTTCATCGAAATCATTCACTACACGATAAATAGTGCATTTTGTTGGCACGTAGTTTCTCCCAAAAATTTCACGTAACTTTCTCATCGTCACAGTAATCGGTGATTAATTTTGATAAAATGTTTTAACGATTAAAACACGTTGATTTATGGAATATTTTTCCATAATAAATTTGCTTCATGTCTACTTTACAACTGTCAAATATGAACTGTTAAGACTAACGTTTACCGAAATGGCGTCAAAACAAAGTAGTATTCTAGTATACCTTCCTGGCAAACACCCTGTATAATCTTACTACATATTTCATTGGATATTGTGTCCCATGCTGGATAACTTAGCATTGAGGCCATTAATAACCATTAATGCTCATCATGATACCCCAAATATTAAAATCTGGTTAGGAAAACATATCGGTCATTTCAAGTGAGAAATATTTTGCCGCATGCATGCGCGTTAGTTGCTCCTGTGAATGTCTGAACAAGAGTTGTCTGAGAATATCTCCGCCGTAAATTCTACTGGAAAGCTAGTGCGGCTCCTTAGACAAAATTCTCCAGTAAACAGTCTAAGTTAAATGTTTTTCATTAGAAAAAGTTATCTAAGCTTAAGAAATTATATAATATCAAAAAATGTGGCAAATGGAATTCGCCTTATTCCAGCTCGAACTTATATTTGCCTGAATGCGCCTTTCTGGGTCGAGCAAGTGTTGTTATGCAATCTTTATTTTTTAATAAAAGAAGGCTGCTGCATACGACTTAGAGTACGTCGGTTATGTGCTATTTCTTTGGCTCTTCGTTGATTGCTACTGCATTTTGCGTTTTTGACTTTATACCGCTTTTTTCTTTTGTCCGTAATTTAAATCGTCTTTCAAAATATTGCGCACTACCCTTTCGGAGAGTGTGTGATATAGGTTCGTTTTTGCCAACCCCGTTATAGTTTTCATACCTCTTACTCATGAAGTGTTAAGTTAACAGAGTTGAATTGTTTTAACATTTTGGTGCCAAAATGAAATAAATAATATAAAAAGCAAATATAATTGTAAATATTTTAACTTTATTTATTCATAACAAAACATAAAAAGTCAAAATAAAACAATTTAATGTCGCTGTACGACATTTCTAAAATACCCAAAGTTTGATCAAAATTGGAAAGGTGCGGCTTAGCAGACTACAGGGGGCAAAAGCCATGGCATTGTAGATTTTAGAACTGTACAGGTTATATTCGGATTTGTATGGATTTTTAGTAATAGAATTCAGAAAAATGTGAAAATATGCATTTTCCCATATGGGCATTTCAAAACGCCTCACATTTCCAATTTTTCTAACTCTTGTTTGAAGAACTAAAAAGTGATCTTGCAAGTTTTTACTACAAATATACTTTTGCAAATGTTGTTTGGGCAAAATAAGTTCATAAAAAACTCGCCTAAATAGCAAGTGATCTAAAATCGAAAGTGATTTAGCTGAATGTATTTAAATGCACTGGCTATTTTTTGGGAAGGCATCCAACCTTTTATTGATGTTAAATATATTGTTAAAAAATTATTTTCGTATTATACTAAAGTAATGAAAACAACATAATTTTATACAAATTTCTGAAACCTCTAGTGTTGATGTATTGTTACGAAAATAACCCTTGCATTTCAAGCTAAAATCTGCCATTATTATATTGTATCTTTGATTAACAGAACTACGTAATTTATCACTAAGAAAAGTTTTATATTATGATAAAAAAGTTGGCTAACACCTGTTAACAAATCGCGATGGCGACGTTGGTAAAGGTATCTCCATATTTTTTCAACAACAGATAATGAGTTCAAATCCCAACACTGCCTTAATAATAAAAGAAACGAGTTTGGATGAGTTGTTTAAAGCGAATAAACGGCAGTCTTTTGAGTAGAAAACGAAGTCTAAAATGACTTAATGAAGCCGATAGCATATTACAAAACAAGATCGGATAGTTAATTAAAACAATTTTCGATTAGCCCTTAGTTAGAAAACTTAGTCAACTTTACAATGGAATTTGTATAAATTTATTACATTTTTAAATGAAATTTACCACTATCAAACTTACAATATTGCGTTATAATACAACAATTCAAAGGGATTTTAAATAGTAAATAAATGTTAGAAAATAAAAACTATTCGTCCTTTTCACATAATACGACAATCTTAAGTCAACTTGAAGTTAACACTCGAACGTTTTTGGCTACTTTTTTAATTACAATTTGTATTTAATTCTATAAACAAGAAAATGTTTGATACAGAATAATTTGTACTAACTACAACGTGATATTTTATTTCTAATAAAAAGATTGTTGTTTTTTAAGGACAATTACCGCTGCATCCAGTTAATAATAATTTAAAATTTTAAACTATTATTTTATTTACTATTATTAACAAACAAATAAATTGATTTTTTTTAACAGAAACTGTACTTAATTTTAATTTATATAATCGTTTTGTTCCACTCACTTTTGCAAATGAGAAACTTAAATATGAGTCAAGTTCATCGAACGACCTTCGCAAATTCAATTTTTTACACATATGCATGTATACATTGTATATGCAAATACAGTATCTTTAAATTAACACTTTATGTAATTTTTCTTGTTTTCGTGAGAGCATTCAAACATGTGATGAAAACAACTGTTATATACGAGAACAATCAACGAAACAAAACAAAAGTCTAGATTGAGCAATACAAACGAACATTAATGAGCTATAGATAGTTTAGCTGTGAATGTAATATACTATAGAGAGAAAAAAACACTGAAGATGGCATATAGCCAAAACCGGTATGTTCACAAACCATATTTGACGCGGTTTAACGTAAAATCATACCTAAATAATATACACCTTCGACAAAATTACTGAAAGCTACATATCGCACCCTAAATACAAAAGGGTCACAACTCAAAATTTTCCAAAACAGACTTTTTCCATAAATAACTACTGCAAAAATTTCTTTCACATCACTATGTACTTTAACTGGGGAAAATACAGTTATGTCTATTTTTGTGTTAAGTATGTTGCTTCTGCACGATGAACTAAACAGTTTTTTGTCTCCTAAAAATTTTAGTATTTTGAGTTATGACCCTTTCTGTATTTGGGGTGCGATATGTTAAAGCCAGCCTCTATTTAAACTAAACTAGACTTTAGGCTTTTTTAATTCACAACTTTCTGTTATCAAAAAGAAAGAAATATAAAATTGAATTGGAAGCTTTAAATTAATAATTTCCGCACAAAGTAAAACTGGGCAAATTTTTAGTACAATTGGACGGCAACCTTAAAAATATGTAAATGAAGTAAAATAACTACACTGACAAAAACTTAGTATGAGTTGGAATGAGCTGCTCAAAACTAAGGAGGATCTAAAAAATGGAGTTGCTGCTCGCTTTATTCTTAAAATTCCGTTGTTTCAAGCCTCTAGAAAAACCAGGCTGAGATCCTGCTCAAACCCACTTCACCTATGTCAAATTCATTGCTAAGTTTTTGTTATGCACACGGCCCTAAGAACATTTTCAAATTATTTTCGATTCTATCCAACTCGTTAAAAATGTATGAACATGAAATGTTTTAAAATTTTTATTAGGAAAAAATTAATTTTTTTAAGAACAAAAAATTAGACACCAGCAGAATCTAATACAGAATTTTCTGGATCACTTCAAAAGTCATCAGCATACATTGTAATAATCATTTATTTAAGCGACAAATTTTTTAATTCAAAATACAAATAATATTCATTATAAATCAAAATTAATTTAGGTAGCCAAAATCCATACACAACTCAAAGCTTTTCTCGTTGTTCTTTTTATAAAACCGGCGGTTTAGCCATGAAAGTAATTGTTAATCTGTTTTACTCCATACGTTTTTGTAAAAAATTCCTAATGAAAATTTAGATATTAAAATAAAATAAACATAAATTTAAAATGAATCTATTTAATTCATACAGTTTATCAAATAATTACAAAAATTAAATTTACTGTATTAAACAGTAAAAATTGGCCGTGTATTAAACAATTATTGTAGAAATACTATTTTTATGGTAATTATTATTTTATTTTGGTTTATTCATGAGAAAAAAAGGGAACTTTTTATTTAATTGTTTCTTTGTATCCATGTTTTTTTTCTTGCGTAGTAATAAAATTCATCATTATACACAAAATCCATACGTACAAGTGTATGTACTCTATGTGTTTAAAAATGCACAGTGTATTTTTTTTTTTCAGAAAAAGACATGCGCCATAATTCCTTTCCCAGAAAGTCTGCTTGTAATGAAATTGTTTTACATCTTCCTTAGCAAACGTCACACGTTGTCTGGATGTAAAACAGTTCTTTTTTTGGCATTTACTTACCGCACAAATGCTTTTGTTTCGTTATTATTTACTCTGTCGTGTTTTTTTAAATTAACAAACGTCATATTTGTGCAAATTTAAAATGTGTTGAATAGCTCTTGAAATAGTTTTTTTTTTTACTTTGCACAAATTAATTGCAGTCGTTGAACGGATATTAAATGAAATCAATTTTGTATTCTTATTTATTTTTCCATTTCTTGCTAAATGTTCAACTAAAATGTCGTTTTTGTTGTTAAATAACTTTGAAATGTTCAATCTTCATCCCTTTTTAAAATACTCTTTGTGAAACTTAAACAATAATTTAAAAATCAATAACTTTTATATTCTTGTGGACGTAGTACACGTGTATGCATCCATATGAAACAAAAAAAATATTTTGTAGGACATTTTAGTTTTCATTTTATTGCACAGTGACAACTTCTGTTCACAAATCTCTTACTTTAACATTATAGCTAGCTACTCACACTGTTTTAAAAAACTGTACCTGCTGTATTTACAAAACCTATAAATTTCTAAAAACAAAAGTAAATATATTAATAATATTCATTATTGTTATGAAAAGACTCGAAATAAATAGCCCTCGTTACAGTGATCTTTTATAATATGCAAAGCATTGAAAAATACCAAAAGATTGTGTATAACTTTAGATAAGCATTAATGGTTTACAGATTTTAACATGACAATTTGTATTTTACATTTCTTATATTTATTATTTGCACCGGCGAGACTGGAAGTACATACTCGATTTGTTTTAAACCAGCGCAACCATTCAGCTTCTGCTGCCCTGACGAGGATTAAACTAAAAATTTCTTGTTCACCAAACCAAAAGTGCCAAACATTTTAATTATATTAAACACTTATAATTAACATCAGTTTGTTCATTTCCTGTACAACAAGACTAAATCTTATTTTTATAGTACAGGAACGCATTGCGTTACACTCAAAATTAACATAAATTTTTTTTGAAAAAATTTTTTATTTGAAAAAGTAAAATAAAAAATGTAAAAAAAGAATTATATAAATTAAGTAAAATTATCTGAATAAATTAAATAAAAATTTATTGAAGCTATTAGTGCTGCCATTTAGTTGTTGATATGATGGAAAACTATTCTAAACGCGAGCAACATTCAAATAAAATTGACTACTCAGACACTAGATGTTGATGTCAAAGTATTATGTTTCGGTTACTAGGCAATTAGGAAAAACGTATTTTTTCAAACAAATATTAAGGAGTACGGAATAGGAATCTTTATAAGACTTTCGAAGTTAACCCCGTAAAGATTATTTGAAACAGATGTAACATTGTCATCATAGACATATCTAATATTATTATTATATAATATATCTCAATTTTCTTTTACTTTACATCCCAGTTACCAAATAATTCACAGCCATACAATAAAGCTAAAATCAAGTATGCTTTGACGAGTAAAGTTCTTATCCGAAATATTTCGTGGGCCAGAGCGCCCGTAACTTCACATGCACCTGACCTACGTTTACGTGGTCCGATCATGTCAACCAGTTGTTAAAAAAATTATGTCGAGATTTTTTGTCCCATCAACAATTTCAATATTCTCGTCATTCAAAAAAGTGTCCCCTGAAGAAGTTGTTGCTAGACTTTTTTTTGTATATTCCACTGCACTTAAATTTGTAAGCGATCAAGCAAAGGCCGCTTGCACAAGCCCTATGATAAACTTTCCTTAATTCATTATTTAAATGTGATAGACCCGTGGTAGCATTTTCAGATGGAGTGCCTAATCACTAAAAAAACATATGTTTCCAATTCATGTTGTATATTTTCAATTACTTTTGCAAGAACAGCAGTGTAGCTACGGTTCTGACAAAAACTGATGTATGACAACATTTGCTGATACAAAATTATTTCAAAAACTTTTGATAGAAAACAAACAATGGCAATTGGCATGTATTCGCTATTTGCTTTGGGTAGAGTCATATTTCCATATCGATAAAATTATATGTGACATAAAAGAGAATCAAAGGTAAAAGTACTTTTTCAAGTTTTGTGTCCCAAAGCATTTGATTTGATTGAAAAACAAGTTAATATTTCATCAAATTGAGTAATACAGGAAAAATGAAAGTGATCACCAACAACAAACACCAAACGCAACCGCCCAAATTCATTAAGTTTGTAAAGCTGATTTGATTATCGGAACACTAGTAAAAGTTTTATAGAAGGTATTTGCATCAAAATTGCAGTCAAAATTTTCGACATCACTACCGCTTTTTGCTTTATGTACCTATTAACATTTGAGCCGTTCAGTGCACAAATGGATTAACTCCATTAAACAATAAGCCGAGTAATGCGATGAAATAATGTATATTCTTTTTTAAAATTCTATGTATAATATAAGTTCAAATATATATTGTATCTGTATCATTATTTTTATTGTTTGCGACACGTCCTTTGCTTTGATCAACCAAAGACGTAACAACATTAGTATATCTGCCCGTCACTCACCTGATAAGTGTTTTTAAAACATTTTTTGCAAACGAGAATATCGTGTTTTTTTTTTTGAAAATTATATGTTAAACAATGTGATCTTGGTTCTTTACTTACATTGACTTCACAAGTACTTGACGCTGCAGCAAGTCTAGTAAAACGGCACTAAAAATTTATTGTTATCAATCAGCGCTTCCAGTGCATTTAAATTGCTTTATTGAAACATTTTACATTAAAATAGGGAGTTAATCAAAATGACATCTGAAATAAATTAGTTATTATTCTGTGACCAAAAAAAAATTGTCGTTTAATAGTGTTAATAATTATTATTCAGGAAAGTTATTATTAATATAAAAAGTTATGACTATCTCAAGTGCTTTGACACATAAATTTAGGATTTTTCAAAAGTTGGAGTTAATAGATTTGTGCACTGAACGGCTCATTTCGCCTAGCAATTTTGTATTGAACAAAAATATAAAATATTCATAACAGAAAAGGAGGCATATTTATACAAAAATTAAAATTTTTTCGGAAATTTTATTAATATTTAAATAACATAAATAGTAAAAAATAAAAAAGAACACCCCAAGCTTTATTATGTAAGATTCTGATAATTGCCCTTCCTTGATCTGGAACAGTTCAAATTGAAGAAAATTTTTCTCATCTCTGTTTTTCCAGTCAGAATCTCTTAGAAAGTTGCTTTGGTCTTGTTGGGTGGAAGTAGCGTTGTTTTGTATCTCGCTGATTCACTGTTTTTGCCCACCAAAGAAGAAATATTGACCGTTTTTGCAACAGCAATGAAAAGGTTAGATTTGGAATAAAATTGTATGCTTGTACTATCTCCAGGATTTTCTAGAAAGCAAATGATGCAACTTTTACTGTTTTTTAAATAGCTCTGCGACAAACTAAGAGAAAAACTAGAAGTTTTTATTTGTGTATTCGGATAAAGTTTATTACATTACAATGTTTGTTTCGTTCCGCAACATTTGCATTTAACATTAAACAAAATCTAGAATCACAATTGTACTTAAAATAAATGTGAGTTTTAAAATAATTTAACTCCTTTTTAATAAGGTATTTTCCGTACCTTTTTTGCCTTCAATATAATTATTTTTATTAATATAAATATTTTTATATAATATATACTTTATTGATATTGAATTTCGGAAATAACTTGAGTTAAATTGGCTCGACTATATATGCATTATTTTGTATCTAAAGAATAAAATTTAAAATTGTTTATTCGTTTTATTGCATTAAAACATTTGACTGAGATAAAAAAACCAGTTAGCAACTACACACGTAAATATGAATATTCAATTATGAGTATATACGCTATTCAGGGTTCATAGCAAATTATCTTTCGAAAAATTAAATACAAAATAAAACAGTTCTTTAGAAATCCAACAACAAAATAATCAAATTGCTTTCGATTTTCTTGCTTTACATGCTACATTATTTTCTTGCTATATATGTTACATTTTACTGTTGACCTTTGCAAAGGACAATATATAAATAAAATACACAATCGTATCGAAATAGAACGAACAACTAAAATAGGGATGGCAAGTGAAAGCTGAGTTTCAAATGTTTCGAAGTTTAATGCAAACAAATTAACTTCGTAATAAGCTGTCATAAAGGTAATAAGCTGTCATAAAATAGAAATAAAAATCTATTAATCAGCTTGCTTTGATTATGTTGGTCTCCTTTTATGGTCTTTGTCAGCATTTTTACCCATCCTCAGTCTAGTTCAAGCACAGCAAAAACTGTTTTTAAAGACGAAAAAATAATTTTGGAGATGCAACATTAAAATTCGCTGCTTCAGTGCAATTAAGTAAGCTCAATCAATTAGATGTTAATTAAATTAAAGGCCTAAGCTTAGCTAATGACCTCTAGATATAGCCTAATTAATATTTAGTTTGTACTGAAGGTACGCCATCAGTTCTTTTACAATAGTATTTTTTTCCTATCATTAAGTCGTCTTAGCTCAAATTTTTCATTTCAGTATTCGAAATGGCTTGAAAAGAATCCAGCTCAACCTAGCATGCAATGAGTCGTCATCTAAATATTTTATAAAGTTATTTGTTTTCATGCGACAACGTCATTTTTTCCTTAAGTTTTAGGACCCGTCAACTATGTAGTACAAAACGTAACTTAAAACAAAACAAATCAAATTATTATTGTATCTTTACAGAGGTAAGCCGTAAGTTTTATTAAAATATAGATATTTATACGAAATATTTTTATAACATGGTGAAGATTCGGTCTTTTATGTATCAGGTTCTTCAACAGGAAGTTTTATTCTTCAATTGATGAAAAACCAACAACATGATAGTTTTGAAATTTAGTTTTTTGAAATACTCGAAGGATGCATTGCCAATTGTTACAATCAATTAACTTTGGCACGAAAAACGCATTAAAATAAATAAAAATCCCTTATGAGAATGGTGGTTTTGTTAAAATTACATTTCGTAAAATTGGTGATATTTTCGGACAACATAATCGTTCTTCTGAGATCGCTAGTAAGAATTTGATCGTTAAATTTGAGTTGAAGCAGATCAAAATTTGTCAATTCCTCGACGTTATCAACAATTGGGGTTATACAAAACCAGCACATGGCGAATTTTCTGTAAGGATTTGACTTTGAAACCTTACAAGGTTCAACTGGTACAGGAATTGAAGCCGACTGACCATTCACATCACCGTAGATTCGTTTAATTCATTCAGGAACAACTGGGTTCTTTGAAAAAAAAATAAGTTTTTCAGACGAAGCCAATCATGCAGAAGCAAGTGCTGCACTTCCCCATATCGTGCAGGTACTTACAGAAGTAACCGTTTCTAGATAGCATTGAATTATTAACTTTAAATGTCATTTCTTTGATTACAGGTGAAAGTTATAATTAATATAAAATGTATTGTATTTTAATAAATTTGTAAAATCTTTGATTACAGAGAAACTCAGTTTTGTTTACTTAAGTGATGCATAATTGCTAATTTGCCTGCGCATTATGTTAAATAATATCTATGCAAAAGAAAGCATAGTAACTTAAAAGTTTCAGAGATATGTTTTACTGGTGATCCTACGAAATACATCACCTCCTTTTAATGATCTGTTATCACACAAAAACACAAATAGTTACTTTTGAAGAAGTTTTTTCATAATTATAATTCAATTTATTTGTTTAATATAACTTTTTACGTGAAATGTTTTTTATGTGACTTGATCTCACAATAAAGCTTAGCTATCCTGGCCACAATATTTTTTGATTCCAGTGAGATGTGAAACCGCGATCTCTTTACAAAGCAGGCGGTTACCAGGCAATGCGTAACAGGCAACAATTGTTATCATAATTATTTTTATTATGACATCGCAGACTTGTTAGTTGTGAAGTTTCCCCTAAATAAATATGAACTGTTTCTATAACAAAAATAAGTTTTGCTAGTATGAAGATAATCATAATTGATGTATTCGAAAATGTGTCAAACTATTTTGGAAATAACTGAAAAATAAATAAATATCGGGAAATAAAGGAGCCTACCTATATTCAGTTTGGTTTTATGATTGTTTGCAAGCTATCGAGTTTGTATTTAAATTCGATATGCATAATGGGAACTATGACGACTCTACCTGGACGCATCACTACACGGTATCTAATGCGCATTACATTATAAAACGCAAACAACGGAAGCACTGCAGCAGTAAAGCGACGCAAATAAAAAATATCAAAAATATTCTTGCGTTTTTTTGTTGCTGAGTTCTTTACTGCAGAATAATTAAAACCAGATTTTAAAGTTTTTAAATTAATTACAAGTTTATTTACTTTAACTACACACAAAATTGACACTACAGAACAATTTACTGAAGATGCAACTAACTATCCACTTAGACGCTGCCTTTTATATTTTTCCACTAGAAGTCTTGAAAAATTAAAAATCTTCTACTCCCTTTGTATCTCATTTTTAGTTATGTTATTTATTCAATGTTAGGCGCCTATTCGTCTGTTTTTGTTTTTATGCTGATTAAGTTCCTTCCCAATTGTTGTTGTTTTGCATGTATAAAATTTCTACGTAGTATGTAACTAGAAAGTTGTTGTTGTCGTGTGTGCATAAGTTTTCTTAGAAAACTACGCAGTTAGTAAACAGCATACCCAGTTGTTTACTTTATTACTTAATTATTTTCTTTTAAAACTTAGCAAGACGCATCCGTTACAATATATTATGTATTGTATTAGTACAAACCTTTTAGTGTTTTAGAATGAAAAAAAAACCTTTTCTATTTTTGACTTTGCAAATTACGCTAGAATACGTAATTTTCTTTAAAAAAAACAATACCTTTCAAGAACATTTGGTTTTTTACTCTTTTCTGGGCGCTAAAAATTACACATGATTTGTTCTTTACTCTTTTAACTCATTAAATGATAAGTATTCTGAGTTATTAAAAAAACGCATATATCCAATATTATATTATTATATGATCTATTTTTTGCAGAACAGAAACAAATATTTTACAGTTGCGAACATATTTAATCTCAGACGAATACTATTAATGAAAAAATTTGTTTTTAGTTTTTGATAAAAATGAAGCAGAATAACAATTATTTTCATTATAAACAAATGCTGATAAGTAATTATAGTATTGCTGATAATTAGCTTAAGATAATTTTAAACAAGAAAAGAAAAACACTTATTTAATGTAATTTAAAATGAAAGCGTGAGGTAAAGGTAGAAACATATCTCTCCCAACAATATGCTTATGAATACAAATTTCAGGTGGTAAAAAAATGAATACAACACACAACAACATATGTAAAAAATTATATTATTTTTTAAAATTCTCATTAATGAACGCTATAAACAAATAAAATAAAATCTTCCAAACAACATATACACTGATCGTTGTGAGCGCTGGATTGTTTTTCAAGATTTTTAGATGCGTTAATGCATATTTTTCATTTTCGGCTTTAACCAATGGCAAGTTTAGGTCTTTGTTTAGGCTCGAATTTTTATGTATATATCAGGCGTATGCAGTCATCATTCATGGAATTTTATTTGGGCACCTTTAACTTAAGTTTGAAGCAGAAGCAATGTCCCATAACTAAATTTTATAACACCATACTGTTTTGAGGAATAAGACTTACCATAGTGTTAAGTTTCTGTCAATAAGCCGGTTCAATTTTATTGTTTTAAATTTAATTTGTGTTAATCTAGATTTTGTATGGCTGTTTCAAGTATCATTAGGTGATTTATGGATACATTTTATGGATACGTTTTTGTATATTCACTTTTATTTTCCATTTCTTCAAGCATTTTTCTAAATTGAATAAATGGTATTTTTAATATTATGAAGCTAATTGAGGGTTTTCGTAAATGCTAGAGTCTCAGTAAACTACTTTGGGGAATTCCGGCCACAAGTTCAGGTGACCTTAAAACACTTCCTTTTACTATGAATTAAAAACATTTTTGGACAGTTGTAATTTTAAATTATTCCATGCTTTGTCAAACGCTTGAGACATGTCTGTGAAAATGGAAGAACAATATTTTTGCTTTTCAACTACATTTACTAAACCATGTGTTTGTTCGACTGTGCTATATATATATATATTTTTTTAAGAGAAGTAGCACTCAGGCAGCAACAATGCCTATTTAGACAAGTACCGTACTACATTCTTTTTTAGGAAAGGGATAGAGAATAGATGAAACAGGTGGCGAAAGTAGAAGGATAGTCGGAAAATTACTGCCGTATATAAGACAGCACAGCGACCAGTGACTATGCCTTCATCGCTGAGCAGCCCCACCGACAGTCAATTTTTATTTTTGTAGTGAAAAAAACCAAGGTCTTCGTTGGGAATCGAACCCACAACCCCTATATGTACAAGCTAGTACACTACCTACTAGCCTACAGGGGACTGTTCTATATTTTGCTATGGTTCGGAAGGTGTTCGGCATATTAAATAAGGAAGAAACAAAATGGCATCAAAAATAAAAAAAGAAATAATTGTACTGGTCATTATTGAGCTTCTAAACCAACATTTTGTTACTTGTATTGTTATTAAAACTTAGAGGCTTTCTTAGAGTTTAAATCAGATATTTCCTTTATTATCACGAAATTCAAATCATACAAAATCTGCTGTGCCAACATCGACAGGCGTCAACTCAGCTTAAGGAAAACGCTTATTTCAGATGTTCAATAAGTATGATGCCTTTTTCGGAAGGCTTGAGTATGACTGACCTTTTAAGGTTCTAACACATACAAGAGTTTGATTGTGAAGTTTAGTCGAAGTTATCTAGCTAATTTTTAGGAGCTGCTATTCTGTAAAATATAACAAAAAGATACTAAAAATGTTTAAGTTTTCTTAAAGAGATATAACACCCAATCCAGACTAATTAATTTCATGAAGTTTGGAACGCGACAGAAAAAAGGATATATGTGTATGATGAAGAAGAGTGATAGATAGAATAATAATAACAATAATAGCAAAGTGCGAAAAATATATAAGTTTCTTGCTTATGGCAGCTATATCTTATAATGTCTCAGCATTGTTCTAGTAAATGCTTTAACGTCTAAAGAATCCAAAAGAGATGCTCTATGGGCTTTTTCAGGTCATTTAAATTTTAATCTAGTTTTTACTTGCTGTTGGACTTGTAGATTTAAAAATATTGAACAGTTCACCTTTTTTATCTTCTCTTTTTATATACATATTTGCAGCACAAAAACTAAAGCTTTTTATTTCTTGTTTTAGGTTTAATTAACAAAATTTATATTAGGGTACTCGCTCGGTATTACTTTACTATATTTGTTTCAAATGTAGCAATTAAGATGAGATCAATAAAACACGATAAAGATATTTAATTAATAATAATTTCTGTAATTTAAATTGGCAGCACAAGGTAGAAATACAAAATTAAATAAATAATAAATAAATATTTACATGTAAACAGCTCACATCCACTTATGTATACAAAAAAATAATATATAGAGACATTCCTGACGTTTCACTCAGTTTTTCGTTATTTATTATTTCATATTGTGATATTGAAACCGTGACGTTATTATATAGATGTATGAATTTGTGTAATTTCTTTATAATTGTAAGTAAATTGATATAAATGTAACTTTTTTGTAAAGGGTAACACAAAATTTAAATAGGATTTGAAGTCAATAAAAAAAAATTAATTTTTAATCTTCATAACACTGGTTTATTTCTGTTAAATTCATCCCGCTTTTACATTGTGATTACGTCTCTGCATTAAGTTATTCACAAATCGAAAAATTACGTTAAAAAAGTTGAGTTAAGAGAACAAGAAAAAAATTCTTAAATAAGCAGCTGAGTTGGCGCGCAGCATGTGAAGAAGAAGCAGAGCAAATGTATTTTTTTAAAAAGTTAAATTTAATGCGAAAATTAAATATTGTCCAAATTTTATTTAAATAACTTAAATTCGGATACAAGGCAAAGCATAAATAAGAGCTTATTCTAGTGTGTGAAGAATACTGTTGCGTCGGAGACGATATTTGCTTATTTATGTATCGCTGTATCACAAAAATTTAGTCATTTTATATTTTTATTTATTATGTCGTTCTTTTTTTTCATGGACTGGCATCTTTTATTGGTGGCCCTATTGTGTTTAGTGACTTTTTCAAAGAATGTCTGTATTTCACCTTTGGATCGTTTATGACATCCATATGCAATATCTGCGGAAAACCTCCTATTGCACTGAACTTGCATAAACAAAATTCGAAACACTCTCCGTCAGTGGTTGCAAAAATACAAAAGCGAACGCTTAATATGAAGAAATGCATACAATCGTAAATAATTGAAACGTAACGATACGAAACGCATAATATGTTGTCAAATAGAAACATCTGTCAATTTGAACCGAAACGCAGAATAGGATAGTTTGTAAACTTTGTAAACTACAAGAGACAATGTTCATGAAATACATTTGAAAAATAGAATTTATAACTTTACTCTTGTTAGGATAGGAAAGGCTGTTAGCGAATTCTTTGGATTAAGCCAACTCATTTCCTAATGGTTAGTGTGTGTTATTGAGTAGGATCATGCAATCTCGAATTCGGTATGATTATTTTTATTCTTTTTTGTTACAATCTGAATGATTTACAAGATTCCGCAGCCTTGTGCAGCACATAAAAAATATTCTAAAAAGTAAAAGCATTAAAAATGCATATAAGTCATTAAGTACAAACTGCTAATCTTTTAGAAAAAAAAAATAATTGCTTCTGTTTGATCAGAAAGATAAATTACATATTTTTATCCGGATTGCATAGCATAATACACAATTTTTTGTAATTTTACTGAGTAAATCTTGATTGAAACAGCACTGTTCGCCATACAAAAATATGAGAGCGATCCTAGTAGGTTTATTTTGATTCGTGTTGTAAACCTAGAAAGATACCGTCTTCTTTAATTTTGAAAAAAATTATCGTTTGCTTATGTGCACTATTTGTCAAAAACTGTGCAGAATAAAAAAATCAAAAAGTGCAAAATAAGCATGCATACATATAAAAATAGAAACAATCAATAAAAAGTTTTGTGATGTACCCCACAGAATGCGTGCAAAGTTAAAATATTTAAAATATTCAAAAATGAATATATGAAATATATATTTTTTAATAACTAACTTACCTTTTTTTATTCATTTTAAACAATCAAAATTCTCGCGAAATATTTATGTATGTTACATGCACATACATAGTTAAACGTCAAAACGAAACAAGAAACAATTCGTATGAACATATGCTTGCCAGATCTAAATTTCCCAAAAAGCTTGATATTGACCAAAAAAAAAACTTGACAAATAAAACACACTCATACTATTGCTTTTTATTTAATTTTTTATTATTTTTTTCATAAAAATTTTTAGAATAAAAACAAAAATATCATAAAAAGTAAAAAAAAAACAAAAACAATATAAAAGAAAAAAAAAAACAATATAACAATAAAAATTCAGTCTTTATATATTTTAAAGAAAACTTAGATGTTATTTAAAAAAAATATAGGTAGGTATAGTACCTACCTAAAATATTTGTTCTATTTATTTTGCCACATATATTTCGTATTCTTAAATACAGAATTAATTAATTCTCCACCATCTGGTGTTGTTAAAAATTTTTTTAAGTTTTTGCAATCCTCATTAAAATTTATTTTTATTGATAGTTCGGCTTTTATGAGATCGAAGGACATTCTATTCCCATCTTTGGTATATAAATTATTTAGAACACTAAATGTCTTTTCACGAAAGGCATTGTTTATTGGGATAGAAAACACAAATGAGATCAACTTTTTTAAATTTTGAAGATTGCTTTGTGCACACTTTTTTTAAAAAATATGACCACATTTTATCATTTGGTATATCTTTTGGTAAAATAACGTAAACTTCTCAAAAAAACACAGTAATCATCATACAGTTTATCATTGTCAATGTCATTTGAAATGCGGAAGCTCTAACAGCTTTTTCCAAGTCACAAGAGACTTTTTTATATTTAAACAGGAAATTTGTATATTGATGTTTCTCTAAAATCATACCGTTCAGTTAAGAAACTCTTTGCTTCGAACTTAAAAGTATTTATTTCATCAGGGGAAAAGGATTTCATAGTTGTAGCAACTTTGCTTCCATAAAAATTATCATTCTTTGAACACTGTTCATAAGATTGGCCCATTACGTTATGTAGTTCCACCAGAAGCCACTTACTAAAACTAATGTAGCAATTTGTAGGAACTCGTGCATCACATAATGAATGAAATATAAATATGCCTCGGATAAACCTTCAATTGTGCATTCATCATCTTCAAGTTTAAGTTCTATTTCGGAAATAGCATGTGGTACGAATTCCCAAAGAAATTTTTCTTACCTTTTTGTAGAAAATATCTTTTTGCTGCCGAACAACAATATAACAAACGCTCTATTGCTGACCATCTTATAGGCATATGCCGAAGGAGATTTTTGTACGCGATGTTTGCAACTTCAAAACATTGTTTTAATTTTTTTGTGGTCCCACCCGAAGAGCAAAATTCATTATATATTTTGATCACAATGTTTTCAACGTCAACAGATAAAGCGTTAAGAGCATTTTTAATACAATTATTAATTACATGGCAATTGCAATTTGCTTTTATAATTTGGCTATTTTCATTTTTAAGTTTTTGAAATACAGAATTATATAAACCGTAATTACCATTTGCGTTATCAGCAGTATATGATGTAATTTGTTCAATTTTTAATTTATCATTTGTAATTCTAATAATATTACCATATATATCCTTAGACGCTTCATCAGGATCTTCGCGACAATCTAAAATAAAGTTACAAAAAAGCTTGACAAATCACTTTTTCACTTGACACTTGAGGCGCATTAAAAAACTTGACAATCAGGCCAAATCAGACCCATCTGGCAAGCCACTATTCGCTATTGTGGTTCAGAGAGCGAAACAAGTGGTTCATTTTGTCGTCTGAACGTGGTATAAGATAGTAAATTACGGCCATAATACTGCATTTAATATAAATCTATTATCAATAGTTATTTGAGAAAACAGCACAATAATAAAATTTAAACAAGTAAAGTAGCAACAATAAATAATTGTTATGTTGCTAACATAGCACAAACAGTGGCAATTATGAATCTTGGGTGAATTTTCGAATACCTTTTATTTCCAAAGGTTACCTCAATGTTAATTGCTTAAATTTTATTATTGTGCTGTTTTCTCAAATAACTATTTATTACATTTATTAGATTTCGTACGGAAATCATTTTAATTATAAGAAATTTTTCAAAATTATAAGACAGTAATTAGTGTGTTACATCTATCGAGATATTGAATTATTATGGTTTTATTTTCATAGTAGCAAAAATTAATTCATCTTTTGAATATATTTTGTGTTTTGATGCGCAATAACACCACGTATATAAATAATAAAATTTACAATTAACGACAATATTCTAAATACAAATAATATTTCTGCAACTTATAATTTTTATTATAACACTGCTGCCGATTGCGGCACGTTGTAACATACATATGTATATATGTACATCATAAAATAAGGTCATTCAATATACATATATTTACTAAATAATTATTTTGTAAAAGGAATTCAAGTTAAATTAGAAATCATTCATATTTTTTTTTGCTTATTTATATTTGCTTTTTTTTTAAATTTGGAACAAAAAAATGTTATTATACTTTTAACAAAACAACGAGAATGATACAAATCATCGTGTATATGCCGTCTACAAATTAAAAAAAAAGGATTTTGACAAAAATTAAACAACAGTTGTATGATGCACTCTTAATCGTTTTGTTAAAAACAAAATTGTCGATTTTAATTGATATTCACTGTTACTAATAGCCAAGTGTTATGCTTGGCAAGTTTAGGATCATTAAGTAAAAGATACAAATTTTCGTATTGTTAAATCGTTTGACAAAAAAATAAACACAAAACTCATACATATGAACATAAAATTATTTTAGTTATTAAATTGTTTCGAATAAATAAATGAAATATTGTTGTCATATCTTTCGGTAACAGACGCCGTCGCTGGCTGTTTATTTGGTACATTCAGCGAGCGCTTTCGGAGAGTTAGTATTATATATATTATCTGTGATTATAAATAGTATTTGGCTTAGGTCGATCCTTCATTAGAGTCGTATCTATTTATTCAGATAACTTGTCCCCCTATCTGACATTTTATGCTGCGCTAATTTAATACAGGGTATCCGCCAAGAAGGTATACTACTTTGTTTGTTTATAATTTTTGATTAAATGAAAGAGAATGGATCTTATATTGATAAATATTTTATTTAATATCGGTAATTATGTATGGTACCCCTGTAGGCTAGTAGGTAGTGTAATAGCTTGTAAATATGGGGGTTGTTGGTTCGATTCCCAACGAAGACCTTGTTTTTTTCACTACAAAAATAAAAATTGACTGTCGGTGGAGCTGCTCAGCGATGAAGGCATGGTCACTGGTCTCTTAAAAAAAAAAAAATTATGTATGGAATACAATAACAGATAAATGTCCGCCTCTGTTAGCCTCACAAATGCGAGCCCTTTTGTGCACATTTTTCATTACATTCTCACACATTTCACGCGGTATTTAATTAATTTCATCGCGAATATTTTGTTTAAGTTGCTAAAGCGTCTCTGATTTGTTTGCATAAACCTTGCTTCTCAGATATTCCCACAAAAAGAAGTGCAGAGCAGTCAAATCAAGAAAGAGGTCTCGCAGTAATTCCATTGTAATCTTGGCTGTATGCAATATAGTACCGTCTTCTTCATACCACATGGTAATTGTATTGGTAATCAAGCCCAAAGCATGCAGTTGTGGCGTTAAAAAGTTTTCAATCGCTTGCCATTCACAGTTACCGTTACGCCGTTTTCATTTTCAAAGAAGTAAGGTTCAATGATTCCTCCTGGCCAAATAACACACCCGACTGTCACTTTTAATGAACGCTAAGGTGACTGTTGAATAATTTAAGGGTTTCCCATTCCCCGGAACCGACTATTCTGTTTGTTCAGATATTCATTCAAATGAAAATGTGCCTCGTCACTCATTATGATTATTTCATGAAAATCGGGGTTGTCATGGGCGAGTTGTAACATCCTATTGGCATATGTACGGCGGCGTAAATAGTCTTGTAGAAGAAGCTTTTGTGTCAACTGAATCTTACATGGAAACGAATGCAAATCCTTGTGCAAAATTGTGGCCAAAGTTGTTCTTTGAAGGTCAAGTTCAGCTTCGAATTGAGGTTGATAGATTGTTGTGAACACTTTCTTGAGCAGCAGTAATGTTTTCAGTCGATCTTGCAGTACGTTGTGCTCCATGCTTGGGTTTATCACCTACAGACCCTTCTTCTTCCAAATCATTCACTACACGATAAATAGTGCATTTTGTTGGCACGTTGTTCCACCTAAAAATTTCACGTAACTTTCTCATCGTCACAGTAATCGATGATTGATTTTTGATAAAATGTTTTAACGATTAAAACACGTTGATTTATCGAATGCCACATATACACTGTCAAGACTAATGTTTACCAAAATGGCGGCAAAAGAAAGTTGTATACCTTCCCGACGGACACCCGGTATTTCCGTCCAATAACGAAGGTTTTCATCGAAACAAATGACAATAGTAAATACTTTTAGTTCACTAGATGTAACATTGTTTTTTTTTTTAATATGTTGCACATAAATAAATATTTAGGGATAGGTAATTGCAACCTGCCACAAAAACATTCATTAGGTACACATATGTCTCCTTTTGACACAATTGGTGTCTTGTGTTTCGTTAATTTTTTTTATGATTTTAAACATTCTACATTTCAATCTTCACTACATTATTATAAGTTACCGGTAGAGCGTGTTTCGATTTTTGTTTGTTCAGGATGAAAAATTAATTTATTCAAAAAAATGTAGGCATAACATGTAATAAAAGGTTTCCTGTATCATTTTTAAAATTTGTTTTCTTTTTGTGCGAAAAGGTGAGTTTACTTTATTACAGATCCAAAAACAACAACACCTGAACAATACGAAAAGATGGTAAATTTGTTGGCTACAAAGAAAATATTGCGATCGATCCAAACGATCAAAATTTGCAGCGCAAATATTCTGGAATAGTTTGACCATAAATATGTACATCGTATTTAGGTTTTTTTTATTTCTGAATTTAAGTTATTTAAATAAAGTTTGCACAATATTTAATCTTTGCACTAAATTTAACTTTTACACAAATTGTTTACGAAATTATTTATTTTATCCGTTCCCTCTGTTTTTTAAGTACCTTTTCTTTCAGATATTTCCTTTCGATTCAGTTTTTTCGTGGAATACCATTTTTCAATTCATGCCCAACCCAAAGCGCAGATGTAATCGAAATACAGAAAAGGAGTGATTTTACATGTTACTTTATATGTAGTTCGACATTTAAAATAATAAATTATCACTTATTTAGATATTAAAAAATACATTTTCATTTATGTAAATTGAGATTTATTTTAAAATAATTTCTCATGTTTGCTTTTCGTCTTTTATCGTTAAACTAAAGTTTGTGCATCCCTAAATCCTTACTGATATGAATTAAAAACTAGGTGAATTGCACTAAAGTTATCTAAGGTTGTTTTGTGTATTATTGTAGTTTTTCTCTTTGCATTAGTGCTATTGGATGTTCATATTTTCCTACTGGACGTTAGTGATTATTCCACACATGTAATTTGAGAGAATTCATTGCCAACATATGCTGAGAACCTTCCTCGATATCTTAATTAGATTAAGAATATTAACCTTATTAGTTAGGTGCTAACGCATGGCAACATAACTTGTGGACTTACAAATGAACACATGTTCTCTAAATTTGCTCTGTTGTCTTTCGATAAATCTAAACACTTAGTAATGTCGATATAACCATAGTGGGGAAAAAGTGAATATATAAATATATAGTGGCTGTGTGGTTATTTTACACACTATTTCAAAGATTTGACTTTATTATTTATCATATGTGATACTTTTACCAAAAAACAAAAAAAAAATAGATCTGTAGTAAAAAACAACAAAAAATTGTTTATTTGTTTGTTGCCATTTTAATTCGTCTAACGTTAAAGTAAGAAAACTTTAATAAAGGGTGTTTTTTTAAGCCCGATAGAACTTGAAATTGTAAAAAATAACACAAAAAATTAAATTGTAATCAAAATTTCTTTTTTATTCGAAGGATCAATACGTGACATTAACATTTGAAAATGATTTCGGGCATATGGGCACCGCGGCTGTTCTTGACGAAGCGCATTCTGGACGTCCAATTTTGGGCCACTTTTTCGAGCACTGCTGGGCGTATGTCACGAATAACACGAACAATGCTGTCCTCCAAGGCGTCAATTGTTGCTGGTTCATCAGCATAAACCAGTGACTTCACGTAGCCCCACAGGAAATAGTCGAGTGGTGTCAAATCGCACGACCTTGGAGGCCAATTGACAGGTCCATTTCTCGAAATCAACTTATCGCCAAATTTTGATTTCAATAAGTCGATGGTTGCGTTCGCTGTATGGCACTTAGCGCCATCCTGTTGAAACCACATCTCGTCCGGATCAATGTCATCCATATTTTCAAACAAAAAATCATTGATCATGGTGCGGTAACGATCTCCATTGACCGTAACGCGAGCTCCGGCCTCATTTTTGAAGAAATAAGGTCCGATGATGCCACCAGCGTGAAAACCGCACCAAACGGTGCATTTTTCTGGATGTAATGGAGTCTGTAGGGTCTGTTGTGGATTGGTCTCACTCCATATGCGGCAATTTTGCTTATTAACAAACCCGTTAAGCCAAAAATGCGCCTCATCGCTGAACACAACTTTGCGATAAAACAACGAGTCAGTTGCCAACTGCTCTAGAGCCCAATCGGCGAAAGAACGACGCATATAATGGTCTTGTGGCTTCAATTCCTGCACCAGCTGGATCTTATACGGGTGTAGGCCGTGATCTTTGCGCAAAATTTTCCACGTAGTGGACGGACAGAGCCCCAATTCCTGCGACCGACGACGAATTGATAAATTTGGATCTTCTTCCACACTTTCGTTTACAGCGGCGATATTCTTTTCAGTACGCACATTCCTTCGACGTGTTAGTGTTATTGCATCCTCTAGAGGGTATGTGGTACGAAATCTATCGACAGTTCGACGAATTGTTCAGATGCACGATTATTTACGCCATAAAAATGACGAAGTCGTCTATAAGTTACGCGAATCGACGACTGATTTTCAAAGTAAATTTGGATAATTTCGTAGCGTTGTTCAAGCGAGAGTCTATTCATGATGATTTGTCAGAGTATACTGAAACAAATAAAAAAAAATTTTCATCAAAATTTAATTTTTTGTGTTACTTCTTACAATTTAAAGTTCTATCAAGCTTAAAAAAACACCTTTTACATTGCAAAATTAAAAAAGTTATCGATAGTAACAATAAACATTAATATATACGTAGATACTTATAATAATGTTAATTATATGCTTATTAATAATGCTATTTTTGCTTTTCTTAATTTCAGGGTGTCAAAAAACCATTTGATTATGTTATTCGTGCCAATATTGGTGACTGCCATGCTATGGGACAAAAGCCTATTACGTTTCTCCGTAAAGTAAGTATAATATTTTAATAGATTTCCAACACATGTATACAGTAAAATTTATTTGGTTGGCGTGGAACTGATCTGACGATAAGCCGAAATATACTATTTCGAAAGTAGTATTTGTGGCACATAACTTAGAAACGTTGGCTTAATAAGCTAACATTTTGTTGTCTATTTTGAACCAATTAATTTTAGATATTATGCCTACAGATATGGATATGCTTTGCTTACAGTAATCATTTTCATTCAAATTTTAGAAAATATTTAATAATAATATTTTATACAAATATAATTAAATATTTATTTATTTATAATATATTGTAATATAATATATTATAATGTAATATAATATGACATAAAATAATAGATTGTAATATAATACAATGTAACTTATTATAAAAAAAAATATTGTAATACAATATAATTTAATATAAAATGATTTAATATAATTACAGGGTTGTTGTAGAATCCAAGTCAGAATTGTAATTTATCCGAATTGAAAATCGATTCTGATATTATTTGGTGTCATGAATCTGTCTTGCTTTTGCATTAATTCGACATTAAACAAAACCCATATTCGAATCAGCTGTTTTGTTTATATTTTAACAAATTTTAAAATTGATAAATTATCTTTCTATATAAATGAAAGTGGTTGAAGCGATAGTTTTATTTTTCTTAATGGAGGAAAAAAATAGTGAAAAAGTGAAAGAAAATTATTGAGGGATTACACCAATCCATTGGACCTGCCGGAGACAGCGTAAGTATAATATAAAAAAAATTTCAGGTTTATTAGTCAATTCCGTTTGAATAAACAGGCTTTTCAAATGCTGTTGAACACTATTTAACTTCACCTACCTCCTTCAAATATTTCTTGCGCTATTCAGGTAGCCGGGACATTGCGTTTTTTGGCTGAAGGTTCGTATCGAAAGGCAGTTGGAAATGATAGTTCTGTTTGTTTGGGGCGAAGTACAGTGTCAATTGTGTGAAACAATGTATTAAAGGCTTTGGATACGCATGTATGTCGTCGGTGGGAGAAGTTGGAAATGGATGAGAATGAGAAAATAAGATGTAGCAGTTATTTTTTTTAATAAATATAAAATACCTTCCATAGTTGGCTGCATCGATGGAACCCATATAAAAATTATAAAGCCTTCTGTTGACGATCATTTATTTTTTAATAGGAAAGGATATTTTAGCATGAACGCCATGATTGTAAGTAGATACCATTAAATACATATGTATGAGAAACTTATATTTACTTTTAATTTTTTCTTAGAAGATATGTGATAGCGACATGGTGATTCGAGCACTAAACGCACGCTATCCTGCCTCCAGTCGCGAGGCTTTTGTTTGGACCATAAGCAAATCCCGTCAGTATTTTCTAAGACAATATGAAAGTGGCGATCGAACGTCAAGATTATTAGGATGTTGCGGGTATGCAATAGAGCCTTTTTTATTAACTCCTTACAGAAGTGCAGCACATAACTCGCGGAAACACAAATTTAATACAGCACATGCTGCAGCTCGAAATATTTTAGAGCGGACAATAAGGGTGCTAAAAAGTCGTTTCCGGTGTTTGATGGGTACACTATAGTCCGCAAAAAGTTTCGAGGATACTAAGTGTTTGTTGTGCATTGCATAACATTTGCAGGAGCTACAAAATTTCTTACCAAATCGATCAAATTGATTTTGAAGCTTCTTGTTTTGGGAATTAAATTTTAATATTTTAAGTTCTAATTGTTTTTTTTTTATTTCGTTTTTTTCCACTAAAATGTTTAAAATTCGGGAACTTAAACCTGCGAATTCATTTTTTAAATCATTAATTGGAGTTGGCCACAGTTTCATTATTTTTTTCTATTGCACGATATATACGTCTTAGACAGCTTACATTTTTCTTTTTCAACAGATATGAGGTGCTCAATTTTATTGTTCAGCTTTTTTTTCCACTATCTTCATTTAAAAATTTTTCAAACAATGATGTTGTATTTGTTGGTTTTATTTTCTTTGGCGTACTGCTGATTGGGGTTTCTGGTCTTCTCTTGAAACTTGATGTTGTAGGAATGTCGTCGTTTACAGGAAGCTCTAAATCACTTATTGTACCCAGTTCTACTCCAGGCACACCATCAACACTCATTTTAATCCCGCATAATCGCACAACAGCTTCTTCTGTTGGTGTCAGTAGGAATTTGTTAAATGATCCTCCTCCAGTTGCACGAGATTTGGATTTGTAATGGGCTAGTTTCTTTTCACTCTTCCATTCTGTCTATATCTATCTATGTATCCAGTACATAAAAATAAAAGCGTAAGGTTTTAAGATGTATTTGAGAAATTTAAGCAGTATCTTTTTCCATCCATTGGCATCCTTACTGAGTGGTCCAGCACTGTTTAGAGATTGAGCCAACTCTCGCCAAAGCGAGTCAACTACCATCTTATCGCGTTTAGTATAACCGCACGCTAAGTCCTTATTATTTTCCATAAATTTTAGAATTATTCCGTTTTGATTATAATTTCTATGTTTCCCCCTATTTGTGTATTAAAAAAATAATTAAAAGTTTTTTCATATTTCATTTTTTATTTAATAAATTCTTTTTTACTTACATTGTACAACCAATCGCTTAAAATATATAAAACCGTATGAAAATCTGTCACATGGTAGTTGATCAGATTAATTCTGACAAAAAAACGATAAAAACAGATTCTGCGACACCAAATTCTGACAACAATTCTGATTCGAACATAATATCAATAACATCTGTTTCTATGACACCAAAATCAACTTTTTCTCGATTTTAATTCTAATTCTGACAACAATCAGATTCTACAACAACCCTGAATATATTGGAATTTTATTTAATACATTTTTATTATGATATATTGTAATATAATTTAATATTATATAATTTTTTTTAATATATTGTAATATAATATAATATTATTATATTACACATAGATAGACTTTTCCCATTTTCACAAACGGGAAATCGGTAGAAAAAAAAAGAAGACAACAATGTTTACAAAATTAATAGCATCACTGTGGAATGTGGAAACGAAATAGCAAAATAAGCAAGTTTGTTATCATTTTCATAAACAAATGTACAATTTTTTTGTATTTGTTGTAAGTATACATAATTAAAAATAGCGTTTTTTGTTGGAGGACCTAGTGCATTGAGGACTCCTGCAACTTCCTCCCAGAACACTGCCACTTCTTCCTTTGATCGCTGGTTGTATCTACATGCAATGTCTGCTTTAGATGCCATTAAATTTGCCAATTTTTCATACTGCTGCGGTGTTGTTGTTTTTGACCTGTAACACATAAAAAACACTCATATTCGGGTACAAAAATTAACAATTTAAAACAAAAAAATTAACTTAATTAAATAAATTAATTAAAAATAATTTTAAGTGTTTTTTGTCGTTTCTGAACATTTTATCTCATTTTCTACTTGCATTTTTTTTAATTTTAAACTTTTTAACTAAAAAACACAGATAAAGAAAACCCCTCCGTTAACAAAAAACCAACTGAGAAAAACGGAGCTCCGATCGTAATGCAGAATATATACAATCGAAAGAAACTGAGGGGAATCGAAACGCAGAATACCAAAACTGCCAGACGGAGAAAATTTCGATTCGAATCGAAACGCAGAACAGCCCCAATTGTTCTGAATTTTGCTGAATTTTTATTTTCAACGGGGGCTATTGATACACAATGGCCGATTCTTAATTGATAATTTGGTGTTTTACATAATGCAATACCTTTAAGAGGGCGAATTTAAGATGAATATTCGGAAAAGGTTTTTAATTTAGGTGCCCCTGTAGGCTAGTAGGTAGTGTACTAGTTTGCCAGTATGGGGGTTGTGGGTTCGATTCCCAACGAAGACCTTGGTTTTTTTCACTACAAAAAAAAAATTTACTGTCGGTGGGGCTGCTCAGCGATGAAGGCATAGTAACTGGTCGCTCTGCTGCCTTATATACGGCAGTTAATTTCCGACTATCCTACTTTCACCACCTGTTTCATCTATTCTCTATCCCTTTCCTAAAGAATGTAGCACGGTACTTGACTAAATAGGCATTGCTGCCTGAAGTGCTATTTTTCTTTATTAAAAGAATAAAAAAAAAAATATTAGTAATTCTGTAAATATGTATTTTTTCGTGATCTAGCATTGAAGACAATTTAAATTATCGAATATCATTATCCGAAAAATAAGAAAAAAAAGGTTTTTTATTTAAGGATACAAATAGCAAAGGTATTTTGGCGATCTTGCTTAAAAAAGTAGAAGTAGCGGTATGGCAGAAGACAAGGTTGAAAGTGCTGAATATTTAAAAAATGTTTTTTTTATCTGATCACGCTCAATGTTGGGGAATTATCCCTAAAATTTTGTGTGAAAGTAGGGATAAAAAATCTTTCTTTGGAATTTTTTCAGAGCAAATGTTAAATTTTTAAGGGATTTTTCTGAAAATGATATTTTTCAATTTTTAAATCTTATTAAAAGTTTATTTTAATTTCAATTTTTTTAAAGCTTTTTAGTACGGCTAAAAATCATTCCTTAAGATAGTAAATGTATAACTAATACAATAATAATTAATAAGTTGACTACGCGAGATAGTCTGTTATCAACGGCTGGCAAACACAAACTGAATGACGCAATTTGTTGAAATTTAGACAAGGATCAACTGACTATTGCCTGTTGACAGGGACAGTGTTGTCTATTCAATTAAGAGGCGGAAAATACATAGTCACGAATTTATTGACCCATCTTCGTATATACGAATAGGACAGGCCTACTTTTTTGTTATTTTTTCTCAGCGGTTAAGTCAATTTTTAATAGACCATCTAATAACACAGGTCTACAAAAAAAAACTTTTTCAAAGATGTTTTAAATTTGACAATTGATTTTATATAATTTTGGTGCGCTAATTCCAAATCTGCAAACCAATTTTTTCTATCACGTAAGATATTTTTGCAAATTAGAAAATAAAAAAACACAAAATTTGCTTATAAATACATTTATTAAAATTTTTAAAAATAATAGTGGGCTCAAAATAAAGAAAACTACATATTTTTTACGCACAACTTAATGAAATCTTTTCCTTTTTGTCAAAAAACTGCGTTTGGTAGACATTTTTCTATAAATTTTGGCAGGATTATCACGTTGTAGCATCCAACAGTAGTCTGCTATCATGGATACGCTCCATCTACCCTGATAACGTCTTTCCATCTCTTTAATGTCTTGATGGAAACGTTCCCCTTGTTCTTCGCTACAAGCTCCAAGATTTCCTGGAAATTTGTCTATATGAGCGAATAAAAAATGTAATTTTAAACTCGTATTGCATCCTAGAATACGAAAATTTTGTAGCATTTGTGTGACAATGTTCTCATAGTCTGGATCTTTGTTATTTCCCAAGAACTTTTCGATAACTTCTTTAAATGAAGTCCAGGCTTTCTTTTCGATAAGCGTCATAGAATTTTGAAAGTTTTCGTCTCTGCATAAAAATCTAATGTCGGGACCAACAAAAACCCCTTCTTTTTATTTTGCATCAGACAACTTGGGAAATTTTGAACAAATATATTTAAAACATTCTCCGTTTTTATCAATAGCTTTAACAAACTGCTTCATCAAACCTAATTTTATATGCAGAGGGGGCAATAAAACTCTTTCACTATCAACCAAGGCATTGTGCTTTATGTTTTTACTTCCTGGAGTAAGATTTTCTCTTGAAGGCCATTCCTTTTGGGTCCAATGTTTATCTCGTGCTCGGCTGTCCCATTCACAAATAAAACAAGGATATTTAGTATAACCTGACTGTTGCCCAAGCAGCATACACAGAACTTTTAAGTCTCCACAAAGCATCCAGTTATGTTCTCGGTATTTGATTTTTTCTAATAGAAGTTCCAAGTTTTCGTATGTTTCCTAAGGTGAACAGAATGAGCGACGGGAATAGAAGCCAGTGTATTACCGTTGTACAGTAAAACACCTTTTAGACTCCTTTTGCTAGAGTCAATAAATAGTCGCCATTCTTCCTTTTCATAAGAGGTAGCCCCTAGCTTAATAACTAACTCAGAGATATTGTTACAATATACTAACGAATCTTCTTGGGTGAAATATGGACTCAGGTCTTTTTCTCGATTTCTGTAGAAAGTGGTTGACGTACCTGGAGCCAGCAAATTTTTATCACGAAGTCTAGAGGCTAGAAGTTGTGAGGCATCTTTGGGAAGATTTAAGTCTCTTACTAAATCGTTTAATTCCATTTGATTAAATAGTTGTGGTCCTTGTTCTGCTTCAAAAGTAAAGTCGGGATCTGTGGACTCAAATGCAGACTGTTCCGAATCAGATGATAACACATTCTCTAACTCCTTTGGTGGAATAGGTATGGGTAGATCAGGGCCATGAGGAATAGGCCTAATAGCAGATTTTAGGTTCGGGTATATAATACTTTTTTTATTCTTACAATTAAATCCTTTTAAATCGCAGGAGCAAAAGTAGTAATCATCAGTATGGTTTTGTGGCTCACGCCACACCATGGGAACTCCAAAACTCAATGACTTTTTTCTTCCTTTTGTCCAACTTCGTAAAGCTTCTACACAAACTTTACATACAATATGTGGTGCCCAAGATTTGTCTTGTTCTCCTATTTTCACTCCAAAATAGGCATAATACGCATTACGAACAAATGAGGTTATGTTATATCTTTGTTTTGTAACCACAAAACTTCCACAAATATAACAAAAGCAGTCTGCATTATTAACACAATGTCTCCTTTCCATAGCTCAAAAAACAATAGAATAATTTACAAATAAATAGCACTAATTCGAAACACAGCGATAAATCTCCTCGAACGGCTAATAACAACTGACTGGAAGAGGTGCAGCCGCGGTGTTGTACTAGTTCACTAATTTTACAGTGTTGCCACAATTCACAGACATTTATTTAAATATTTTTGGGCAACTGTCTGCGCCATATATTTTTTCTAAGAATGGTTTTTCTAATTTTATATGTAAACTTTTCCTATAATCAAGGAATTTTTATAAGATCTCGATTTGCAAAAAATTGGAAGGTGACAGAAAAAAAGTAATGTCAATTTCGGATTCAGGAGGTCTAAATTACCTAACGAAGGATGTTGATTTTAAAACATCAAATTTGTTGTAGACCTGTGTAATTCTTTATTATATTTATTTATTTTTATTTCACAAATATTCTCAGTCAAATTATAATATTCAGTTAAATGTTCATTCCGTTATAACAAAAAAAAGTTTATTATTATTTTTTTATTGTATAAAATAATTGTTTGTGAAATGAAATCAATAATTTCAATTCTTCGCTTCTCTTTCGGCTGTGGTATGAAATACGTTTTAATTGATATTTTTTGTAATTGTTACGGAAAATGAATATTTTTGTGATGTATTTAGGTTTACGTTAAATAAAATTAAATATAACCTGCAAGATGCACCCAGTGTGCTGGTAAATAGTGCGATAACAATAACTTGTAAATATTAGGTACAAATATAGATTAAGAAAAATGGAATGCATAACACTTAGATTGCTGAAAGAAAAATAGCCAAATTGGAGACAAGAGTCATATTATCTTCCCGAGGTTTCTTATCGAGAAAATTACTTGTTTCCGCCGCCTTTTATTTCAGTTTTCGAAAATGGTGTGACGCGGATTCGTCAGATAAGTACAACCTTGGAGAAACCTCCCTAAGCTAATTGTAATTGCTGGTAAACAATGTTTTTGATAAACCATTTAAAAATACACGTGTGTAATGGCATGCTATTTTATCAAACAATAAAAAAGTAAAATTATATCGATAATAAAAAATTATACTTTTACAGCTATTGACTGTTACTTTTGACCCAGAACTTTTAAAATCACCTGATTACCCTGATGATGTGAAAGCTCGTGCTAGAGATATTTTAGCTGGTTGTCAGGGTGGTTCCGTTGGTTCATATACTGATTCTGCGGGTATGGAGGTGATACGCCGACAAGTTGCTGATTTTATTGCTGAACGTGATGGTGGCATACCTTCCGATTATCAAAATGTGTTTTTAACGGGTGGTGCAACGACAGGCATCAAAAGTGTTTTATCACTAATGAAGTAAGTTTCCCCGATATATTATGCAGTTTAAATTATTTTTTTGTTAACAATTTTGTTTACTTATTTATTAGGTGTCGAGTGGGTGGCAAACCTTCAGGTGTTATGGTGCCGATTCCCCAGTACCCTTTATATTCGGCCACCATTGCTGAGTACGGTATGGAAAAAGTCGATTATTACTTGGAAGAGGAAACTGGCTGGAGTTTAAGCCGCAAAGAACTACAACGATCCTACGATGAGGCCAAAAAGACGTGTTGCCCACGTGTTATTGTTGTCATTAATCCCGGCAATCCCACCGGACAAGTTTTAACTCGACAAAATATCGAAGAAATTATCAAATTTGCCTACGACAACAATCTAGTCATATTAGCCGATGAGGTGTATCAATTTAATATATACGATAAGGATTCCAAATTTTTCTCTTTTAAAATGGTTATGAATCAAATGGGTGCTCCTTATAAAGATATGGAATTAATAAGCTGTATGTCTGCTTCAAAGGGATTCTTGGGCGAATGCGGTATACGTGGTGGTTATATGGAAATTGTTAATATGTGCCCTCAAGTTCAGGCGATGTTGGCTAAATCAATTACTGCTTCATTGTGCAGTACAACGGCTGGTCAAGTAGCAATCAGTGCTTTAGTAAGTTGTTTATTTTTTATTTGATTGTTACCGTGAAACATAAACAGTGGCCGAAACAGAAACAAAACTTTATACTCAAGAAATAGTTCGCAACCGGCCACACAACACAATGTCTACCAGCTTATCGGCCTACGTGGTGCAACCTTAAAAATTTTTTTCCCACAAATATTTAGGAATTCAGTTTTTGAATGTGAAGTTTTGTTTTTATTTATCTAGTTTTACGATATCATTATTCCTTAGAGAACCTTTTAATAGAAAGACGCATAATGTAGATAGAAAAAATGCTGAAAACAAGTTTCCCTTATTTTCGTGCTTTCTAGCCATATGTTTCCGTCTTAAAAAATAAATACAAAATTTACAAATGCTCGCATTATGGTTAAAAAAATAATAATTAAAAATGCAATTGCGAATTTGAGCTTCTGTTACTATTTTAACACATACATCTGTGCATTTCAGGTTAATCCTCCCAAACCTGGCGAGCCCTCCTACAAACAATACATGAAGGAAAAATCTGATGTTTTAGGATCCCTTAAGGAGCGCGCGGAATTAGTTTACAATAGTTTGAGCAGTTTTGAGGGCTACAAAGTCAATAAAGTACAAGGTGCGATGTATGTCTTCCCACAAATAGAAATTCCTCCCAAAGCAATTGAAATCGCCAAATCCAAAAATATGGCACCTGATACTTTCTACGCCTTTGAATTATTGGAATCAACTGGTATTTAATGCGTTAACATTATGTCACAAAAAATATTCAAATTTAAAAATTATTTAATTCGCTTTAGGTATTTGTATCGTTTCTGGAAGTGGTTTTGGTCAAAAGCCCGGCACTTATCATTTCCGTAGCACTATTTTACCACAAACGGACGTATTGAAGGACATGATGAACAAATTTCAAAAATTCCATGCAGAGTTTATGCAAAAATATAATTAAATTATTTACAAATAACACTATCCCATTATTTCTTTATGAGGACTTACTTACCTTCCAGTTGTTGCTAAGCTAAAGCAACAAGCATTTTGTTTAATTATTTCAAACTCCAAAGTCAGAGTTATTTTTTATTTTATTTAATGTGAGTTACCACTTAATATGTCAACATTTAATTTAATTGACTTGATGGCAAATAATGTGTGCAAACAAATTATAATTGATAAATAATTTAATTGACCCAAGTCTAGTTAACAAAAAAAAAACTTTAGAATAGAAACAATTTTACGGTGAAATACCCTGTCTGTTGACGTAATTTTTTTTTAATTCAGTGAATACCCAAAAAGTGAAATTTTTAATTTGAAAATTCAAATTATTTTGTAATTATATATTTATAAAATATATACAACTTTTCGTTAATTGTTTTTTTTTCAAGTTATTGCGCTATACACGTGAAATTTAAAATAGAAACTATCAGTTATTTGATGAAAATCGATCAAGGTAAAATTAATAGTTTTTTTTCATCTTTAAAAAAATTGGTTAATTTGTTTTTTTTTTAATCGATTGAAACTTACCACGTCCTTCAAAGATGATCGTTTTCGTATATTTGTAATTTGTAGTTAGCTTTAACATTTCATTATGTTATTTATTATCGACAATAAGTTTTTTTTAATTTAAAAGGTAAAATAAAATAGAGTCAAAATTATACTTATAACCGAACTGTTCGCGAATTGTTTTATAAAAGTTTTAATAAATTTTGCAACTGTTATTTAAAAATGGTACGCTTGTTTGAATTTAAATCTACGAATATACTTAAATAAGTGCTGACCATATCGACAAAAAAAAACTGATTTTAATAGATCTAGGGCCTGATTGGCCGACCGTACTGTAACGGAAATTGTTTGCGACCTCTTTGTTCTCTTTTCGTTTTGCTATCGTTTGAAGCTCTGTTACTTTAATTATCAATACAATGTGAAAATTTGTACCAATCTGACATTTATTGACTTCCATATCCACAAGACATTGTTAACCTATTAAGGCCGGATTAGCCGATCGTTAATGTAGAAGCAATAAATAGATGAATCAGATGATCATTTTTTATATAAAAAAGTGTTTATCTGACCGAAATGTCTGTTTCATTATACGGTTACATGATGGGATGATGAATGTCACAGCAGCCCACTTTTTAAAACTGTTTTATCTGTTATTATTTGAAACTATTTTGATAGTGCATTAATGGCAAAATGAAAAAAAAAATAATAAAACTACCCAGCTGTAAATGAAACGAAGTACTTAGACAATAACCGATGCCGCACATATGATTTCGTAAGCGAAGCATCTAAGTACTTACTATGTAATGCATTTGTAATCGAAGTTGTCATAGGCAACTACACAGATTGTAATGTAAGGGAAGAATCATTGACTGCTGAAATGTGCAGAATTTCTGTTGTTATTTGCGACGAAAATAAAAAGTTCCGTTTTATTTACATGCGCAAGTAAATTTGTAATCAACGTTGCTTACTACTCCACTTACGATGTAAACTGAATTGTAGTGGCACTTGATGACGTCGTCGTTTACTTTGTAAGCGAGAGCGCACCGATTAAACAGCCTACGACATTTCTATGTTAAATGTAAGTGGCGAAATAAGCGAACGCATCACCACTGACTACCACTTAGTATAGCTTATGTAATCGCTTATGTAATGTATACTTTTACAGCTGGGAGGTGCTTAAAAAGTTTATATATTTTAAAACTTCAGAGTACTGGTATGTACTTAAGCCTGGTAAGGATACCAAACTAGCTATCAGTTATCGTCCTAAGACATTTGAAAAAAAACATACTGAAGAGACTACAAGAATTTACTAAGAGTAGCAACATTCTACCAAAAGAACAGTTTGGTTTTCGAAAAGAACACTCTATAGTCCATCAAGTAAAACGTATTGTTAAATTTCATAACTGGTAATAGGAACGATATACCACTGGAATTATACGTCTGGACATAGAAAAGGCCTTTGACTCGATTTGGCACGATGATCTTATTTATAAGCTCAAAGAATTCTGCTATTCAATCCATCTACAGAAAATCATTCAAAGTTTTTTGCAATAAAATACCATTAATGGTAAATATTGAAGATCAATTTTCCAGTGTTTTCTCTGGGGTACCACTAGTTATATTCACGCAGCATTGTATGTGGGCACTGATTTAAAAGGAAAATAAAAGTAAACCAAGCAAAATTTGAAGGCATAATTTTTCCATACAATAATTCTCCCAAGAGAATTATGTATATCTAGCAGGCTTGCTGTTAATGGATGAAATTCCAATTCTAAATAAAATTAAATATATATAAATTGTTTTAGATAAAAAACTAATTAATAATTTAGCAAAAGTTTATTTCAACTACTTAACCGTAAGTCGACTCTTAGCTATAAAAATAAAATTCTACTCTACAGAATGGGTATACAACAACTGGTACCAAATATGGTTAACAAAAGCAGCTAAAACACATCTCATTTGAACTATATTATTCTAAAAAAAAGACCTTTCAACTTCGCATGAAAATTGCATTAAAATAATTAAAATCCACTACGAAATTGGTGGTTCAGTTAAAGTAAGCCACAGTGCTAAAGCAGATCCAAATTTGTCAATTCCTCGACGTTCTCAACAATTATGGCTATCCAATCGTAAAATTCGTGATATTTTCGGACAGCATAATCGTTCATATGAGACCGCTACAAGCTCGATACATACAAACGATAGGGTCGTTCAACTGAAAACATCGCAGTCGTAAGCCACAGTGCTAAAGCAGATGCAAATTTATCAATTCCTCGACGTTCTCAACAATTAGGGCGATCCAAAACCACCATATGGCGAATTTTGCATTAAGGACTTGACTTTAAAGCCTTAAAAGGTTCAACTGGTGCAGGAATTTAAGCCGATTCATGCAGGAACAAGCGGCTGCTTTTTCTGAAAAAATCCGCCGCATTTGGGCTTCTAAAAACGGTAAAGCGATTGTTAAAAAGCCTTTGCATGTTCAACGTGTTACTGCATGGTATGCTTTATGGTCTGGAAGCGCGATTGGGCAGTTTTTTTTTTCGAACATGAGGCTGGAAATGCCGTACCGGTCAATAGATCACGCTATCGCGAGATGCTAACAGTTCAATTTGGCCTATTATTGGCGACTTTACGACTTAGCGACTTTTTTTGGATATCATTGACATGTGGATTCAACAGAGAGCCACATCTCACCTAAATTTCCCGATCGCACAATTTCACGACTATCAGTGGTTAACTGGCCAGTCATATCGTGTGATTTAACACCACTGAATTATTTTTTGTGGGGCTATGTTAAAGACAAAGTCTATATGGAACCAATCGAACCCATTTCAACCTTAAAACTCAAAATCCCTGATGTGATTAACGAAATAGGACCGCCATTTTGCCAAATATCATTTTTCATTCGTAATTGCCGAACTTTTCGTAATACAATAAAAATTTAAAGCATCTAATTCTACATTTCTTGTTTTATTCTGTTTTAGAAAACAGACTCTTTGTTGAAAACCCCTTTATAATAAGTAAATTCCCAAGAATTTAAATATAAGTAATTTTTTTATACTTTAATTGATAGATGATGATAGAATAAATAAAATTATAAAAACGTATAAAATAGTGTTTAGGTGTCATTTATAACTAAGTTTCATACCTATTCCACCAAATCGCAAATAATTTGAAGATATTCAACTCCCATCAAAGTTTGCATTTTGTTTTATTTGTTAAAACGAAATTTGGTTTATGCTTCATGTGCATGCATAAATAACTCGGCTGTTTGCCAGAAACACAGCACGATTTTAGGCATTCTACGGCCGACAAAAGTGAGTCTGAAAACTACAATACAGTCTGTAACGACACGTTTTCCTGGTAGCTGAGGTATGCTCAGCGGCGTCCAGGGTCGTGTTGTGTCGATTCCAAAAAGAAAGACAAAGCCTTACTCACAATGTTGCTCTTTATTCAGGAAAGGGGTTGCCCTATTCCTAGTTGGCAACTTGACTGCAGCTCGGGCTCAAATCTTGTGAACTGGTGTGTATGCAGGCAGCTTCAGTAAACATCTTCTACTTTATGCGGTCCGTATTCGGCGAACGTCACTGTCTAAGTCGACTGCGGGCACAAACTCGGCTGGGTATTACCACGGCTCTGTTTGTGATCGCTCCGTCGAAATAGGTCGGTACGCCGCAAGCGCCAAGGCACTGGAGGCTGGGCTGGGTATTACCACGGCGCTACCGTTCACTGCCTGGTCACTGTCGGTGGCGACTGCGGACACAAACTCGGCTGGGTATTACCACGGCTCTGTTTTTGGTCGCTACGTCGCAGTTCTGTCCTGTCTCAGGGTATAGCTTCGGCTGGGTATTACCACGGCCTTATCTATACCCTGAGTACCAGTCCAAAAAATAAATAAAAAAAAGTAGAAGATATTTACCTTTGCTCCTGTTGCCGGTCGCACACCAATTCCCTCTTCACACTGCTTAGTTGGCCGATTACCTGGCACGACTTTTGGTTGTGCTGCCATGCGGCGTAAATGTTCCTGGGGTCGGGAGTTGAACGTTGGACCTCTGGGGGGTCTGCCCTTGGTTTTAGTGGTGGACTGTGTGCGTTGGGGATTATGTCCAGCTTGGTGGAATCGGGAGCCTCGAGTACTCGGACCGGGAATTTCATCATCCTCGAGGAATATAGTTCGCCTGATTTTTGCCTTTTCATTTCCAAATTGCGGCGAAATTTCCGGCGCGTCTCTTTAAACTTCTTCCACTCGGTATTCATGTTGTGTTGTTTCGTTGCCTTCTGTAATGAGAATGAGAGAACATACAAGACTGTTAATTAGTCCGAATGGTGGTGAAGTACAAGTTCATTCAACTGCGCCTTTCGCACTTAGGCACTTTGGGGTTTGGCAGGCGAGGGTTTCGGTGTAATGGTTCCCATTGTGGGTATCCGGAGTGCCTCATCTTTCAAAAAGGGTGTCCATGGTGGTTTGACCAGTCGTATCCGGTCCTGGTGGGGGGGTAATTGTGTGGTACCAGGCAAGTGCTCATGCCTGTATTACAATTCCCACAGGTTCGGCTCACACCTTGCACTAAATTTTCCTTTCCTAGCGAAAGGCTTCCTCAGCTCTGGTACATTGCCTGCGGAGTCTTGGGCGCCGATCCCCAGACATTTCATCAAGTCCTTCTTGCGTACGGCATATACCCATGATGTTTTCAACATCCTGCCTGTGTGGCGGCGGTACCTAGTAGCTGTACGGCGGCAGCGGCGGCACCTAGTAGCGGTACGGCGACACCTTGAGGCGGTACGGCGGCAGCGGCGGCACCTTTTAGTGGTACGGCGGCAGCGGCGGCACCTTGAGCGGTACGGCGGCACCTTTGAGTGGTACGGCGGCACCTTGAGCGGTACGGCGACAGCGGCGGCACCTGGTAGCGGTGGTGCAGGCGGCAACGGCACTGGCGGTAGTGGTACAGGCGGCAACGGCACTGGCGGCAGTGGTACAGGCGGCAACGGCACTGGCGGCAGTGGTGCAGGCGGTATCCGTAGAGGCGGCAATGGCGGCAGTGGTACAGGCGGCATCCGTAGAGGCGACAACGGCACTGGCGGCAGTGGTGCAGGCGGCATCCGTAGAGGCGGCAACGGCAGTGGTGCAGGCGGTATCCGTAGAGGCGGCAATGGCGCAGGCGGCATCCGTAGAGGCGGCAGCGGCACCAATGGCTGCGGTGTAGGTGGCTGCGGTAGAGGCGGCAGCGGCACCAATGGCTGCGGTAGAGGCGGCAACGCGTTTTCTTCCTTCTGTAACCCTATAAGGGTCCTTGCTCGGGCGCCATTGTAACGACACGTTTTCCTGGTAGCTGAGGTATGCTCAGCGGCGTCCAGGGTCGTGTTGTGTCGTTACAAGTCACATTTATTACTTTCCTCCGAGCTTTTAACATTATTTTGGAGCAAGTGATTTGTTCAATTGGCATGTCAACTGAATTTCAAAACACAAATATCAAACATAAAAAGATATAAAATATAATTTGTCATGTGCACCCCGTAATTTTAATGATAATGCTGTACCATCAGCTGTTAGTTTTTGTTTGTGACAAAAAAATACGGAAGAGGGACTTAGTCCCACTTTACATTGGACGATTTTTGTCGCTGCAATTCTTAGTTTGTTGTAAATAATGTGTGTAAAGAGAATAGGGGAATGGAGGAACTCTACCAACAACAACTAACTAAGAATTGCAGCGACAAAAGTCGTCCAATGTAAATTGGGACTAAGTGACATTAAAAAATCTTAATATCTACTGTTTATATAAGTTTTTTCTTATAAATAAGCTTTTTCTTAAGTTCTATTGTAGTTTGATCGCAATTTGGTATGCTGGGAAAGAACTTTATGAACAAAGTGCACAAATATCACAAATTTAACCAGATTCCTTTAAAAGTGATTTATAATATATTCACTTAATATTTGCAATTAACCCTTTTGTTGAAGAGAACGGATATAGAGTGGCATTCTAAAAACAATGAAAAAAAGCAAGCAGCTATACATACAATACAATACAGCAATTCAGGCACAAAATAAATGAAAAATATTTGTTGGCAAACTTGAAGAATTTGAAAAATTTTATTTAAAACTCTGAAATTATACATTATTTATTATTAAATGAGTAAGTAAATAAGATTGGATTATTTGAGGGCAAACTATAAGCATCGGCTGCAGGGAAATAAGCAGAACTGAAAACAAATTGTTAAGTATTAGTTGCAATTGAAATGTTTGTTAATAATAAAATTATCTTTTTGTTTACAGGCACTTACCTACATAGTTTTGGAAATTACTTGTGTGGCCGATGAAAAATGTTCAAAATTGTACTCTGAATAGTAAGTGTTCCTGAAAATAGAAAGTGAATTACATTCCTATAAAAGAATTTTTTTTATTCTCAGATTTTAGGATAACTAATAAAATATTTTGTTTGTAAAAGGCAAATGGCTGGACAAACACTAATGTAACTGGGCACAAGTTTTGGCTGGAAATAATATATCTAGCGTTTACATATCAAAGAACAGCCCTTTTAAGAGCTGTAAAATACTTTTAAAAAGAGATTAATTAAAACTTTTAAAATTCCTTTTGAGGGCTAAAAGCGAGACAAATGGAAAATGCACAAATTTTTGTTTGACTGATGAAAAATTTGCAGAACCGAATCCAGAGTTCTTATCATTGCCTGAAAATAGAAAATAAGTTACTTTTTTACCGATGCAATAATGAAAATCAGCAGAATTGGACACCTTCTTACTTACACGAACTTTATGGAGCCTAAATACTAAAATATTTCTTCAACTTTGAATGCAGAGGCAGAATATTATCACCTGTGAAAAAATATGCAATCAAGATTTTATCTTCTTGTTTTAGATATTCCGTAGCCCCTAAAAAAGCTTTTGTAAATTTTAAAAGATGATTTTTTTCGACCTTGTCTGGTCTAGATCCATTATGTTTTGCTATAAACAGCATCACCTCTTGTAAGATGTGGCTCTTTACCATGCATAACGGTCTTGAGTAAGGAGAAGCTGATCATGCATATGCATAGGTTCGCTACACTTACTCTTGGATTGTTGAAAGTTACCACTTTTTGAAAATCCTCGATGCCACCCCACCACCATATCAACTTTATATTACTACGTGATTTTAAACCTTAAGGCAATATTTCTTGTGTAAACCTCCAGAACTTATGTTCTATTTCTTTTTATTTTTTTTATTTGAATTTCGTTGTAATTCCTTTAAATATGCGCGTTCATTATTAATAAGGACAGTCTTAAGTGAACCGTGGAATAATAAACAACATAACTATTTTCAACTTTAATCGTTTGTATAGTTTTTACTTGTTTGATGGAATACTAAAATATTACAATTTATATATTCATTCAGTATACATATGTGTGTATGTTAAGAAATTAATGATGTAGATAAGAATTCTTAGAAATTGATTTTAATTAATACAAAAGAAAAAAATACAACACAAAACTTTAAAAATTTTATATAAACATAACATTAGCAATTGATAATTTAAAAATAAAGCAATTGTAAACGTGTGCAATGCAGAGTCAAATGTTATGTATTGTGGCGTAGTCTTATATACATACAATATGTTTGAAGGTGTGATGTTTTGTAAGTGTTGTGACAAGAGTGAGGTGCAAAAGTCATGTAGTAAATTTATGATGAAAAAACAATGATATGATGATAAATAATAATTACTGAATTGTTAAATAAATGAAAGTACTGAACTAATTTGCTTTATTTTATTTATTTGTCACGCATAAAAACTCTTGCTTAAAATTCAGCTCCTATAGTTTAGCATTAAAAAAATCGAAAGTAAATTGACGTATAAAATGCCTCTGGCAATTTCGGTTAAATAAGTTAAAAAATTTACTTTCTGATATCCTAACAGAGTCAATGAAATCTGTGGATGTGTAACTAAATTACACTTCTGGAATTGTTTCTGATAAATAAAAAATAATCTTTTACGATCTTTGTGTTCGAAATTTGGTAAGGAAGCACTACATAAATGTGCTTGGTGTAGTTTATATAAATAAAAGCATTTCTCTCTGAAATTGTCGATTCCTCCCTATCAATACTATTATCATGTATATCTGACTCTTTAACGGAAGGGCAAGAATTTCTTAAAGAATGACAAGACCATCCTAGGAAACTCTAGTTGTTCTGGGGAGCTTTTAAAAACAGCTCTTTCTGCGTGCCTGTTAAATATGTCGAAGAGATTGTTAAAAAATAACAAAAATTCTGCAGTATTCAGAAAAGTTGCTGATTTTGAGGAATTTAATTTGCCTGAAGTTTGCAATGTGCGCATACCTATGGAAACTGTCCGACTTAATACCTGAGCTGCCAATTCTACTCTCATTGCCTGAAAATTATTTGAATAAATGTGCTCCAGAGTAAACTTTGGGACAAATTTGAATCAACATTGAAAAAATGAATAACATCTTTCCATGACATAAGTTTATTATTAAAAACAAAACTTTGTATTCTAAATTCAATAAGCGATTTCCTTTACTTTTTCATAAATGTGGCGAATCGTGCATGAAGTAAATTTTTGGTTATTTATATCAATACGGCATTTGTTCACTAAGTCCTATAACCCTGGAAAAATTTACAAAATTTGCACCTTGATCGCAAACGAAGTGGCAATGTTTTTAAACTATTTATTGCAGTTTAGAGATGGCCTCAAAAACATATTTTTTTAGAACATTCCTTTGCAGCTGACGTGAACAAAAAAATAAGACACTGCTTGCGACCAACTATTGTCACCTATACCACTTGCCATTATAACCACAGCGCTAGTAGCTATTTTTCGTGAACGGTTTTCATCTCCGAAATCCTACAGGCCTGGGGCCTGATTCTGAGAGTTGATAGCGAAATAATTGCGTATCGCAATCAATTCCGATAGTTCGCAATTTTCTAATTCTATGAGTCGAAACGTAACGAATCGTTTTGTGTTTCAGTGTTGTAAAACGGAAGCAAGAAAAAATTTACCCACACTGTAAATTAACATAAACAAGAAACATAAGTTTCGTGAAAAAAAGAAAAAATTATATACAAAATTTTTAAAAACAAATATCAATTGATTAATGGATCCAAGTTTGTTTTGTTTTTCCTCTTCTTCCGATGAAGAAGAATGTAATTTAACACGCATTAGAAAACAAATCCGCATAAGAAGTGATCCCTTAACATTGGCAAACTCAGAGTATTTAAAATATTATATCTTAATAAAAATTTTGATACTTTCTTTTTTACAGATTTGTAAAGCGATTCCGACTAACGAAAGAAGCCTTCAATTATGTTCTAAATGAAATACAATGTTACAATAAACAATTTAACTTTTATTGACATGCATCCTCTTGATTTGTTCTTAAAAACAAAAGAGACAAAAACAAAAATACCCTGTTAAAACTGCGTGTTCTTATGCTTTTGTTATTATGCGATTTCTGGTGCATTTTAAAACATTAATTAGGTTTTATTATTTCTGTTTGTTTTGTTTTTTTTTTGGCGCTAAACGTTTTGCGATAGCTTATTTCCTATCGAGCAAAATAGCGAAGGCTTACGTTCTATAGCTAGATAGCTATCGACTCATAGAATACGTAATTCCGATACACTTTAAGCGATATCGACTGACAGAATACCAAAAGCACTAAATTTCGATTATACGACTATAATTCCGAACGCTATCGACTCTTAGAATCAGGCCCCTGTTATGTCTGCCTTTAAACTTATCATACTCAAGAAAACTTTTCAAAGACATTTCGTCACAAGAAACACTGACATACTTTTCTTTCTCCGTAAAACCGTTCGCACGTACTTTCAGTGCTTCGATGTTCCGTTCAAATTACCCGGACTTTTTGGCCAATGTTTTACAAAACGTTGTAAAATTTGTGCGTCAGGCCAATCTAATAATACTCCTAAGTAACGATAAACTAAAGAAGAAAGAAAATATACCCTTAAAGCAATTAATTTTAAGCCAACGTCAAAGCGTCGGTTTTTAGCTTCACGTGAATGATTTGTTAAACTATTTTCAAGACACACAGACATTGAATTCGATATTTTTGTGGTCAGGTCATTCTTTTTCTTTAATTCAAATTCAAAATTGTCGGTTTTATTCTAATAGTTATTTAATTGCTTAATTGCTTGTCTTTCTGTTAAAAAACGTGACCTATATCGGTCTAACGCAGCTTGCAAAACCTTTATGTTGGAACGAGAGCCCTTTTCACCTTCGATTTCTAAATCAGTCATGAACATTTTTTCATCCTCACTATTTAAACTTACACCATCTAAAAGGGAAATATTATTTGTCACATTATATTAACATTGGCTACATTTACGTTTAGCTCAGTACCCTCACTTTTCGGTAAGAAATTTTGTTGCCAAAGATATATTGGTCCGAAAAATCCCGACTGCGTGCAGAAACGCTTCGTACTTGAATTGACTGACAGCTAAAATACGAAGCAACTCGGCACGTCTAAAAATTAAATAAAGCTATCTGTGTTAAATAAAGTTATGTATATCGTAGTAGCAATTTCAAATATACAACACAAAAACCGTTAAAGTTGTTAACCATCGAAGCGAAGTAGCACTTCAGGTAACAATGCCTATTTAGTTAGGTACCATGCTACATTCTTTAGGAAAGGGATAGGGAAGAGAGGAAACAGGTGGTGAAAGTAGAAGGATAGTCGGAAATTAACTGCCGTATTAAGACAGCGACCAAAGACTATGTCTTCATCGCTGAGCAGCTCCACCGACAGTCAATTTTTTTTGTAGTGAAAAAAACCAAGGTCTTCGTTGAGAATCGAACCCACAGCCCCCATATTGACAAGCTAGTACAGTACCTACTAGCCTACAGGGGCACATATGTACGTTATTATTGGATCTAATTTATTGATTTCGTTCCGCGATTGCGGAAAGCAGTTTTTTTAGGAAGAAAGATTTGAAATTAGTCGTTCCGTTGGTGCCATATTCTTCCGCTGCAGCGGTATCATCTCTGCAGTGGCGGTATTGCCATATTATTGATTCCGCAATGTAGATATTTTTTCTTATTTTGCTTATGTTAAAATTTTGTAAAGAAAAGCTATTTTATATGTGAAAAATATTTTTGTAGGAATTAAAGGTAAAAAAAAGAAACAAATTACATATCGAAAAAATGGTCAATTTACTGAAAAAACCAGGACATTGCTTGTAGTTTTAGCTCACGCGTCCCTGCAGACGTGTAAAAATTCTGGTAAGATTTGGCAATGACACTAAATGGTTCCGGATCGCCGTTAAAAGATGCCGGTGGTTGAAGAAAGGTAAATTCGTTTTTAGAAACATTTCACTGTTCACAGAAAAAAATGCAGTTCCAACTCTTCTTGTTACACAAGAAGCTGGCCAAATAGAAATTAATGGAGAGAGTAGTTCTTCCGAATGTGAAATCGCGACCTTTTAAAATAAACTTTTATCTTAACTACTAAATAAAATAAAATTGAAGTACAAACTAAAAATATTGCAGTATTTGATTTCTTATTTCGTTAGCTTCGCCAATAATATTATCTTCAATGGTACTGGTTATCGTACCAGCTGTTGGCATATCAAATTCTTCGTCCGTAATGTTATAATGAAGTCTAATGTTGTGAAGTGCACAGCAGGGATTAATGATTTCCGCGGTCTTTTCTGGATCCTTATGTAGGCCTCGTTCATTGTTTAAGCATCTAAAAACAGATTTAAGCATTTTCCTATGGTTCTTTAGAATGTACAGCTTTGAACCTAAGTTTTCTTATAGAAGCAACCAGCTCTCTGAAGGGTGTTAACAGGCACGGTTGCAAGGGATATCCATTATCTCCTGAAAAAGTATTTAAAACGTATTAGCAGATCTTGGTTGCTGACAGTTTTTAAATTTAGTTACCTAAAACGAGGTAATTTGTTCTGTTGCTATATTTTGATTGTCGGAAATTTCTCGCAGGGTTCATTTCACATATGTGGGAATCGTGGATATTATTATTTTCTGCTCATGACCACACGTCTGTAATAAATATTCAAATAATAAAAAAAATGTATGCAGAACTATTTAAAAGTTTACTTAAAATCATAATATTGTTACGTTTATACCTATTATAAACGTTTTGTTGTAAGTTTTTTATCGCAAAATAAATGACACCAGATTTTAGTCTTTAATTTAGTTACAAATTTATTTACTTTAACTACACAAAGTTGACACTACAGAACAATTTACTTAAGATGGACGTCTTCACTTCACGAGGTTTATTTTTACAGTGACTAACTATCCACTCAGACGCTGCCCTTTTTATATTTGTCCATTAAAAGTCTAGAAAATGTAAGAATCTTCTACTCCCTTTGTATCACATTTTGTTGTTGCATGTCTGTGTGTATTTTTGTTTTATGCTGATAAGGTTTCTTCTTGGAATTTATTTTGAGATAGTTGTTGTTGTTGTCTTGCGAGTATAAAATTTCTACGCAGTTAGTAAACATAAATTTGTTGCTATCTTGCATGGCATGCAGTTAGTAAACAGCATATCCAATTGCTGTTTTTTGCGTGTATAAAATTTTTACGCATTTTCTAACTAGAAGTTTTGTTGTTGTGCATAAGTTTTTTTAGCAAATTTTGTTTTAAAACTTAAGCAAGACACTTCCGTAACAATATTAATACTATAGTATCCTTTACGATGGAAAAAAGTGGTGTTTATCGTTATTGGGAGCAATAATTTTTACGTGGGTACCATCCACAGCCGTTCACATTTGGAACGGGACATTTTTCATAGAAAGCCATTTTCGCCCTTCTTTCCTAATCTGAATTCATGCTTTTGCTTATCCATTCGCTGCACAACAAATTCTCTAAATTGTTTAATACTTCAGCCAGCACTTTGCAAATTGTTGATTGCGCTATATTGACATTAAAATTCTTGCTAACACTATGCTGACAGCTGCCTTTTGCACAAAATCTTAAGCAAGCCGAAAGTTTAGCTTTTGGAGAAAGTGCTCTTGCCGAACACTTCCTGAACTTGATGCCTCTAGCTCATACAAAATATATTTAAACGCTGCTTTATTAAATTTTTTTTTAAAGCTGTAAATTTAAATATTTATATTTCATTAAACATATACATATGTACTTACATATTTAAATTTCTTAATTTTACTTGCTCCGTATTATTCATCTGCAACACATCTTTAGATTTATCAGCGCCTGGCTGATGACGAAGGGGTTGATATAACAAGGAATGAAAAAATTCCACCATTTATAGTGGACTCCAGTGCAAGTTTTTCTACAACGCTAGGAATGATCAGTGAAATATATCTAAAAAAATGTCCATTGGGACTAAAATAATATCGAGCACCAAATCGCTTTTTGACGAAGCCTTAAAAACGCTTATAGCAAAAGAAATAAGTTTTTACACGCACGATATAAGAGACAGCAAGATTTTTAAGTTGGTGTTATTTGGTCTCCCATGGCAGACGGTTGCTGTCTTAATGGAGGAATGAAACAATATGCAAAACATTATACCGGTAAGTGTAAAAGAAATTGAGACAAATAGATCTTTAGAGAACAACGCACTGTATCAGTGACCGGCAACAGGTCTCCAAGCGTGAAGTAGTGGAAATTCAATACATATTTTTGCAACGTTGCTGTATACTGGAGAAAACCTTTTAAAAGTAATAAAGGTGCCACTCAATGCTCTAAATGTTCGATGTACGGTAATGGTGCAAGAAATTGCAATAGAGCCATTGTGTGTACAGCCTCTTCGTGAAAGCACGACTATTCTGGTAGTATTAATGGTAGTATAGTTTATAAATGTCATAACTGTACTACAAAGAATTTGAAAAATGTAAACTACAGGGCTGATGATCCTAAGTGCCCATGTCGCAAACAAAATTTAGATATTCGTGAGCGATTAACTGCTAATAGCAGATTAACTAGTGCTAAATATAATGCAAATTTCGAAATAGACCACAGTGATTTTCCGCAGCTATCAAAACAGGAACATTATGCTAAGAAGCAGTACCACCATGTCCAAGGAAAAATTTTATTATCTGATGTATGCAGAAACAATACACGCGATAACAACAATGAATTATCCAAAGATAAATTGCTGGAAATAGTTTGAAAAACTTAAAAAGATTTTAAGTTATGATGCTTAAACATGCCATATAACTCCGCTATGCTACACAATATTCATATTATATACTGGAATGTTCAAGGCATAACAACTAAGTCAACAGCTCGAACAAACTCCTAATGACAAAAAATATCGATGTGCTTTTGCTCAACGAGACGTTCTTGAAACCGCATCACAATCACAAAGAAATTCCGCCATCTGATACAGAAGACGTGAGCGTTCTATTAAACTTAAATACGGCGGTTGTAAACAAATTCGGTGTTTCGAAAAGGCAAAATACGTCAAGTGTTGCAGAAATAAGTCTGCCATTGGAACCAAATATATGTCCTCAAGAAACAGATTTGCCACTTCAAAAAAATGCGGTTACAATGGATAGTGAAAATAAAGAAACCAGCACACAGAGCAGTTTTTTCGTAAATATAACATTACGACTACTTCAAAGGCCAAAAAAACAGAAAAAGTACAGAAAAAGTTAGCTTCCGATGTCGCATCTGCTTAGAAGTAATAAAAGAACAAAATAAAGAAACCATAAAGCTTTGAAAGATATTAAGATGGCTATATATACACTTAGTGATGAAAAAAAGAAAAATCTTGGAACAACAGCTGGCAAAAGTCACAACGACGTAATGAAAGTTATTATTGAAAAAGATTGCTCTCAAAGAGTTTTTGAGTTGCGGTAGGATCATTTACCTACACTTAAAACACTGGCCTGTGATACATACATACTTACTACCTGAATTTCCAACAAAATGAATTGCGATAATTTTTTTTTTAATTTTTATTTACATATACATATTAGATAAATATATAAAATATAATTGAATTACAAATTCTATAGTATTTGCTTTCTTATTTCATTTGCTTCCCCAGTGAAATCAAATCATCTTCAACAAGATCGTTAATTGGATCTTTTTCAGATAAGGGAAAATTAAGTTCCTCGTCCATAATATTGTATTGTAGTCTAATGTTGTGAAGTGCACAGCAAATATTTATGATCTTTGCAGACTTTTCAGGATCGTAATGTAATCGCCGTTCATTATTAAGGCACCTAAAAATAGATTTGAGCACTCTAATAGTTCGTATAACAATAATTCTGCCTTTAGAATGTGCGGTATTAAATCTGATTTTGTTGGGAGAATTAACTGGCTTTATGCAAGGTATTAAGATACCCCTAAAACAATTTTTAAAATTTGTTTACACAATTTCGGTGCTGAGAATTTTTTAATTTTCTTGCCCAAACGGAGACAATTTCTTCTATTACTATGTTTTAATTGAAGGAATGTTTTTGTAGCGTTCATTTACCAAATGTGGGAATCATGGCAACTTCCAGGATATTGTGAAGACACATACTGTATTTTCTGTTCGTGATCACATATCTTCATTTACACAATTATAAAGAAATAAACAAGCCAAGTTAATAAAAATTTGCTTACAATCATAACATTAATGATGTAGTATCCCTTAAGATTAAAATAAAAGGTGTTTATTGCAATTCTGAGCAATAATTTTTACATGAGTACCATCGACGGCCATTACAAAATTTGGAATACTACATTTTTAATGGAAAGTCATTCTAACTGTTCTTTTCTCGTGTGCATTCATACTCATGGATATGTATTTTGCTCCAAAACAAATTTTCTAACTTGCTCAATTATTCATCCAGTACTTTAGAAAACGTTCATTGGGCCATGTTCACATTAAAATCCTTACCATTATGCTGATGCTGCCCTGTGCAAAAATCTCAAAAAAGTGCAAAGAGCCAACGACCTCTTTCTGAGCATGTAGTTTCTAACTCAGAGAAATGTATTTAAACGCTACCTTGTTTAATCGAACATTTTTTTTTAGCTGTAAAAGTAAGCATAGCTTTCATTTAGCAGGATTCCGGTTCTAATTTGATTATTTCAACTTACTCTCTTCGTTCATCTGCAACATATCTCCAGATTCTCTTCTTTGCAATCGGATGTATAAAGAATCACTGTCACTACTATCCTTAATATTGATCTTTTCCAACATTGGCTTATAATCACTTAAAACAGGGATGTTCAATTAAGTTTAGGGAAAGAGAATACGGCAGGAATGAATAATTGCAATTTTCCGTTCAATTTTTCTTTCCGCGCGGAATCAATAATACCACCCATTTATTATACTTGTGATAAAGCTATAAAGTGTGGACGTGCAGAAGATTTTAACTGAACATAAAAAATAAGTTGCTACTGTATAGAATGTGTAGTCGTCTTATACTGACTTTGGCAAGTCAGCAAGTTTGGCGTCATAAAACTGCTAAAAACCATGCAAAAAAGCTTCAAATTATACAGAACAAAAATTTATAAATAATATATAGTCTCCTCACTAGGTTTCATACAGACTTACTGTACAACAGATCAAATCACAAGAAAATAAGCTTCTTTGCTAATGGTCTGACGATGTCATTTGCTAAAAGATGCACACTGTCTAATTATGAATCAATAAGAAATTTACTAGGCAATCACTGAGACTGTTTTGCTAAAAAGAGCTTAGGCAGTGTTATTTTAACGTTTTTAAAGCTTGTAAGGGGTTTTTAAGATAAATTTTCCTTTTCGGTAGTAATAGTTTCTTTATTCAATTAATAGATTTAATTGCTATAGTACTATTAAATAAGACCTCATAACCCTGCCCTGTTCCTTATTAGCCCATAAATGCTTTGTGAATAAAAATATTTTAATTTAAAAAATAAATGATTTCCGTATCCCCAAAATTACCATAATAATCTGTGCCTTTTACCAACTCAACGTGTTCCTTCAGTTTTACGTACATAAATGAATTTCAAATTTAATATTTGTTTTCTTACCAATTACCTCCCTGATCATAAACCTCAAACAAGCGAAAAAAATGTGACAAAAATTCAATTTATTGAAAATTAATTTAACTTCAAAAAACTAATTTAATAATTAAATAAAGGGGGAAAGAAGAACGCTTTTTTTTAAAGAATACATTTTTAATCTTATTAGTTCACAATATAATATACATACATATTTTCTTTTTGTTATTTCTAAATTTCCATCCATTTAAAATGAAAAGTGAAGCAAAAATTTTTGTTATTCCATGTGTGTATGTATGTATGTATTTTATATGAACAAAGGCAGAAGCAAGAAAGAAATTCGTACATCCAGCACACATTTACGCTTTAATTGGTTTACCACCAAATTTAATCTGAAAATGGGCATAAATTTTAATAAAAAGGGAAACAAAAAATAAAGACATATGTATATATATATATATATATATATATATATATCTTTATTTATATATATATATATATATATATATATATATATATATATATATATATATATATATATATATATATATATATATATATATATATATATATATATATATATATGTAGGATATTGTACTAAAGTCAGTCAGTCGTTAAGTAGCCGTCAAGAGAAGAAGGTCGTTGAAAGTCGAAACAGTTGTGAAAATTAAAAGTTGAAATAACCTTCTTATATATTTTTATTATTATTATCTTTACTTATTTGTTCTTTTAAAAATTAAATAAATAAACCTTTACTACATTTGGGGGCTCCTCCAGTGCCAAAAAAAAAAATTAACGAGATCACGTGTGACTTTTGTGTGTATTAGAGTAGAAAGTTCAAAACTTATTAAATAAAATGTAAAACAAAGAGCAAAGAACGTTTGAGTATTATAATCTTGATACCAAAAAAAAAGTTGATTAATGCATATTAATAATTAATTAATACTTTATAATGAACTGTAAGAAAAATAAATGCATAAACTCTTAAAAAAAAATAAACAATTATAACGGTGTTAAATAACAAAATTATAAGTGATCAAAAACGCAAACGGTATTTTAAAAATATGTACAGACATTAATATATAATATATACTACATGTACATAAATGCTATATAAAATTAAACAGAACTAAGTCAAGTTCAAGGTCAAGGGCAAAAGAAAAAGGAGTACAGTGAAGAAGTAGAGAGAATTGAAACAGTGCCTGTAAAGGGAAAGAATGTATAAAGTAAAAGTGTTATAAAAAGCTTTTATACTCTTAGAATTTCAAAATAAGAAACTTTCCCAACAAAACTTGTCTTTATATGTCTCCAAATACTCTATGAGTATGGAAGATGAAGAAAAAAACAAAGTGCAAGCAAGTGTTTCATCTAAAACAAGATCGGGTAAATGTAAAATTTTAGAAACGAAAGAAACAAAGGACTATTCAAAATCAAGTGTTCAAAACGATAAAGTATTTAAAGGTATAAGTGATAACGAAAATATAAATACTAAAGAAACAATGTCAGAAAAGGAAAATTTAAAACTAGATGTTGAACAGTTGGCCGTGGAAAGAATAATTCCGTTTTTTTAAGGTGATAGTGGTATGCCAATTAAAATGTGGATAAAAAACTTTGAAGATAGTGCAAATGCTTACGGTTGGAATGAAATACAAAAATTTGTCTTTGCGCGGAATAAAATGAGAAAATCTGCAGATTTATTCCTACAATCAGTGTCGGTTTTTGATTTTACAACTCTTAAAGAAATACTGCTAGATGAATTTCATAAAGAGTATTCAAGTGCAGAAATTCATTCGCAACTTCGTGTCCGAAAAAAGTTTGATACTGAAAGTATGCATGAATACATACTACATATGCGGCGAATTGCTTCCTTCGGTGAAGTAGATGAACGTTCGGTAATTCGATATATTGTTGACGGAATAAAAGGAAAACGCGAAAATAAAATAAATTTGTATAGTGCAAAAAACTTTAAAGAACTTAGAGAACAATATGATCTATACGAAAGCATTTTTCGGGATAAAAATGAAAGTCAAAACCACTACAAGATTAACAAAAATAGAAACAACACCAGAACAGATCATTGTTTCAATTGTGGATCTCAGGATCACAAACGTAGTTCTTGCCCTCTGGAAGGCCCAAAATGCTTTAGGTGCAATCAAACTGGCCACATAGCAAAAGATTGCAAAAAGTTAGCAAGTGATAAAGTAAATTGTACAGTAAGAAAAACAAGTTTTAAAAAAATAATAATTGATGGAAAAGAATTTGATTGTTTAATAGACAGTGGTGCCGAGATTTCGTTAATAAAAGAAAACATTTTTACAAAGAACTTTAAAAAAGACATTCAAAATCATCAAAGACAAATAATCGGATTCGGTGGTGCAGTTACAACACCAATTGGCACTATAAGTGTAAATTCTAAGTTCGATGGAATATGTTTAAAGCATAACCTTGTGGTTGTACCAGTCGATGCTATCGGTTATGATGTTATTGTCGGGTTTGATATTTTAAAAAAAATTCGTTACACATTTGATGAGAAGGGTTTTACGTTTAACTCTTTAATAAAGCCCGAGTTAGAAGAAGAAATCGAAAAAGTGATGAACATAAGTGTTAACGATGAATCGTGTGTTGAGGCGCCAGTTGCTTATAAAAGACAAATCGAAGAAATGAAGAATAATTATTCGCCGGTACGTACCGTAGCAAACCACATAAAAATGAAAATAGTGTTAGAAAAAGAAGATCCAATTTATTCGTCTCCAAGTCGCTTACCTCCCCCAGAACAAAAAATTGTAGACGAACAAGTAAAAACATGGCTACAACAGGGTATTATACGAAAGTCGGTATCCCAATATTGCAGCCGAGTTGTTTTAGCAGACAAAAAAGACGGCTCGAAACGAATGTGCATTGATTATAGGCGATTAAATAAAGTTTGTTTTAAGGATCGTTTCCCAGTTGTCCATATGGAAGACTTGATTGATTCTTTGTCCGGTGCATCAATTTTCAGTGTGCTAGATATAAAAAACGCATTTCTACATGTCCCAATTGAAGAGGAAAGCAAAAAATTTACAGCGTTTGTAACAAAACAAGGAATATTTGAATTTAACTTCGCTCCATTTGGATTTTGCAACTCACCGGCTGTTTTCATACGTTTTATAAACACAATTTTTTTCAACTTAGTAAATGAAGGTATAATGCAGATTTATATGGACGATATTATTGTGTATTCTGTTAATGAAGAGACTGGTATACATTACTTGGAAAAAGTTCTTTTTGTTGCTGCTCAAAATAATTTGCAAATAAACTGGAAAAAATGTAAGTTTTTACAAAGAAAAGTAATTTTTTTGGGAATGGTTATAGAGGAAGGGAACGTAGAACCTAGCGAGGGGAAACTTAAAGCAATAAAAAATTTTCCAGAACCATGTAATGTTAAAGGAGTACAAGCGTTTCTCGGTCTTACTGGATTTTTTAGAAAATTTATTGCAAATTACTCAGTTATTGCTAGACCTTTAACCAACCTGCTGAAGAAAGATGCAAAATTTGTTATTAATGATGAAGCTAGAGCAGCCATAAGTATATTAAAAAACACGTTAGTAAGTCAACCAGTTTTAAAAATATTTTCGAGAGAAGCGAAGACTGAGTTACATACAGATGCTTCGAAATTGGGGTTTGGAGCTATCCTCATTCAACAATTTGATGAGAAGTGGTATCCCGTTCATTATTATAGTAAAAAGACAACCGAATGTAAATCGAGATTGCATAGCTATCATTTGGAAATAAAAGCAGCATATTTGGCCATGAAGAAATTACGACACTATCTTTTGGGTATGAAATTTGATTTAGTAACAGACTGTTTAGCCTTTAAGCAAACAAGTGGCAAGAGTGAGATAATACCTTCGATTTCCAGATACATAATTTATATGCAAGAGTTCGATTACGAACTAAAACATCGAAAAGGAGATCGCATGCAACATGTTGATGCACTAAGTCGAAACGCGGTTAACGTTGTTAGCTTGGAGTTAGAATTAAAATGTCGTTTACGAAAAGCACAAGGCAGTGATAAAGCGTTAAAATCTATAATCGAAATTTTGAAAATTCGTCCTTACGATAATTACAAACTAATAGGAGGTGTATTATGTAAATCCATTGAGGGACAAGACGTTTTTGTTGTTCCACGTCATATGGAAAAAGAAATTATTACTAAAGCACACGAGAACGGCCATTTTGGTACTCTCAAGACCGTTCACCTAATAAAGCAACACTACTTTATTCCGCACGTAGAAAACAAAGTCAACAAAATCATACAAAATTGCATAAAATGTATTCTTTTTAACAAAAAACAAGGAAAACTCGAAGGTTTTTTACAATGTATCGATAAAGGTGATCAGCCGTTGAATACTATCCACATCGACCACTTAGGGCCGATGGATGCTACCTCCAAGATGTATAAGTATATTTTTGCGGTTGTAGATGGTTTCAGCAAGTTTGTTTGGCTCTACCCTACTAAGTCTACAAATGCAGAAGAAGTGTTAAACAAACTTGAATCGTGGCGTTCGACTTTTGGGGACCCACAACGTATAATTAGTGATAGAGGAACAGCTTTCACATCCAAAATATTTCAAGAGTTTTGTGTCGAAAATAATATTCAGCAGATTAAAATAACAACAGGTGTACCGAGAGGCAACGGCCAAGTAGAACGCGTGAACAGGACAATTATTACAGTGATTTCCAAGCTATCATCGGAAAAACCTGAGCAATGGTATAAACATATCAATACGGTGCAAAAAGCAATTAATAGTAGCTTTCACAGATCAGTAGGCCGCTCACCATTTGAAGTACTATTCGGCATAAAAATAAAGAATAATAGTGACAGTAACGTAGTCCAAATCCTTGAAGAGGAGCTAATTAACGACTTTGATAGAGAGCGAGATGAACTAAGATTTGCAGCAAAACATCAAATTGAAAAAGTTCAAGCAGAGTACAAAAGAAACTTTGATTGAAAGAGAAAGCAGAATATTGGATACAAAGTCGGTGATTTAGTGGCTATTAAAAGGACACAATTTATAGCCGGTAGGAAACTTGCTAACGAATACCTAGGGCCATATGAAATTACAAAGCTTAAACGGAATGGACGTTACGAGGTTAAAAAAGCAGCATCATTTGAGGGGCCGAATTCTACGACCACTAGCAATGATCATATGAAATTGTGGCATTATGCAGAGGTGGATAATGAAGATTACAGTCTATCCGAGGTAGATGAGTAGTCGGATGGCCGGATGTAGGATATTGTACTAAAGTACTAAAGTCAGTCAGTCGTTAAGTAGCCGTCAAGAGAAGAAGGTCGTTGAAAGTCGAAACAGTTGTGAAAATTAAAAGTTGAAATAACCTTCTTATATATTTTTATTATTATTATCTTTACTTATTTGTTCTTTTAAAAATTAAATAAATAAACCTTTACTACATATATATATATATATATATATATATGTCTATATACGTACCACTAGAATAAGATTCGTTCCGATAGCTCGCATCGGTTCCATCAGAAAAATATGGACAACGGTTTACTACTGAAATAAGTCAAAAATTAAATTTCATATAATAATTATAGTTATTTGACTTTTTTTAATATTTTTTAGTATTTTATTATTAAGCACTAGGTCATTATTTAATAAATAATTTTAAAACTTGTATTTTTTTTTTATTATTTTTCAATATTTCGGCAAACCATTGGTTGGCATCATCAGGATAAACAAAACAAAGCAAACAAAAATAATAAAAACTACAGATTGAAAAAATTGTTTATATCTTTACATACATACAAACAAATTTTCAATATTAAAAAAATTTTCAAATCAATTTTGAAAATAACAAATTTACAAAACAATATTATTTTACACATGTATTCAAAAACATAAATTTAATGACCAAACATTACAAAAAATTAAAGTATTAATTATTAATATTATGCAGATACAGAGTTTGTTTTTTAATTTTATGCACTAAATGTCTATAATTTTGTGAAACATTCTCCGTATCTGCTTTAAAATTTATTCCTTTGGTTAATGGTACTTTAATTATTTGTAACATTTCTAACATATAACGACGTTTATAATAATTCTCTAAATTTTAAATTGAAACATTTTCAAAGTTAGGATAGTGATAAATTTTAGAACAATGCGAAGATAATGCTGTTTTTTGTAAACTAATATTTTTGGTCTGACCTATGTCCTGCGATTCTAGATTTCAATTTATTTTTTGTTCCTGATCCTGATGTTGCCAACCAATGGTTTGGCAAAATATTGAAAAATAATAAAAAATAAAGTTATTTATAATTATCCGGAATCTTTTTCAATATAAGCGCAATTTTATTTCGTGCTTGATTCCTTTTAAATAAATATTTCATGATATTCTCATAAAATATTTATTACAAAAATTTTTATTTAAAAATAAACATTTTATGATATTCTCATAAAACATTTATCTAAATAAAAATAAAAAATAAATATGAAATGTATTGTAATGGGGGAGATCATATCCATATTGCAATTTCGCTATTGCTCACATAGCTCATCAGTGAAATTTACCCCAATATTGTATTGAAAAAACCTAAGAGTCTTATATCCATAGCCAAACTGATTTTAGGTTTTTTCAATACAATATTGGGGTAAAATTTACTGTTGAGCTATGTGAGCAATAGCGAAATTGCAATATGGATATGATCTCCCCCATTACAATACATTTCATATTTATTTTTATTTAGATAAATGTTTTATGAGAATATCATAAAATGTTTATTTTTAAATACAAATTTTTGTAATAAATATTGTTACGTTTATACCTTTTATAAACGTTTTTTGTTGTGAGTTCTTTATTGCAAAATGATTAACACCAGTTTTTAAATTTATAACAATTTTATTTACTTTAAACTACACAAAGTTGGCACTACTTTACAATTCACTTAAACACGCACGTCTTTACACTATGAGGTTTAATTTACACTAATTGATTATCCACTCAAACGCTTCCCCTATTTATACTTGTCTAATTAGATTCTAGAAGTTGTAAGAATTTTCTACTCTCCTTGTGCGTGTATTTTGTTGTTGTAGGTTGTTTATTCATTTTATATGCGCCTGCTTGCCTGTGTGTATAGTTGTTTTTGTTTGTATGCTGATAAGGTTTCTGCCTGGGATTTATTTCAATACATTTGTTGTTGCTTTTATAAAAAAGGGTTTCTTAGAAAACTACGCCGATGATAAATACTGTATATTTGTTGTTGCAAAATTAGTTTTTGTCTTGCGCGTTTAAATGATAACAGCATGCCAGGTAGTTAGATCCCTTTCAGACAGGCAAATTTTACTTTGCAAAGTTTTGATTTTATGTGAGAGCGAGGGAGAAAGCATGATTGAGAGTACAGACTTTAATATACTCGCAAAGTTGCTTTGTTTTTCTTTCGTCGCTTATACACAGTTGTACTTATACACAGATTACATTACAGATTACATTGACTAAAACAAAATTTGTAAAAGAAAACTTTTTGTGTTTGAACACCAAAGAAAGTTTAAAAGAAAATTAAAAAAACTTTGTCAAAGTAAAATTTGCCTGTCTGAAAGGGGTCCATAAAGTTAAGTGCAGCGCGAATTAACTATAACTATTGTACTTTGATTAAAAAAAAAAAACACAAGTTTTTCTTTATTTATCTTTCTTTATTCAATTTTTTATTAATTTATCTGCTCTGGCCAGAGAAACAAGACTGACTTAAAACTATTACATTTTGTGTTTTTATTAATTGTGATACATTTTTGATAATTGCATTTTCGTAAAGGGAACGGAAATGCAATAAATGCAAATTTGACAATATTTTTAAAAATTGATTACTTTCTTTTTTCAAACAGTTAATTGGTTCAAACAGTTGCAGTTCTCGTAGTTGCGACCGATAAATAGCTTTCAAAATATCAAATTTAATATTGCATGGAAATGCAATAAATGCGAATTTAACAATATTAATAAAATATTATTATTTTCTTTCTTTTAAGTTAATTTTTGAGACGGTTGCTATTCTTGAAACTGTGACCGTTAAATAGCTTTTGCTATAAATTCGTCAATTGGGTCTTTCTTAATGTATGTGTTTGTGTTTGTATATGTAATTCGCGCTGTACCGACCTTAATAAAACCTAAACTCGATAAAAGCTTAAGATGTTATCTATTGACTGAAAAAAGAACTTCTAAAAAACCTTTGTTAGTTATAAAGTTACACGAGTTTTGGTCAATGTAATACGATTCTGAGCCACTGTGCGATGGTAAAAACTTGTGGAGGTCGAAAATGAGCAGACATGAAAAATCGTGTAAAAACCTTAAAAACTCTGTGATTATTTACGATAATTTACTGTCTATCTATAATTTGTAACTCGTTTATGAAGCACCAATCCGAATTGCAAAATGGAAATTGGGCAAAAAATTCCAACGACAAAGCTGAAGAGTTTGCCTATCACCCGGAGGCGGTTTTTGTCCCAAATGTAGCAGACTCTTGTATAACGCCAACGACTGCTCAAGAACGCGTGTTTTTCGCCTGCCTGCGCAAAAAGCAGTTATTAGTGAACTGAAGACAAAAAAATCTCTCGGTAGCTACAAAATCACCAACACAATGATTATCAACCTGTCAAATTCGGCTCTGAGAACTGTTATATTTATTTTTAATTCTATGTTAAGGACTGGTTACTTTCCATCGTCTTGAAAACAGTCGAAAATAGTTATGATCCCCAAGCCTGGCAAAGACGTTACGCAAGTATCATCTTATCGTCCAATTAGCTTATTGCCTGTTGTCTCCAGAGTATTTGAAAGGCTACTTCTGAAATCTTTAGTACCATATATTGATTCAACAAACTTAATCCCCAATCACCAATTTGGTTTCGGGAAAAACACAGCACCATCGAATAAGTGCATAGAATTACGAATTTAGTTCATGGGGCTTTTGAAAGTAAGCAGTACTGCTCTGCGCTCTTTATTGACATTTCGCAAGCGTTCGGACAAAGTCTGGCACAAAGGACTTGTGTATAAAAAAACACTGCTTCCCGTAAACGTTCACAAACTGCTCACAAGCTATTTAGCAAATAGATCATTTGTGGTAAAATCAAAAAGTAGATATTCATCGATCAAAAGAATTTCAGCTGGTGTCCCGCAGGGCCATTCCTATACTTATTGTATACCGTGGATTTGACCACAAGTCCGCTCACACACATATCCACATTTGCTGATGACACACCGTTTTTAAGTATCAATAAACGCCCAGAGGTAGCATCTCAACAAATTTAAACCCACATTGCTGATTTCTAGAAATGGCTGCAAAAGTGGAAAATAAAGCGTTCACATAACCTTTACGTTAAGACAGATAAATCCACCCACCCATTTTAATAAATGGAGTAAAAATTCCAGAGCAGAGCCAAGTTAGGTACTTGGGAATACACCTCGACCGACGTCTTACGTGGGTCCACCATATTGCTGCCAAAACTATACAACTAAAAATTAAAACCACCTAGCTTTATTGGCTAATTGTGTTACACTCTTTATTCAATTTAAAACTCAAAGTACTCCTATATAAAGCAGCTTTAAAATCAATATGGCATTATGGTATCCAGTTATGGGGTTCTGCATCCGCATCAAATGTTGAAAAGCTACAAAGAAGACAGTCAAAGATCTTGAGAATGATTACGTGCCCTCCTTGGTATATACGAAATTATAATATCCACAAGGATCTCAATATTCCTACCATCCGAGAAGAGATTAAAAAGTCGTGCACGAGCTACATGGTAAAGTAACTGATCATCCCAATCTACTTGCGAGGGACTTACTTTTATTTGAGGGCCATAGGCGCCTCAAAAGGGTGCAAACTTTTGACTTGGCAGGATATTTTTTTTCTCTCGAACTAAACGTTGAGTGCTGCAGTGGCAGCATTTTATTTTTACAAAAACAAAAAATTATAACAATTTGAAAAGAAAAATTTTGAAAACATTTGACAAAACATATAAAATAATTTTCTTTATACATACAAACATACAAAAATTAAAATTTCAAAAATTTAAACATACAAAAACAAGGAAACGGAAATTAATTAACAAATTCTTTCTTATGAAATAATTATAACAAATTATGTGTCTTTTGTATTAAGTACCTATAATTCTGCGCTAAACTGTCTGTGTCTGTTTTGAAATTTATTCTCCTTACATTTGGTACCATTTGGTACATTAACAATTTTTTATCATTTCTAACATATAATGTCTCTTATAGTTTTTTTTTATATCTAATATTGATGCCTCATCAAACTTTGGATATAATTATACATACAGGCGCATATACATCGAATAAACAACATACAACAACAAAATGCGATACAAAGGGAGTAGAAGATTCTTAAATCTTCTAGACTTTAAATGGACAAGTATAAATAGGGAAACGTCTGAGTGGATAATCAATCAGTCTAAAATTAAACCTCATCAAGTAAAGACGTGTGTTAGGTCACCGTATAATAATATAACATATTTTTTATAATATTCTTTAATTTGAATTGTTGTTTGATTTATTTTGCCCACTGTACTTTTGTTTGTGAACCGTTGGTTTTTGTTTGTAATATTTTTTTTTTTCCATTTAAATACTTCTTACATGCAGTTAATTTGTTGTTCTCTTTTTTTATTATTATTCTTTGATTTGGTTTGTTCTAAAATTGTTTTTATTGGAAGTGATAAGCAAATATTACAACAACAACGGTGAGACTTTCTGGGCATACATGTTTACATGTACAGCATTTTAGACTTAAAGATGAAATTGTTGAAGAAAGTGGATGATGATTGTAAAATTGAAATTCAAGCGGGCAACATCGTTTATTTTGTTCATTCGAGAGTCAAAGAAATCACTGCCTAGTAACTTTTCAGTGACAATATAGACAACAATTAAATAAACCTAATTGCTCTATATTGTTGCCGGTGAAGAAAACGCTCTTCATCGTACAACGTGCATTTTAAGTAAATTGCTTTGAAATGTCAACTTTGTGTAGTTAATCTAAATAAAAGGTATAAACGTAACAATATAAATAAACACAAAATTGCTTTCATAATTAACTTACCATCTATTTTGATCACATCTAGATCATGCGTTGTGGGAAAATCAAACCTTTTAATATCCTAAAATGAAGGAATATGGAAATATGTAATATATACAGTTAAAATAAAGCAGAATAAATTAAAAATATAAAACTTTTGCTTAAAAGTTAAAACTTTTACATCATATATCATATCGTTGTCTTAACATGCAAACCTGCTATATCCACTTTTTAGGCAAAGTGAGGTTTTGATGCCGTTCGGCAGAGAATGGGATGACGAATCTACCAACGTATAATTTTTCTTCAATTGGAGTTTCAAAGTATGTAAAAAGGTCTGATGAGAAAAACTGCTAAATCCACAGATAGAAAAATTTTTGTAAGAAAACTGCTAAATCCATAACATTGTTAATTAAAAACTCCAAATCAGCTGTTTTTTATTGTAATATGGGCAACACTCTAGTGAATTGTCAGTTTAATTTAAAAACTTAATTTTTCTTAGACACCGTTGAATTTAGGCGAAAAAAAATATTTTATTTTTCGTGATTTTTCTGGTGAAGACTTAATTCTTTTAAATTCGGTTCAATTTGTGTGAATTAGTGGAACATTTTTCAAAAAAAAAGGGTAAGTACATATGTATGTTTCTTTGACTTAGTGGGCGTTATTTAATTCAGTTTAGACGAAAAATTATGAAGAAACGGAGTTTTATTATAATAGTTTTGACTTGAAACTTACTGTTGCAGATGTCAGATATTCCAGATGAACGGGGTTCTGCCATTTTAATTTCACCAATAACAAGTGATTATGAAGATCTGACAACTGCCAATAGTGGACTAACGGGTTTAGTTCCTTATGACATAAATTCAGAGTTTGCGAGCATATGGGTGATTTTAATTGAAAAGGTTGTATTGCCGAAAGTGGATTCCTCGGAGACACCTCAAATAATATTTTACAGTGATGGATGTAATTACCAGAATAGAAATTGTGTGATGTCTAATGCTTTGTTATCTACGGCCATAAACAGCAAAATTATTATTGAGCAAAAGTTTCTAGAAGTAGGCCATACTCAAATGGAAGCTGACTGTATTCATTCCACCATCGAGCGGGCACTAAAGAATAAAGACATTTATGTTCCTGCAGATTATGTTGGAGTCTGTAAATCAGCTATGAAAGGACCAAGGCCATACAATGTAAGTTACCTAAACTAGTCGTTTTTCAAAAAATTTGATGCTGTGCAATTCTTCAAAAGTATCCGACCTGGGCGCAACAAAGGTGATGCGAAAGTCACTGATATTCGTGCATTACAATATAACCCAAATGGTGAAATACTTTTTAAGTTAAGATATGCTGAGGAGTGGCAACAGTTGCCTCAAAGAAAATCATCCCAAATAGTTCCCAAATCCTTTTCTCAGCTTCCAAGCCTCTACGAAAATCGAAGAAAGATCAGTCAAAAAGTTTGAGGACTTACAACATTTAAAGAGGTCACTTCCCGAAGATTACCGTTCCTTTTATGATAACTTACCTCATGAATAAATTTAAAAATACATAACAGCGAGCTTCTATAAAGAGCTACAATTATTTTATTATTCTTAATTTTTAGTGTTATTACATGGATTGTTGTAATAAAACGTACTTTTGAAATTAAAAAAAAAAACCTGCTATATCCACCATAATATTTTAAATCGATGTAAGAAAAGCTACTAAGTTACAAAATCGGTTATAACTCCGTAATTACCATATTTATTTTTATAGATTGAAGTCATGGATGTAGAATACCATAAAATAAACCAACTATATTTTTGTTTTTCTTCTATAGTTGCAAATATGATATATAGGAAGTTTTTTGTCTCTCCTGTAAAATTTACGGAAAGGGAGTTAGCAGGTTTGCATGTTAAGACGACGATATATCATATTATAGTGATGACAATATTAAGATTTTTGTGTATATTGTCTTTAGATGTGTATTTCTTCCTACATGAATTATAGTGATTTTAATAAACATTTATTTGCTTGTGTGGCATACAATGGGAAGAATTAAGCTATAAAACGAAAACCCTTGAGATGTCTTAAAAATAACGCCAATAATCATATAAAAATGTTTCAATGCAAATTGAAAAATTACTGTCGTATATCGCAGCAACCACATGTAATATGTTATTAATATGCATCGCTGAGCAAAAATGGTTAGGTTGGAATAGTGCGTATATTCGTGCATTTGTTGCAAGACTACTTTCTTGTTTTTCGTATAAGAAAAGATGATTAGGGGAGCTGTTTAAAAGAACAGCCGTAATGATCCCTTTTAAATATTTAGGGGAAGATCAATGGTATTTTGGTTTTTGCTCTGCCATGAAATTGGTGCACCAGCGATAAAAAATGTAAACCGGTATAGGATTTCCGGTCAACGAAATTTACGCCCCAATCAGCGTCAACAAAACCTTTTAATTTTTCTCGAGTTTGAACGTAATTAAGTTCAACATGGGGATTTTGGTTAAACTGTGCCAGTTTGCACACTGAATGCATGATGCCTGGACGTGTACAGATACTCAAATATGTCAAAGAACCAATGGGCAGACTGATATTTCTTCTGGTCTACCAATACACAATTGGAACCACTACCGCATTTCTCGAATTTCATGCCAGGGTCTAACGGTGTAGTACAGCTTCTGCATTCTGACATACCAAAGTCTTTAAGTAAATTGCGAATTAGCTGCACCTGTGATATTTGGATGGCTTCTCTGTTCCTACAAATTTCCATACCCAGGAACTGATCAATGAGGCCTTTGTCTACCTCATCAAATTTTTGGCTAATATGATGCTTTATTTTTTCAATACGGTTTAGACTTGAACATGCAGGAAGTATGTCGTCGACATAAGACTGCAAGTATGTCTACCTCCTCTTCCGGAATGTTTTGAATATTGATCCCCATCGCACTTCACAAAATTAAGTTTTGTAAGTGCAATATCAAGCTGCTCGTTCCATTTTCGTCTAGATTGTTCAAGTCCATACAGAGCATTGTTCAGTTTGCATTTGTAATATCAACAAAACCTTCCGGTTGCACCATAAAGATTTCTTCGTCTAACTTGCCGTTTAAATACGCCGTTGCCACGTCCATAGTATGCACGGACACATCAAATGCTGCAATAGCCAGAATTAACAGAATTGACAGGTGAAAATATTTCTTGAAAGTCTATGCCATATCTTTGGCTGCACCCTTTCGCTACGAATCGTGCCTTATAACGTACAATAACACCACTTTTGTCATGTTTTGTATTGAAACCCCATTTTGATTTGATAGGTTTGTGGTCTTTCGGTAAATCAACAAGAGACCAAGTTGAATTCTGAATCAAGGACTGGTATTCAGATTGCATGGCATCTTTCCCCTTCTCAGATTCTGCGCTTTGCAATGCATCTTTAACGGTTAAAGGATTTTCTAATTTCATAAAATTTACCTGTGACTTCGTTGTTTTTCTTGGTCGAAGATTCATCTGAGATCTGGTTACCTCTTCGGCTTTGTTGTTAATATCTGCTACACTGCTCGAACTATTGTTGACTGCAACATCACTTACAACGTTTTGCTCAGACAATTTTACAGGACTTTCAGCGCTATCAGCATAACAATAACTATCATTTGATTCATCTTTGATGTTGTCGATAGCCTTATCAAACACATAACCATCATCAGATATATTTGCAACTGACGCTGTGTATCGATCATCTTTTAAAAATTTAATATCGCGCGATGTTGTCTTCTTTATAATTTAAAGAAAGCACACTTTTAAGTTTAAATTATTTATTTTATTTTTTCCAACTTTTACTTTCTAGTGCCAATTTTATATTAATCCTTATTCTTTATGTTCGTCTGCTTAAATACTATTTTCCTATCTCTTATTTTCTATGTTAGTATCCTACTTTGTATCTTACTAATTATTTTATTGTTTTATTACTTTATTGCTTTATGTCTTATTCTCTATATTATTATCTATATTACTTTATTACTATATTACTTATATTTATTTGTGTATGTTAGTTGTTGTTGTTGGTATTATAGGTGTATTTGGTGTTGTAACTCGCGCAATTAGAACTGTTCGACTCATAGGATCATACATCCTATATGCCTTTGCATTGCTCGCGTAGCCTACCATGAAACATTTCTTCCCTTTGGGGGCAAACTTTGATTTTTTTACCATTTGTCCAGCACAATGGCTTTTCGCCCAAAAAATTCAATATAAGACACTGCCGGCTTGTAACCATGCCATGCTTCATAAGATGTATTGTTTTGCAATATTTTTGTAGGTGAACGATTTCGCACGTAAACAGCTGTGTTGATGGCTCGACCCACAAAAACTCAGGTAATTGGGAATAAAGTAGAATGCAGCGATCCATTTCTACCAACGTACGGTTAAGATGCTCTGCTATGCCATTTTGTTGCGGTGTATATGGGACGGTTAACTGCCTTTTAATGCCTTCTCTTCTCCAAAAATTGCAAAAATTGTCTCACGCCCATTATCGGAATGAAGGGTCTTAATTTTCTTCCCTATTTCATGCCATCTCATTTCAAATAGCACTTTACATGCATTTTCCGTTAATTTGCTAATCGAAAGGAAATTTGATTTGAGTTTTGGCACAAAAAGAACATTATGCAATGAGATTATGTTTCTCTTCGTCTCTATACGTATAGAATCTCCTGCTAATTCTATTTTTTCGCGATGCTCAACAATGTGTGTAGACCCACTATCAAATACCCAAATTGACTTGTCAAGCTTACGTTGCAGTTGGGAAACATTTAGCATAGCACAATTAATATTCTGCTTACTTGAGCCATATAATTTTCAGGACGATTCATTATGCCCTCTTTTGGAAGATTGATAACATTTACCCTTGACAGCGCGATTTTGTTGTTGCTGATTTTGGTATACTCGGCTACCGTTTTGCTGCGACTGATTAGACTCTTCTATAACTGTTTCAAATTTTCGTCTTTTTTCTTCTTCCAATAATTATGTTTTAAGTACAGTTGTATTTGGTAAACTGTCTCTAAACTCGATAGCTATTATAAAGTTTTCATAACTTTTAGGCAAGCTGGAAAGCATGATAATGGCAAGTAATTCGTCTTGCAATTTTATATCGAGCTCAAATAAATCAAAAAACTTGTTAAGATGCTCCGACATTGAATTTTCTTCGCCCATTTTTAAGTTGACTAACGACTTAAAATTTGTAACCTTACGCGCAGGACCATTAGGTGAATGCACTAAAGCTAATTGCTCCCATGCTGCCTTTGACGTTCTGGCTTTTTTTACGTGTATTAACTGACTTGGTTTAATACATAACAGCAAAGTAGCTAACGCCTTATCATCGGCTTTTTTCCAAATTGCAAGACCAGCAGCCTCATTTGGCTGAATATTATCACCCGACACATAGCTCCATAGCTCACAGTGCACTTACACAGCTTCCAGCCATCATAATTAGTTTCATCGAGTTTTTCAATTTAGTATAGCCCGGAATTCATAGTTGAATATTTCTTTTGTTTAATCAATTATTTTCTTTACATTAAAACAAAATCCGACTCCTATTTAAACACTACAGAACTGATTAATAAACTAGAAAATGTAAATATAATAGAATAAAAAACTGGTCTCATTTGACATCAAAGACTTGTATCCATCAATTCCAGTAACGGATACATTGAACATTGTTCATAAGGCAATAAATAGTAAAACAAAAAACAAGGAACTGGCAATACAACTCACAGGCACTCAGCTGCTCAGCGATGAAGGCATAGTCACTGGTCGCTGTGCTGTCTTATACGGCAGTTAATTTCCGACTATCCTTCTACTTTCACCACCTGTTTCATCTCTTCTCTATCCCTTTCCTAAAGAATGTAGCACGGTACTTGACTAAATAGGCATTGTTGCCTGAAGTGCTACTTCTCTTAAAAAAAAAAAAATTTAACAATAATATATATAGACAACAACAGAAATATGGATGGAAGTATTTATGCAGAGTGTTGAAATAAAAACGTGTTTATTTCGCCGAGTTTAAAACATGACTGATAAAATTATATAAAGTAAATTCAAGTATGTATGCATAACAAGCAATTAAAAAAGAGATCAAAAAAATGCAAAAAAATAGATTAAGTAATGGGATTGCCATCTGAAATACTTCGTCATTCTAACACCTCCCCTCGAAGTATTGAAGATTATGAAGTTATTTGACCACCGGCCCTGTCATACCCAATGCAGCAATACATTTTGCATGTTTGGCGATGCATAAACCCTTTGTCAGGACATCAGCTGGCATGTCTTCAGTTGGCAGATACTCAAGGCTGATATCACCATTTTGTTGCTTTTGTTTTATGAAATGATGTCTCACATCAATGTGTGTTGTGCGTGAGTGAAAACCATAATTTTTTGCTAGCTTCTGTGCACTCTGACTGTCATTGTAGATTTTCATCGAATTACATTTTAGCCCAATATTACTTAACAATTCCTTCAAATATAAAGCCTCCTTTGTCGCTTCCGAAATGGCTATGTATTCGGATTCAGTACTTGAAAGGGATACAGTTCGCTGTTTGCGAGCCTCCCAACTTATCGCCGCACCAGAGAGAATAAATGCGAAACCAGAATATGATCGCCTGTCGGTAATGTTTGCTCCCCAATCCGCATCAACCACGCCATATAACTCAGTATGTTCCTGTTGATATAACAGCCCATAATTCATTGTGCCTTTTAGATATCGCAAAACTCGTTTAGCAGCTTGCCAATGTTCTTCACGGAAGTTCGTATTAAATTGAGACAAAAAATTAACAGAATACGCTATATCAGGACGAGTGTTCACTGCTAAAAACATCAGGGCACCGATAAGATTTTGATATGGGTATTTTCCCATAATACTTTCGTCACAATTTTCAGGCTTCTGCAACTTACTATTTGTAGCCATAGGGGACTGAACTGGCTTACAATCGCTCAAGTTAAATCTTCCCAAAATTGTTTTTATGTATTCCTGTTGACTCAAGAAAACTGTATGTTCAGCAACGTTTTGCTGAAATTCAACGCCTAGACATACCTTGACGGGGCCAAGATCTTTCATCTCGAACGAATCTGTCAACGACTTTTTGATATTCATTAACCACGATTTGTTATTTGAAGCGATTAACAAATCGTCCACATATACGGTCACAAGAATGAGGTTTCCATTTTCTTTCCTTATAAATAAACATGGGTCTTGCTTTGACGGCTTCAAATTAAGTTCTTGTAGTTTTGACGCTAACATCTGGTACCATTTTAAGCCGGACTGACGTAAACCATATAGTGCCTTCACTATTTTACATACGGGATATTTGCAAGAATCCAAAGACTTCAACCATTTAGCTGCCACTGCTCTAGCTTGGCGTGACTTAGCCTTGGATGACCCAATTATTTTGTTTGAATTAATTTTGTTTAATACTGTATATAAATTTTCGGGGATTTCCATAAATACATTTTCACCAAGATCACCATTGAGATAAGCGGTCACTACGTCCATCTGATGGATTTCAAGATCCATTTTGGCTGACAGGGCTGAAAGTAATCTAATCGAGGTCGAGCGCACCACTGGTGAGTAAGTCTCAAAAAAGTCTTCTCCATAACGTTGTGAACATCCTTTCGCCACAAGCCGTACTTTTTTATTTCCGTCTTCTTTTGTGCGAAATACAAAACGATTGCCAATAACTTTTCTGTTGTCAGGGCGTTCCACGATTTCCCAAGTATTGTTCATTAAATGTGCTATATATTCATCTTCGATAGCCTTCAGCCATAATTTATCGCCACTTTGCAGCACTTCAGCAAGAGTGACAGGATCTTCAGAAGTCACCAAATTACAGTCTTCAAAACCTTCAAAATCTGGCTGGTCATCAATATCGCTTTCTGCACCGATTGATAAACGAACTGGTGTTTTTATGGTATTTTCATTTAGTGAAACTTTTTTATCAGCATCGTCTTGAGGTTGATTGAACTTCTATTGAATCTTCCTCTTCTTCTTGACACATAGTTTCATATTCGTTTTTAAAATACATTTGGTCTAGTATTTTTACGTCGCGGCTTACTATGATATATTGCTTGCGTGGATGCCATAGTCGATAAGCCTTGGCCTCATTGGAATAACCCACCATCACACACTTCTCCGATCTTGAGTCAAATTTGCCATTTAAAACGCTTTTATTCAAAACATATGCTGTAGAGCCAAACATTTTTATGTGTTTTATGGATGGCGTCTTTCCAAAATATAGTTTGTACGGTACCTCACCCTTTAGTGATCTTGTTGGGCAACGGTTTCTTATATAACAAGCAGTGTTTACTGCTTCTGCCCAAAACTTTGGTGGGGCGCCCGCATGTTTCATCATACACCGGGCCATCTCTAAGAGAGTTCTATTTTTGCGTTCAGAAACGCCATTTTGTTGCGGTGTGTGAGGGGTACTTAGACGTCTACGTATGCCGCACTCCTCCAAGTAATTATGAAATTTATTATTTATATACTCACGACCATTGTCCGATTGCAGCAGTTAAATTCTCTGCTAAATTTTTGAATTTTTTAAATGCGTCCAGTACATCAGATTTTTGTTTTAATATAAATACTTCACAATATCGTGTGTAGTCATCCGTAAAAGTTACAAAATATTTTGCACCGGAATGAGAGGCAATTTTCATTGGTCCACACACGTCGCTGTGGATGATTTCAAGCATATTGGCCGTACGGTTGATACTGCCTTTGGGAAAAGGTAGACGAGTCTGTTTCTCGCTTAAGCACACTTCACAGATAGACAATTTTTCTTTCGAGTTGTTTCATACCATTAACTAGATTATATTTATACATGTTCTTTAAGTCATGTTCGTTTAAATGTCCCATCTTATAATGCCATTCGTCCAAACTGCTTCTCTTTAAATTTATAGCGGCTGCAAAATTCAAATTATTTTTCAAATAATACAAATTTCCAATACGATTTGCTGTATATAAAACTTTGCCCTTTTCCAAAATGTCTGCTTTATTTTTATGAAAATGCACATCAAAACCATTGTCCGTTATTTTTGAAATGGAGAGTAAATTTTCTCTTAAGTCTTCCACACAGAAAACTTCTTGTAAACTTATACACTCTTTATTAATGCCTATTTTAACATTTCCAACACCACTTATTTTTGTTGTATTGGTATTTGCCAAATTTAACGTTTTTTCTATTTCTTTAAAATTTTCAAATTTGCTTTTATCGGCACACATATGAGCGGTACTACCACTATCAAGACACATTGTTTTTATGTGAAGACATCATTGTGGATTCAATTGCATTGTGCATGGCTTTTTCTTTAGCCAAACACGCGTTTGTTTTGCAATTTCTAGCAAAATGCCCAAGTTTACCGCACTTGAAACATGTGAATTTCCTTTTTTCTTTTTGTTGCTTTATTTCGGTTGGTTTTTGTTTTCAGCATATAACGCTCCAAAATCATTTCTTTCATCTTTTGATCTTCTTGATTGATCTTCTTCTAAGATTTTCACTCTTAATGTTTCTGGGCTTGGTAATTCGTCTCTTGTTTCTAAAGCACATCGGAATGTTTCAAACGAGCTTGGTAGGCTATACAATAATAAGATCGCTAGTAAGTCGTCTCCAACAGCGATCTTTATTTCTTTTAGTTTTGAAACGGCATCAAAGAAATCATTTAGATGCTCTCTTACATTGTCGTCATCTTTCATGCGCGCCAATGCGACTTTCTTTTCTTGCTGGCCCTTTAGACTGGAAAGTAGATTCTAATTTTTGCCACATTTCAAAAGAGGTGGTGTATTCAGCAATTAGCCCTAGTTCGGACGGAGTAACGGATAGCATTATGTCGGCACTTGCCTTCTGGTCAAGTTTTCCCATTTACGTCGTTCGACAGCATCGACTACTGCAGGTATGTATTTGGATTTCTCCATTTGCGTAAGCCCAAAGGTCATTTTAATAAGAACCGCTTTCATCTGCAACTTTCAGGTGTCATAATTATCAGCGTTTAGCATTTGGATCCGCGCAACTGTACCTGACATTTTTCTTAAGTTTTCTCTTTTTCTTTTTAATAATTTTATTTATTTTTTACAAGGCTCTCTGGGCCCATAACCTGTTGAAATAAAAACGTGTTTATTTCGCCGAGTTTAAAACATGACTGATAAAATGATATAAAGTAAATTCAAGTATGTATGCATAACAAGCAATTAAAAAAGAGATCAAAAAAATGCATAAAAAGAGATAAAGTAATGGGGTTGCCATCTGAAATACTTCGTCATTCTAACACAGAGCTTAGAAGAAGAATAAGTAAAGGAACTAAAAACCAACTCCAGAATAACATTCAACGCAATATAGAAAGAAAGAAATAGCAATGAAAGAGGGAAATAACAATGAGCAAATTCTAGATTTTTTGAATGGAAGACACAAGAACATAAAATTCCCGAAGAATTAATTATCTGGACCTAACAATCAAGAGGAACGTAATTCTGAACAGCATCGAATATGAAATATACAGAAACCAACAGCACAAAACCGTAGTAATCAGGCAGTTAATAACAATGCTCGAAAGAACACCACTAACACGGGAAATGTATATGAAAGAAATGAGAACAATATATACCATAGCTGAGAACAACGAATACAAAAAGTACCTGGTAGACATCATCAAGAAACAAATTATGACGAACGAAGAACAGGAGAATGATAAGAAAAACCGGGCTACACTAACATATATGGGAAAGTCAACGTACAAACTGCGAAATTCTTTAAAAAACACAACATCAATACACCATTCAGAACAAGAAACAACCTAGGCAGAATACCACAGAATAAAACAACCGAGAGAAATATACTAGACAAACAAAGAGTGAACAAATGAACTTGTACATGCCAATATAGTTATATCGGGCAAACAGGACGAAAAATTAAGACCAGATTTAGGGAACACATTAGAGACTACAACAAAAACTACGAAAACCAAAATCAACTCCAGAATCAAATTTTGCAAACCATATATTCGACAACAAATGTACATCAGGACACATAACAACAACTGTTAAACTGCTATATATATTATATTTAAGAAGGAAGACTCCTTCCTTCCAAGTGTTACCTTTTTCAATTACAAAAAAGCATCCAATATAAATATAGATGATGGCTCTCGACTTAAATATATCCCAGACACTACACAGTTTTAAAAGCGAAATTTTACAAATAAAGCTTGCAATTTAAGTGGGTTTTGTTGTATAAAAAATTTATAGGAATACTTGCTTATCTTTACCACTTTATCATTTGAGTAAGTTGTTTAGTTTGCAATAAAAAAAATACGAATATACGAGTATGGCGGAAATATTAGATTATAAAATCATACATTTTTGAAAACTATTTTTGAAATGTTTGCCCGGTAGACATGTAAACCGAACGCGAGTTATATACTTCGACCTTAGAAGTGTAAATATAAATTATTGATTTAATGCTTACCCGTTCGGCGTCAATCTCATAAAAAGTAACTTTCACAGGTTCTGAGCGTTTTTCTTGCAGCAATTTAAGCGCTTGAAGTTCAAGAGCTGGTGTAAAGCAATCACTTCCAACAACCAAATAAAGACGTTTCAGTTTCAAACAATTTCCTAGAAGTTTTAGAACTGAGTCCTCGGTAACGTCACAGCATTCATCTAATACGATGTCTTTTAACTCAGGCAATTGTGACAATATTAACAAAACTTCGTCGGTAACTTTTGCATATATGAAGTGTAAAAGTTTTAATTTTTTTAATTCAGCCACGCAAGACACATGTACAAGCCGTTGAAGGCCTAAGAATATTCTTAATTCTTCCAATTGGTCGGCGGCATTTAGATTTAATAAATTATCCCGATATTCTATATTGAATCGTATTTCCAAGTTTTTGAGTTTTGGAAGTTTAGCAATACAGGTGATATCCTCGTAAACGTAGGATAATTTTAAGGTCTGTAATTCTAATAAATGTTGTGAAATGTGTTCATAATCGTCAATTCCCAGAGAACAACAGTTTGAAATCTCCAGGTAATGTAATTTTTTAAGATTTTCCCAAATATCCTTGAAATGACATGATTCTAAATGAGTGCAAAGCAGATAAAAAAGAAGTTCGATGTTTTTATATAAATAAAATAAGTTTTATTCAAATATACTTATGTGCATAGCATAAAAATAAAATAACATTAATTTCGCATTTAAAATTAAAGAAACATAAAATTCTGTTTATTATAGATTAATTTTAATTTCAAAGAAATCAAACTCGCAAACAAAATATTGTATGCAAGGATTAAAATAATATCATATGTAATTGGTCTTTTAGTGTATTCGTACTGATCTTAAAAAATTTTAAGTTATCTTTGGCATACTTATTGATCTTTAGAGATTATGAGTCTCGTTGTTGTGTTGTCGAACTGAGAAGTGGGCAAAAAACTCAATAAACACAAATATAAAAGCTTAAAAAAATATACAATTTATATAAAAATACAATTTGAAAATAAAAAAAAACAAAATATTTGACAGGGACATAGTACAGGGAAAATTATACAAAGATTTAACGCGCAAAAAAGTGGGAGAAGACTAAAGGCCCACGAAGATGTTGTCGATTAATAGAACTAATGTGCAAAATGGCCTTCCTATGTCTCAACCGTTACATTCAAAAAATTCTTTTCCGCAACAACAAACGAATGCCAACTTCCGTTACGGAATTAAACACCTTAAAGTAAAGCATTATTTCTAAACCAATAATATAAATATTAATTACTTTTAATAATAAGTTTCAATATCAATAAAACGAAATAAATTTGAAGACTGGATTGTTTATTTGGTACCAATTCCTACATATATATGTATTTTAAAAACATTGACATATGTATATCTTATTTTAGAGGTAACTAGCAAATCCGGCAAACTCCGCTTCGCCACCAGATGGCTTCGTTTTTTGTAACATTTCGTTTGGGAATTAAAAGATAAAGAAAAATTATTTTCTTTGTTTTATATTTGAAAAGGAATAATTTTATTTCATTACACAACAGTAATTAATTTATTTCGATTACAAAAATGAAGTGGAATTTAGTTAAACTTCTCTAAAAGTAAAAAATGAAAGTGAATCCAAAGTAAATACTGAATCAAAGCGTTATACGTGTCCGCAAATTAAACGTTTAACTCGATTTTCGATGAGAGCACATCCATTTGTGGTTGATTGGGCAGTGAATCGCACTAAGCATTACAGGGAAAATTCGTTTTAAGCAGAACAGTCCGTTTGTGGAATAAAATCCCTCTGTAGGGGTCTTTCCTGTTACTTTCAATCTGAGAAAGTTTAAGTCAAATGTCCACAGACACTACGCCCTCTTCTCTCCATCCCGTAACCTAATTTCCTAGTTCTGGCACAATGCATTGAATAGGTAGGAGTCATCCCCTGAGTACTGGTCCTAAAAAAAAAACCGTTTCATTGAAGTCCTCTTTGGTAAACCACATTTTTTGTTTTTTGATCTGACGTTAACACAAATAAAGCGGATGGTTTTCCAACACGTGAACACGCAACGTATAGCTGCTTATGTGAAAAACAATGATTTTCTAAATTTACCCCGCAAACACTAAGCGATTGGTCTTCCGATTTGTTAATTGTCATTGCGAACGCAAGGCCGCTGGATCGGCAAATATTGCATGTTGGAGTATCAATTGTGTTTAAATTGAGTGGCAACTTAAGCGCAGAATGTGCAATACGACCGCCATCTAGAAAAGTCACCGCAATTCAGATGATGCTAACGCCATAGATATGTCACATCTTGATCGAATAGTGGCCAAAATCAATGTAATGACAAATGTTTTCCCTGTTCCTTCAGGTGCGTCCAGGAAGAATAGACCGCCAGTACTATTGTCCACCGCTTGCATAAATGTTTCGTATACTTGTTTTTGTTGTTCATTCAGCAACGGCATAATATTATTTCGAACGAATTCCTGCAATGTATCAACATTGTATTGCAGCTCTCGATTTAAATTTGGGTTTAGTGTATGGTGCATCGATCGATTTGGCGAAATCATTCCAACTTCAATCAGTAGCTTGTTTGCAATATTCAAGCATTGATCATCAATCAGAATCAATCCTTCATTATATATTTCATCGGTTATTTGCATGCGAACGTACTTGTTTCGTGAGGGATACTCACACACCACGTACTGGTGCCGTTGTAGTTACATGCTCTATATCAGAGGTGGCACTGTATGTGAAAAATGATTTTCCCTGTTTTCCTGCTTTTCTCTTAAAATTTTTCATGAATTTTGCTGTAAACCTCGCGGAGCCCGAGACCTTTTTAACCAACGCAAAACCGTGGAAACCGGTTCGTGCGTTCTGGAGTTATATATATATATATATATATATATATATATATATATATATATATATATATATATATATATATATATATATATATATATATATATAAAAGATTACGCTTAGATTCGAAAGCTCATTCGACATTTTATCAAAAACAAATTTGGGCGTTAAAAATATATGTATCAGTCTATGCAGTACATCTCCGAAAATTTCAGAAAATAAAAACTGTTTGTATGCTTTTAAATAAGGGATTTATATGTGCGTATATTCTCCGACGGGATAGAGAGAACACTGAAGATGGCAAATAGCCGAACCCTGTTTTTTCACAAACCCAATTTGACGAGGGTTGACGTAAAGTCATACCCAAATAAGGGATTTATAGCCTATTTAGCATTTTTTTAATCATTTTATTAAAAAAAAAATTTGAAAATTGTAGAAAGTAAATTGTTTTTGGAGGAATGTTGTGGACAACCTAGATTTGTAACCCATTTGGTCATTTCTAAAAAAAATATTTCGGTCTATTTAAAAAAATCTGATAAAAAAAAAGGGTGTTAAGTAAAAAAAAAAATTAACAATCTAATTAATTTGTCTCATGTATTATATCAATATATCGCACTTGTTCCTCAAAAGCATAACAACTTAAAATTTTCACTTTTTGCAAAAAGCCAAACAACAGAGGTTATGACCTCTCAATAACTACTTTAGTCTCAAAATACATGAATTTTGAGTTGCTACCCGCTTTTTAGGAACAAGTGCGATATGTAAATTTTGAAATTTTCGCCTCCTTTATACGCATCACTCAAAAAACTACTGAAAGAAATTTAATAATTTTGTTTTTTTTTAATTTTCAATTACTTACATGACGCTGGAAACTTTTATTATGTAGAGAGCTGTTTGTTCGTGACATTTTGAAACAGATTGTGAAATTAAAAATTAAAATTAAATTTCTTAAAAATTTAGTTATTCGCATATAAATTTAACCAATATTTCAATCATCTTCAGGATGGCATCTCACAAACAGACATAAAATCACTTATTTCAATCTCACTTTATTTTATAAAAAATTAATTATTTGCAATATTGTTGATTTCTAAGGTTGTTTTTAAAATCTTTGTTAATTTCATAATTATTATATTTTTCGATTCCCTCAAATATTGTGTAAAAATTATATTGTGAGAATAAAAGCCAATTCTCGAATTTTTTAAATTTCACAAACTGACTTAAAACCGAATAATTTAAATATAATTTGTATTATATTTTTACAATTGATAAAACTTCAATATGTATAAAGCATTTGTATGAATAGTTAAAATTTGTTTTACTTTTAGGTAGCTTTAACAGAATTAATGGAGTTATGGTAAAACCAATCGTTAGGGTATCGTACCTCCACACAAAATATTATTAGAATTCTTCCAGTTATTTTAAGCAATGCGCACACAAAAAAGACAGACAAACAGATGTCCTTGAAATTGCTTTTTAATGACTTTGAATCAGCAATCAAATTTAAAAAGAGAATTTGGTTACAGTTTTATTACATCTGTGTTTATATGGAGGAGTATCTTAAGTCGACTTAATTAAATAAATTTAGAAATACAGTGCCAGCTCGCTGATCCGAATTAATGATTGCACACCCTGATTCGGATTACTGAAGGTGCTGTTATATGTAATATAATTTACTTTATTCGAAACTAAAACACAAGCTCGGATTTCAAAACAAATTTATTTGATTTTTACTGATAAAGAATAAAAAAAATAAAAGCTGTTGAGAAACACGCCAAGAGTGTTAACACTGGTCGGGTGGCAGCTGCTTTTTTCTTTTTTTTCTCTCTTCTTGTTTTTTGTTCATTGTGAAAGTTGACCTCAGCGAATAAAGTGCCATAATTGAAATAATAATTGAATATTAGGAAGTGAACAAGTGAAATAAAAAACATCTTTTATATTTTAATTAAACTTGAACGAATGCTAAAAATTGTATGAATAATTGTAAAGTTAAACTAATTGAAATAATAAAAACAAAAGAAAACGTTCATATAAGTAGTGTTATTTTATTAAGAAATTGCAAGCTTAGAATTTTTACATAAAACATTAAAACTTTCAAGGACAATTTAACAGTGACAAAAAGTTTATAAATAAATAAAAGGCTAAAACTTCTACTAACAAACATTTGGTCCAATCGAGCCGTGGAAGTGTTTAAAAATCCTCAAGAAAAAGAAAAAATAGAATTAAAAACATTTAATTTAAACGAAATTTAAAATTTAATGAAAAACGAAAAACAAAAAATTCGGTGCAAAAAAATCAACATTACATATAAGTAAGAAAAAAAATAACGGGACCCAAATTCCACAGCACAAAAACAAGCAGATAACAATCCAAAAAGAAAAATAAAAAAGACCCAAAAACAATAAGTAAGTACTAAGCAACATTTTATATATTCACACATTAAAAGCAACAAAGTTTATAAACAAAGATTCTGCCGCAAACAAAAGCAGAGAGTACCAAATAAAAAAAAAAAAAAGGGTTACCAAAACATTAAGAAAATTTTTCTTATACCGGGACAAACCAAATATCCTCAATTTGACCCAAGGAATTTAAAAATACGACAAATCTTGGTACTACTTGCTTCAAAATCGCTAGCAGGGACTTTTTGATACGGAATAGGTTTATAAATTAGTTGACTCTGCTTTCAAATAATTTACTTATAAAACAGTCTAAATATGTCGCTTATGAACAAATTTGTAAACTGCACAGACGATTTGAGGGAATTCGAGTCCATCCATGCTGAGTCCTGCACCGAGGATAATATTTATGCGCTGGAGGTATTAAGGGTAGAACTAGACTCAATCTGGACCCATGTGAAAAGATCATATGAAGATTGTAGGGACTTAAAAGAGGATAGTGGCGAAATTGTCGATAAAGCCAAATTACGGGCACGTTATCGAGATACCCTGAGGACATATAAAACGTGTTTGGCCTCAATTAATGCTAAAATTAATACACTATCAAAACCGATAGAGGAAAAATCCGAACGCCAGTCATACTTACAGGTAGAAAATGACACATCATCTTTAAGATTACCGCCTTGTGACACTGACATATTTTTAGGGGATTATAAGTCATGGCCTAGTTTTCGTGATTTATTCACAGCCATATATATTCGTAACACGAAAATTTCAAACGTGGAAAAATTATTTTATTTAACCCAGAAAACGAGTGGCGAAGCAAGGGAAGTGATTTCACACGTCCCCCTAACAAGTAATGGGTTTATTCTGGCCTGGAAAAATTTGGTGGACCGCTACGACAATAAATGGATGCAAGTTAATGAGCAATACAAAATAATTTTGGACTTGCCACATGTTTCTATCGACTCAAGTGCCTCACTTAAAAAATTACAACGAACAATAAACGATTGCAGGCAAACTCTGGATACTCTAGGTGTTGACACAAAAACGTGGGAGTCATTTTTAATATTTATTTGCTCACAAAAACTTCCCAGAGCCCTAATTCAAGAATTTGAAAATTCGCGAAATGATTGTGCCGTAGTTCCAAATTGGGAAGAATTTGACAAATTCTTAACCCATAAATTCAAAGCCCTTGAATCAGTTGGAAATATTAAAACGCCAAAAGATAAACAAAATCAATTCAAACCAGAAACGACTCGAAACACCCCAGTCCGAAGAAACGTTCACAACTTTCAGACAAACTTAGCTACACATGTCAATAAAATATCACCAAATGCCCCGAGAAAAACTCAACCAGAAAAAATCATATGTCAATACTGCAAAAGTTCACACTCACTCCGATCTTGCCCCACATTTTTAGAGAAAAATGTAAATGATCGCATTCATATAGTTCGAGTTACAAATTCATGTTACAATTGTTTATCTACCACCCATAATGTCAGGGACTGCACAAGTAAATATAGCTGTAGGTTATGCAAACAGAAACACAACACCTTGTTGCACAAGGCAACTACTGCCCAATCCACAGCGTCCACAACAACATATGCGGACGAACGACCCAGTACGAGCGCCGCAGCACAAGCGCTAAATATACAGTCCACACCCAATTTGAATATACCGAATTACACGTCCTTAACACTACACAAAAACAATTCCTCACCAAACTCACCAGTAACAGAGACACTATTATTCACTGCTATAGTTCAAATCGAAACTAAAGGTCAACGTTACCAGGCTAGAGCTATCATCGACCCTGGATCGCAATCAACTTTCATATCGGACAAACTAAAAAACCGATTAAAATTACCCACTAAACGAAATGTGGTACATGTAACTGGGCTGAGTCAAACCGTTTCCGAAACCTCGACCAAAACTTGCCCCTTCAACCTTTGTTCCCGAGTCGACCCTAGTTTCAAATTAGAAGTCTGGGCACCAGTTCTCAAGACCCTTCCTTCAAATTTACCACAGCAAACGTTAGACTCGAAACACTACAATGAGACTGCTAAACTAGGACTAGCAGATCCTCACTTTCATCAAAGCCGACCCATCGACATGCTTATTGGCCTCGACTTGGGTCCATCAATATACAACATGGAAACACCGATGCGATCAATTGGATCCCTTTTGGCACAAAAAACAGTATTTGGCTGGATTGTGGGGGGACCCACTTCGAATACGTCGCAACAAAAAACAACAATTTCACTGCTCAATACGTCATCCCTCGACAAAATCCTCACACGCTTTTGGGAGGTGGAGGAAACCCCAAAACAAATTTTGAGGTCAGAAGAAGACACTATTTGTGAAAACAATTTTGAAGCTACTACACGTAGAAATGAAACAGGAAGGTATATTGTTACCCTACCCTTCAAAAAAGGGGAAGAAATCGGTTCTTCTCGAAATATAGCGATGGCACAGTTTCTCAGAATGGAACGAATGCTCAACAACAGACCAGACATCAAAAAACAATATGATCAGGTCATACGAGAATATTTGGAGCTGGGACACATGAAAAAAGTCTCTACCGCGGATATAAATAGGACACCGAATTATTACCTGCCGCATCACGCAGTAATAAAACCGGATAGGCTGACCACAAAAATTCGAGTGGTTTTCAACGCCTCTTGCCCAACGTCGAATAAGAATAGTCTTAACGACATTTTATATCCGGGACCCATACTTCAGCAAGATCTTGTTCTTCTGATTACCAAATGGAGATTTTTCCGATACGTATTCAATGCGGACATCACCAAAATGTATCGCCAAATACTAATCGACCCACCTCAGACCCAATATCAACGAATATTGTTTCGTGAATCATCCAACGGTCCCATAGAGGACTACGAGCTACTCACAGTCACATTTGGAGTGAACTGCGCGCCATTCTTAGCCATCAGAACACTCGTGCAACTAGCCGAAGAAGTACGAAATACTTACCCTTCAGCATCAAAAATTCTTCAGCAGAACATGTATGTAGATGATGTTCTCGCAGGTGAACACAACCTAGAAGACGCCAAGAAAGCTAGGAAAGAACTCACTACTGTTTTGAAATCGGCAGGGTTTGAACTGATGAAATGGACCTCTAATGACCCACGAGTTATCCAAGATCTACCAAAAGAGTCTCTACTACCCCTCGATTGGTTGAACTTGTCTGAAAAAGACGGCACAAAGACTCTTGGCATAAAATGGAATATTTCGTCAGACTCTTTCACATTCACAGCACCCGATATCGAAGTAAAGCAGGCATACACCAAACGTGAAGTGTTGTCTACAATCGCTAAATTCTTTGACCCTTGCGGATGGCTTGCGCCCATCATAGTGGATGCCAAACTGATCATGCAACAAATTTGGTTAGACAAGGTCGATTGGGATGACCCATTAAAACCAATTGCAGAACATAAGTGGAGAAACTTCATAAAAAACTGCCCCAATATAAACCAACTAAAAATACCACGTTGGATCCAGTATACCCCATCAAGCAGCACCGAATTACACGGTTTCAGTGACGCGTCTGAAAAGGCTTATTCCGCAGTATTATACGTCAGAATTAAGAGTGCAGACAACATACACATATCGCTTTTAACGTCAAAAACCCGGGTTGCACCCATCAAAAACCTATCAGTGCCGCGTTTAGAACTATGTGGAGCCGTCCTATTATCGAATCTAGTGAAAAATGTACTGGATAAACTAGCGATTCCAAATCTAGAAACACATCTCTGGACTGACTCGACAATTGTTTTATCTTGGCTTAATAAACCAGCTTGCACCTGGAATACATTCATCGCCAATCGAGTGTCGGAAATTCATCAAAACGTAGGTAAAACCAGCTGGAAACACGTCGACTCAAAAAGTAACCCGGCAGATGTTGCAAGTAGAGGATGTTCACCTAGAGAACTCGAAGCAAGCAGTCTGTGGTGGGATGGACCACCATGGCTAAAATTTCCCGAACAAAAATGGCCTTCACAAAATTCTCCCAAGGACACAAACCTGGAAATTAAAAATGTCAAGGTATTTACAGTCACAAATGAATATGATCCGCTAAACCGATTTTCATCTCTACCTCGCGCTTATTGGGTCATTGCCTATATCTTACGCTACTGGAGAAACACAGGTAGCAACAGAAGGCATCTTCGAACCCCATCGATAGAACTCACGCAAGAAGATTCAATCTACAAAAACTCGCTTAATAATTCTGACCCAAAAGACCCTATTTCCCGAAGAATATGAGATCCTGGCTAATAAACGAGCGATCCCGGCTAAAAGTAAATTGCTGACCCTTAACCCATTTCTGGATCGAGCAGGAGTTATGAGAGCAAATGGACGCCTGTCACAATCAATATCATTAAGTTACAATGAGCGATGTCCCATTCTGCTACCCTATGAATCACGGTTAGCCAGACTGATCACAGAGTTTACTCACAAAATAACTTTACATGGGGGAAATAGACTTATGACCAGAATTATAAGATCAGAATTTTGGATCTTTCGATTAAAGCCTCTGATAAAAATGGTAGTCAACAATTGTAAAACTTGCATACTTTATAAAAGACACACCCAAAACCAAATTATGGCAGCATTACCGCCAGAACGCACAGCGCTTTCCAGACCATTTGCGACCACAGAAGTCGACTATGCAGGACCCTTCGAAATACGAAACTTCACGGGCCGTGCGTGCCTCATTACAAAAGGATATATCTGCATATTTGTGTGCTTCGCTACCAAAGCCGTACATTTGGAAGCAGCGAGCGACTTATCGACCCAGGCATTTCTAGCCGCCTTCTCTCGCTTCATTGGAAGACGAGGATGTCCAGCGTTCATGTACTCGGACAATGGGAAAAACTCCGTCGGAGCTGCAGAACTCATCAAAAAAGATCGTCTCGAATTTATGAAAAATCTTCAATCGCAGGTAATACAGCATCACAGTCATCAAAACATCGAATGGAAATTCATTCCTCCCAGCGCCCCTCACATGGGCGGACTCTGGGAGGCAGGTGTAAAATCGCTCAAAACACACCTACGAAAAATGATCCCTAATATGAAATTCACCTTCGAAGAACTGTCTACAATTTTGACCCGCATTGAATCCTGTCTAAATTCCAGACCCTTAAGTCCTGCTAGCGATGACCCTAACGACTTGACCCCATTGACACCTGGACACTTTCTTATTGGCACGCCAATTTTGACCCCAGCTGAACAAGACCCAATAAATGAAAATCTGACTCTTGCGAATCGCTGGAAACGTCTAAAAATCATATACCATTCCTTCTGCCAGAGATGGAAAACTGAGTATCTTGTCGAGCTGCATCGCAGGTACAAATGGAAATTCCCGAAAGAAAATGTCAAGCTCAATGATCTGGTCATTATCAAAGACAACAACCTGCCACCGAACGAGTGGAAATTAGGTCGAATTATTAAAACCTACCCGGGGCCTGATCAAAACGTTAGAGTTGTCGACATTCAAACTGCTAACGGAATAAGCACACGACCCATTACAAAAATCGTCGTACTCATCCCTAACAATGACTCGTGACATACAACTCAACAATTCTTTTCTCTTCTATTCACAGTTATGTCCTCCAGATCACATCCAAAACACCCGGAATGGCAATGGTCATGTGGCTTATGCAAAGAGGATCATGCGTTACGATCCTGCCACAAGTTTTTGAACGCCAGGGCAGATGAAAGGTATGATGTAGCAGTGATGCAACGATATTGCATAAATTGTTTGGCTCGATCTCATCGTGTACAAGATTGTAAAAATAAATATGGTTGCCGCGTTTGCACGAGACGCCACAACACGTTGCTCCATGATGCGCCTCAGATCAAGAAGCCCACTGAGGAAGGATCGAAGAAAAGGGAGAGGACCCAATCCGTAGCGACCCAAACGACCCAAGTTGACCCGTTTTCCTGGCCTAACACTTTCATTCCCACCGCAACAGTACTCATAGCTCCAACAGAGAAATCCGACAATTGGATGTCCGTAAGAGCGTTAGTCAATCCTACTATTACAACAACTAAAATAGCGTCGACTGTAGCAAGGAAGATCGGACTCGCAAGGACTGAAAAGAGGGGATACGACTTCGCAACCGTCCACTTGCGCCCTCGTCAGTCAAAAGGCAACGGGTCAAAACGTATCCTGGCTCTTATCACAGAGGAGCTCCCACGTCGACCCTATCCCAAGCCCATAGCAGAAGACCCTACTAGCGACTTCAGCGAAGACAGCTTGGCAGACATCGACCCTCGGTCAAACACGCCGATCGACGTAGAAATTGGAGCGGATATATACCCGTTGTTGTATCGTCATGGCGCCATTGAGCTAGAATTGGGCCATGTGATTGCCCAAAAAACCGCCCTCGGGTTCACTCTTAATGGTCCCACCAGGAACCTTTACTGAACAGCACCAAGTCATGGGGGCCGGGATGTTGAGAAACACGCCAAGAGTGTTAACACTGGTCGGGTGGCAGCTGCTTTTTTCTTTTTTTTCTCTCTTCTTGTTTTTTGTTCATTGTGAAAGTTGACCTCAGCGAATAAAGTGCCATAATTGAAATAATAATTGAATATTAGGAAGTGAACAAGTGAAATAAAAAACATCTTTTATATTTTAATTAAACTTGAACGAATGCTAAAAATTGTATGAATAATTGTAAAGTTAAACTAATTGAAATAATAAAAACAAAAGAAAACGTTCATATAAGTAGTGTTATTTTATTAAGAAATTGCAAGCTTAGAATTTTTACATAAAACATTAAAACTTTCAAGGACAATTTAACAGTGACAAAAAGTTTATAAATAAATAAAAGGCTAAAACTTCTACTAACAAACAAAAGCTTTTAGTATTGTTTTATTTAACATGCATAATTTCTGATGTAAGTTTGCTTATCTTTCAGTGCACATGCTTTCAAATCCTTGTTCCTCAATTCCTTTAGCATCAATATGTAATCTGTTTGCATTTCACCTTCTTTTACCCAGTCTCTGCTAGTAGTAATGGATTATTTCAGCAAGTGGCCCGAAGCGTATCCCATTCCGAACCAAGAGTCCAAAACGGTTGTAGATGAATTTGTGAACAATTGGGTGTGTCAACGGTGTTCCAACAGCACTTCACTCCGATCAGGGACGAAATTTTGAGTCGGCCATATTCAAGGAAATGCGATATTTATGGGATCAAAAAGACGAGAACGACACCACTGCATCCGCAGTCAGATAGCATGGTAGAAAGATTCAACCGCACCCTGGAAGAATATCTCAGAAAAGTAGTCAGTACACACCAAAAAGATTGGGACGAGCATACCGATCAGCTATCCACGATTCAACATCATGTAGTCCAGCAAAAGTCGTGTTTGGGAGAGAGCTAAAACTACCAACCGACTTAGAACTTGGCGTTAAACCGATTCCTGCACACGACGATGATGAAAATGTGCCTCAGATACAAGAAGACCTGCACGAGCTCCATGAGTTTGTCCGCAATCGCATCAAAATGTCCAGCGACAAAATAAAAGCCAGATATGATCGAGCAGCAAATACGGAAGGATTTACAGAAGGGCAACTGGTTCTACTATATAACCCACAACGAAGAAAAGGACTGTCTCCCAAACTGCAAACCCACTAGGAAGGACCATACAAGGTGATCAAGAAATTGAACGACGTGGTTTATCGGATACAGAAATATCAAAGTCCGAGGTCTAAGATGAAGGTGGTCCACCTGGAGCGACTGGCCAACTATGGCCGAGAGAATATTGAGCCTATTCGGGACGAAAAGGCTTAAGCGGGCGGCAGTGTTACGAATATGTCTTGCTTAAGATTTAAAATAAAACAATTAAGCAATAAAGAAAACTACTGGTTACAAACTGCGTAGAAGTTTATACACGCACACAACTACAATTTGATATGCTGTTTACTAACTGCCTGGCATGCAAGAAAAAAAAAGTACAAGTGTGCTGCTTATCATCTAAACGCGCAAGACAAAAACTAATTTTACAACAACAAATATACAGTTGTTTATCATCTGCGTAGTGTTCTAAGAAACCCTTTTTTTACAAAAGCAACAACAAATGTATTGAAATAAATCCCAAGCAGAAACCTTATCAGCATAAAAACAAAAACAACTATACACATAGCCATACATGCGCCTATAAAACGAATAAACAACAAAATGCACACAAAGGGAGTAGAAGATACTTAAATCTTCTAGATTCTAATTGGACAAGTATAAATAGGGGAAGGGTCTGAGTGGATAATGTGTCAGTGTTAAATTAAACCTCATAGTGTCAACTTTGTGTAGTTATGTTAATAAAATAGTTATTAATTTAAAAACTCTAAAAACTGGTGTTAATCATTTTGCAATAAAGAAATCACAACAAAACGTTTATAAAAGGTATAAACGTAACAATGTTTTCTTTTAATTGTTCTTTTAAAAGGCCCATTTTGTCTAAAAATTTTACATTCCAGCAGCCCAAATAAATAAACTTGAACGGTTGATTTGTAATGGCATGTTATTTTTCCTTCTTACAATCAAAGTATGATCACACATAAAAATTACATAATTAAAAAATGGATTTTAGCAGGAAGTTTTTATGTATAAATCTGTTTCCTTGGATTGGTTTCACTTTAATCTTTAAACACAGTTTCAAATTGTGTAATTCCTGCTGCATCTTTTGTCCAAAATGATTCGATCTCAGCTGCCAATATAATTTATTACTTTGTTTGTTTTACTGCCATTTATTTTTTGCAGTTTTATGATATCTAAGTTTCTGGGTCCACAATACTTTTCTACTTTTAAAATATTTGTATTGTATATGATCGCGTCATAACTTATTGCTCATATTATGAATGTGCTACGTTTCTGAGTAACATTGAATATCATTTCTTCAAAATTATTTTTCTTTACGTAAGAATAAAATCTACGTTAATTTTTTCTAATAAATATTTTATGATGTTCTCATAAAATACTTATTAATAAAAAATATATTTGAAATTGACGTAGATTAAATTAAAAACGATTCCAAAAATTTAAATTGTTTATTTATAAAAATAAAATTTATACCAAATGTTAGACGCCAATTTAGATCGTAGTAACATGTAAGCAAAACAGTTTACACATATTTTTTTTTACCAATACATTGTTATAAAATAAGAAGCTTTCCTTAGCCTTAGATCGTAGTAAGCAAAATAATTTACACATATTTTTTTGACCTATGCATCGTTGTAAAATAAGGACGCTCCCTTAGCCCATGTCGACTTAAGATAATCTTTCGTATAACCACAGATGTATACAAAATACATTGTTCTATACAAATTTAAATATTTTTTAATTTGTTAAATTTTCGGTCTCGATTCACTGTTAAACTGCCCATGTAATTATTATTATTATAGCGGGATACTTACGAGTACTATTCCTTGAAAAACGTAGACTTAAATTCTTTAAATGTTTAAAGTTAGCCAAATATTTAAAGAAATTATTATCTAAGTTTACATCAAGTACTTGTATATGCTGGAGTAGTGACATTTTTTCAATTAGCTTGTATAATGATTCTGTTCTGATATATCCTTCCACTATAAGCTTTTCTACTCTTGTGCAATATAAACCACAAACAGTGAGTTTTGTTTCTTTATTTGTTCCAGATATTATTAAGGCTTTGATATATTGTCCCGCCATTTGAAGAAGAATCATATTTTGGAATAGTGTCCTTTCAAAACAAGCTGCGTCGAAAATTGCATATTGAACTTTAGAAACCATTTCCAGAACATCGTAAAAACGTTGACAAGTAAGAGCAAAGTTTACTCGATCACCATTGGGTAATTTTTTGCAAATGTGTTCGAGACAATCATCGTTTAAAGTTAAAATTAAGGCTTTTTGATCTGTTGTATTTGCCTTGCTGCAGTTCAATTTATATTTAGTTTGGTGAAGTAGTGTTATAAGCTGCTGACCGTCTGGTTGAAGTGAACTGTCACAAACTTCTACTTCTACTTTAATTTCAAAAATACTATCGGTGTCCCATTTCAGAAAACTGCGATTTCTTAAAACCCTTGAAGGATATAGAGATAAAAATATTATATTTAAAATTATTTCTACAATATATTGTAATTAATTACAATCTAAAGATGGTAGTTCAAATGGAATAGTTTTTGCCATTTTGTTCATTTGCTTCTGTAAAGTCACATCGTCCGAAGTCACATCGTAACGAAATTTATAGTGTCAACGATAATCATTTGATGTACAAAACTACTAGAGAAACAACTTTTAAAACAAATTCGGTAAACCTTATGGTAAAAAAGGAATTTCTTCCGGCAATGTCGTTTATGATAGCTGTTAATGCTGAACCACCCTAATAGTTTGCGCATTAATCGTTATACTGTGTTCACACCTAGCGTGTTTAACATCTCAATCGTGTTTAAGCAGTAAACACGCCGATTTGGAGATGTTTTACCATACATTGACGTGTTTTGTTAAACATCTCAAATGAGTTGTTTTACACTTAAACATGTCGTTAAACACGTAAATTCCAAATACAACTCTGAATTTCATTTAATTTGGGGATGTGCTAAGAGCGTTTTTGCCCCTGTAGGCTAGTAGGTAGTGTACTTAACTAATCAGACTTAGGTTTGGGTTTAATTCTCAATTAAAACGGCTGTTTTCACTACAAAAAATCATTTTTAAGGTAAAAATAAATGGATAAAACGCCAGCCTTAAACATCTCAATTATAGTGTGAACGGCTGTGTTTAAATTTAAAAACATTTTGCTTAAACGCGTTCAAAAACACAAGTGTGAACTTAGTATTACTTTGTTCATCCAAGGCATATAAATACACCTCTGCCTGGCTTGACGAAAACGTCAAATACGTAGAAAACATACTTCAATACTTGTTTCCGGTAAAACTCAATTTTTAAGTTCAAACTTTCGATTTCATCTTGCAGCTGGTAAGTTTGCTCGTTCCTACCAAATAAGAAGTAAACGATTATTTCCAAATCTTACCCAACTTTGTTTTTTCTTTTATTTCTTTCTTGGTTCAAATTGAAATAATTGTTTATGATTTCATTGAGAAACAAAATCATTAGATTGAACGATTTTGTTTTTCGCTCAGTGATGTTGTAAGAATTCCACTTCACCTGATTCCAGCAACTTCACCCTGAGCTTTATTCCATCGTACCGGATTTTATTGGAAGGATTCCACTCACTCAGATTTCTACTCATTTCTTAACATAAATCAATTTCATTTAATAGTGCAAGTAGGTTTCAAGGGAAGGAAAAAACTCTTGAGTGATATATCCCAGTTGAACTTAACATGAAAAACAATTCTGCTCTTACAAACTAAACTCAAGGTACTCTTTTGTTGTCATTTATATGACACAGGGATAAATAATTCTTCATCATTACAATGTAAATTAATTTTAATATTACGAAATTATTTAGTTCAGTTAACTTGTTAAATTTATTGATAGGGAATAAAAAACTTATTTCTTCTTACGAATTAAATACAAACCAAAATTTTAAGTAGTCTGAACTCATTTTTAAAAAAACTGAGCTATTGTCCTGGCCCAGGGACCGCTGATCGGGGTAGCCCTCTTTGAACGGTAGAGAAACGATGTACCTGCCACTACTATTTCTTTTAGTAGACCTTACAAATAAATCCTCACAGAATTTATCGGACGATGAAATAAGCCGTTTTCTTTATCTGCTGAAATCTCACAAAAGTAAGAAACAAGAGAGGAATTGAATCTAGAGAGGTCATCGTTAATAGGCCCAGTTAAAATCCATCTAAAAATGGTTTCTTGTGCCATTAACGGACCACAAACGTCGTGCTTTACGCCTAGTAAAATGTTTATTCTTGAACTTTTATGAAAAATTAGGATCTGCCAGCGGGGTAATTGAAATATTAGAAAACGACGTGAAAGGAAAACTGGAAGAAGGCAGGTTTCCGGATAAGTTTGGCACAACAAATGCTTTAACAGCCAATTCAATATTATAATCTAAAGGTGAATTCAAGGTTATTAGGCACTCCTTTTGGACTTGGGCAGTGGCAAAATTGTTCATGCCAGAAACCCTGGCATTTATCCTAGCGTGTGGAAATTTCATTAAATTAAACAGTCGTTCTGGGATAAATGTGAGAAATTTCTGCATTGATATTCTGAAGCTTGCGTCTTCGAGTTCTTTCACTACATTTGTCAATCCTGTTTTCTATATTCATTGGCATTTGTAGATAATGTTTCGAAAACAAGTTCCTTGGACAATGATCAATTTAAAAAGCAAAGTACTTTTGTTACCTAAATTATATCAATTTATTTTAATTTTATTTTATGTATGCAAAATATTTTTGTGACCAACTGTGTATGACTTTGAAATTGACTAAAAATTTTAGTTTTCTTTCTAAAAATATGCGTATTCATCCAAATAATAAATAAAATGCTTACAAAATAGCAAAACAAAAAAAATTTTTTTTTTAATTCCATTTTGCTAAAACTTTTCGACCTTGTGTCAGAAAAATTGTTCTGGTGCTCACGGTCAGATCGTGCCGGTTATACAATGGGGTATAGACGTATAGGGGACATTTAGGGCTACAGCACAGTGCTAATGCTTTTACATTTTCTAACGAACTTTAGAAGTTATGCTCTATTTAGTAAGAGAATTTAGACAAAATTTGGGACTCTAAAAAATAATTTCTAAAAATCAATCAAAACATTTCAGTTTCTTGGACTAATAGCTAACAAATTACGCTATTACACAAAGTTTGTTTGTTTGTGTTTCTGATCAAACCGTGCCTTCTACTTTTGTTTCTCACTGGCGATATTGAAGCTGGCGAGCTCAGGTTTATCGGATATGGGCATATAAACCTCATTTTCTGCGATATCCTCGTGTATAAAAGCGACTTAATGGTTCTGTACAACATCAATAAGCTTAAAGTCAAAAGCCAATCGTTAGGGCAGAACCCAGAAGTAGCATTCTTTTGTGAGTTTATACACCATTGGAGGTCTCTTAACGAGAGATCCCAATCACCTTTCGTCGTGGTCGCGGTTCTTAAAAATGACAAGATTATTCCATTTGCCCTCTCTTTACTTGCCCATTAGATCTGGGGGTGCGTACAGCGTTTTTGATGTGTTTAATGTGGTTTTGATCACAAAACTGTTCAAAGACTTTTGAGGTAAAAGCGGTTCCCCGGTCGGACACGATAACTTTAGGCAACCCAATATAACTCGTTACTTCGTTCAGGGCCGTTATGACGGGTTGTGTTTTTGTAGACTTTACGGGTTTTACAATAAGAAATTTACTAAAAGCATCTGAAATGGCGAGTATGTGAGTATTTCCTCGTTTGCTGCGAACAAATGGACCTAAGTGATCTATATGAATTTTCCGAAATGGTATAGGCTCGGTATCACCAATATAAAGTTGACCTTCAGACTTGCCGGGCTTGACTCTGTTGTAGCAACACTCGACACAAGACGAAATATAATTTTTAACATATTTTCTCATTTTAGGAAACCAAAAATATTTACTTATACGTTCGATGGTCTTCTCTAGGCCAAAGTGGCCCATATCATCATGACAGGATCGAACGACCCTCCAACGAACAGACTTAGGAACGACGAATTTAATTTGATCGTCATCCCTACGATAAAGGCGTTTATTTATTACACAATATTCTTGATGTATTGTTCACTTTGCGCTGATTGTCTTTGGTTTCTAAGTACAGCAATAATATTTAGCAAATCGGGGTCTTGAAGTTGCATCGTTAGCAACCAGTCTTCCTCGGAGATAGTTAAGCTCATTATGTGATCATCGTTTTTAATGTCCTGGGCTGTTGGGTCTGGGGCACGACTGAGTGCATCCACGTGGCACATGCTACTACCCTGGCGATGAATGATTTCGCAATCATAATCTAAAATTTTTATCCACCATCGTGATATTTTAGGTTTTATGTCCTTGTTTTGTTTCGAGCAATCGGTTACCAATCGAAAGTGCTTGCCTAATACATAAATGCGAAATCTCTCAAGTCATTCGACGACAGCTAATGTTTCAAGCTCGTAGCTGTGGTAATTTAATTCGGTAGCATTGCAATGACGACTGTAATAGCACACCGGTCTCCACGATTGACCATCAGACGAGTGGAGCAAAACGCCAGCTATTCCAACCGAGCTAGCGTCGGTATGTACTTCGTGTTGAGCATTAAAATCGTAAAGACATAAAACTGGACGGCTGCAAAGTATCTCGATCAACTTATCAAATGACTTCTGTTGACTTTCACCCCATTCAAAACGACAATCTTTTCTTAACAAACTGGTTAACGGTTTCGAAATTGTGGAATAGTTTTCGACGAATTTTCGAAAATATCCACTAAGACCTAGAAAACGACGGACGTCGGTTACATTTTTGGGTGGTATAAAATTTTGTAAAGCACTGATCTTATTTTCGCCGGGGGTTATACCTTCCCCGCTAACCTTGTGGCCTAAGTATGAAATTTCAGGCTCAAGGAATCTGCATTTATCGAGTCTTAGTGTTAAACCCGCTTCGTTGAGTATATTCAAAAATGTATTTAGACGCTCTAAACCTTCCTTGACATTTTTACTTGGAATAACTATATCATCTAAATAGGCCAGCACCTCACCTGGATTCATTTTTGAAATCAAAATGTTCATAACCCGCTGAAATACGGCCGGAGCATTCACTAAACCAAACGGCATTCGATTACACTCATAGTGACCTTGCGTAGTGACGAATGCTGTACATCGTTTTGAAGACTCTTCCATTTCGTAAATCCAAGGATGTAAAGTAGTTGTTTCCAGGCAGTTGTGCGAATTGTTCTTCTAAGTTGGGCATTGGGAGGGGTATTTTAACAGTAATACGGATAAGGGCCCGAAAATCCACACATAAACGGTATATATATATATATATATATATCTATATCAATAATAATATTAAGTCGTAATTTACCCGTACTTTTATATTCACCATTAGCAAAACCTCCTAAATATATGGAGCACTCGTCAGGCATTCCAAAACAAGTTGCAAAACTCTCACGGATGAGTGTGCATTTGCTTCCAAGGTCGACAAAAGCATTTGTTTTAACACCGCCAACCATTATTTGTTTTATAATTTCCTGTAACTTTATTTTGCCTTCGTCAACAACATTTACTACAGGACAGCGTTCTTCATATTTCCGTTTTTCAGGTCAATTTTCTGCCTGATGATTGGTGCGATTACAATTTGTGCATCTTTGCTTGCGTTGTGGTTGAGGACAATTTTTCAAAAAATGTCCCATTTGATGACAATTAAAACATTTAATAGCATTTTCGCTTCGATTTAGAATGTTTTGATAGCTAACTGTTGGTGTAAAAGATTTTGTTTTCATCTCTTTAGCTGGTTGCTTAACCTCATTATGCATACAAAATGTTACAATATCGCGCAGTAATTCGCTACACTCACTGTAATTGTTTAAAATTTTCATTTTAAGATTCGGCTCGTTAATACCATTGTTGATGTGACGTGCTACCGCTGATTCTGACAGTCCACCTCTCTTACCTAGAGCTAACATCCGGTAATAGTATCTTGTGCGGATTCGTCACCGCTTCGTTTGGTGTATGTCTGCTTCGTTTTCTACGCTTGGAAAATCGTTTCTGAATTTTCGAACAAAATCTGGCCACGATCTGAATATTATATCTAAGAAATCTACCCAGTACTTAGCGGCACCTTACAATTTCTGCTGCACTGCAAAAATTAACAATTCATCGTTCCAAGAATAGGCGTTTCGTAATATTTCGATACGATTAATAAATTGTTTTGCACTTAGTGACGTTGCTGACGTAGGATTAAACTCTGGTAATAACGATACCAGCTCACGTACACTACCAAAGGCGTTGTTATAATTACAGTTTGCATCAAGAATTCGTTGCTGGGTTATTTCGTTGTTATCGAAGTGTCCCGCTGTACCAGGTGTATTATCCGTATTCCGTTGATTCATGTTGTGGTTTACATAGAAATTGTTCCTGCCACCGATTGGGACAAAATTACGTTGATAAGCACTTCCATACAATTGATTGTTTTTCGCAACAAATCTTTTATTCATGTTTCGACAGCTCTCATACATGTTTTCTTCATTCATGTTGCTTGCATAGTCTATACCTGTGTTTGGCTGGTATAACACATCTTCCCAATTTTGCGCACACACGCAAGCATAATTACAACGATTTCGATTGTTGTTGTTTTGGGTGTTGTTGTTTGTTGCCAAATTCCTATTTTCTGTTTCAGTATTAATATTGATGTTATCAACATGATTCTGTAAATTATAGTTATTATAGGACGTAGCAACGTGTTGCTGGGAAACACTTTGTGTAGCCACATTGTGTACTGGCAATGGGTAAACGTTTGGTTTGTATGACTTTTTTCCTAGAACTGCGTTAGCGTTTGTTAAGCATTCGGCTTGTTGCTGAAATTCAAAATAACGATTCTTTGTCGTACCAACTGATGACACGTGTGTATACATTTGTAGTAGATGTCATCGTGCTACTTGCAGGATTTTGCCGATCACTCTTACATTGTTGCGTAGATAAATTGTAGGCAATCTGCCGATCTGACTCTTTTACATATGATGAACATATTGGACGCGTTGTATAAATGACGGAATTTACTTATTTTGACAATGGCAAAGACACAGAATGTGGTATCCACGACGTGCTCGATTGATCCTTCGAAAAAATGGTGTGTGCTGATAATGCAGGCGACGAAACCTGAGGCGGGTCAAAATTGCAACTTTCCAATGATGTCCTCTCGAAGTCTTCTTCCAAACGTTGAATTAAATCTTTTCGACTTCCATTCGCCGGCAAGCCAGCCGTTTTACACCTTTTACGCAGTGTCGCACGGCACAGGGTAATCTCACTTCTGAAGTGTCACACACCACTATGTTGAATCAAACAATTAAAAAGTTTATTTAAAAATTCACTTGCCTTTAAATTTAAAATAAATTCTACATTAAATTCAATAAAATAAAATTAGCTTCACGCTTGTTATAATAAAAAAACGACCACGCTCGCCGACTGCCAATCAACCAATGCCATCATCCCTTAAAACGAAAGCTTCTATTCAATTGAACTACATAGTTGAATTCTCTTTTCATCCACGCAGTTGTATTAATGGGAAGGTGCGCTGACAGATGTTTAAAAATCAAAAATTTACTAAAAAATTTCTCATTTTAGCAAAATACTGAAAATGCTCAGTTTTAATCACTTTGTTCAGTGTAATATAGTTAAAGTTTTAATTTATTTTGGCTCCCGCGGTACACTAGTATCTACTTTCGAAAAAACTTTAAAATTTTACGATTGGGGACCATGAAAAAAAGGACTTTTGGCCGCCTTCTCGGACGTTTGTGGTCCGTTAATGGCACAAGAAACCATTTTTTAATGCATTTTAACTGGTCCTATTAACGATGACCTCTCTAGATTCAATTCCTGTCTTGTTTGTTACTTTTGTGAGATCTTAGCAGATAAAGAGATTTCGCGCTTTTTGGAGGTGGAAGATCTTCCTCGAAAACGGCTGATTTCATCGTCCGATAAATTCTGTCTACTAAAAGATATAATAGTGGTAGATACATCGTTTCTCTACCGTTCAAAGAGGGCAACCCCGATCAGCAGTCCCTGGGCCAGTTCAGGACCAGGGCAATGGCTCAGTTTTTTTAGAAGTGAGGCAAGAATACTTAAAGAAGAATATGATCGTGTAGTGCAAGATTATAAAGACTTAGATCAGATGGTTAAAGTCTCCCCAGCAACTAATTTTAAGTGTACAGGACATTTCTATATCACCCATCACGCTGTCATAAAATCTGATAGTACTACGACAAAAGTGCATGTTGTTTTTAACGCCTCCTCATCATCATGAAACGGGATAACTCTTAATGATATTTTGTATACAGGGCACACACTTCAAAAGGATTTAAAACTCTTCTTGTAATAAAATGGAGATTTTTTCCATATGTATTCAATGCGGATATAGAAAAAATGTACAGACAAATTCCAGTCGACCATAATCACACACCATTTCAAATAATTCCGTTCCGAAAAAGTCCATCTGACAATGTAGAAGATTACGAGTTGAAAACGATTACATTCAGGGTTAACTGTGCCCCATACCTAGCTATAACAACCTTGTTACAATTAGCCGATGATGTTCAGATCCAGTATCCAAAGGCCAGCTATATTCTTCATAATTCTATGTATATAGAATATACATAATATTTCTGAAGCACATGATAGTAGAAATGAACTTTTCCTTCCGCTTCAATCTGCAGGGTTTTCATTAAGAAAGTGGACAGCGAATTCGAAAGAAATCCTGTCAGATATTCCACCACATCATTTGCTTTCCCTGGATTTTCTAGATTTCGAAGATAACAATAGAACAACAACGTTGGGCATCCGTGGGAATGATAAAACGGATTCATTTTATTTTATTGCACATCCAATACCAGAAAAGTCGAATTATACGAAACGAGAATTGCTTTCACAAATTGCCAAATTGTTCGATCCCGCAGGATGGCTAGAACCATGCATTGTCTTGGCAAAGATAATAATGCAAAGAATCTGGATTGATGATACCGGATGGGATGAGTTCTTAACTCACGATTCGCTTTCTCAATGGAAAAAATTTCAGACAAACTATCAACATATCAATGACATTCGAATTCCCAGATGTGTTAAATATTCACCAAATTCTGAAATTCAATTCCGTGGATATTGTGACGCGTCCGAACGAGCTTATGCAGCTGTTTTGTACGTCCGAGTTGTGCAAGATTCTACAATTTGAACTTTCTTAATATGCTCGAAGACCAAGGTCACCTCCGTAAATACTTTTGTCACTACCAAGACTAGAGTTATGTGCGGCTGTGCTACTAGCGGAATTGATATATTCAATGCTGCCTAAATTAGACGTTAAGAATTATTCGATCTTCTGTTGGACTGACTCTTCAATTGCCCTAGCATGGTTAGCGAAGCCACCTTGCTCTTGGCTTACCTTCGTCGCCAATAGAATCTCCAAAATTGGAGTCACGTTCCTTCGGGATTCAATCCAGCAGATATGACCAGTCGTGGCCTATATCCAAAGGAAATTATAGCAAACGATCTATGGTGGCATGGACCAGAATAAATGGCCGAAGTTAAGCGATCCTTTGCGTTTCGAAACCGATGCAGAAAGAAAGACAATAAAAGTTCACCATTCATATTTCCAAAATCATGAAGACATCCTCGAACGATTTTCATCACTTCCGAAGGCGATGCGAGTAATTGCTTACATATATCGTTTCTTTTTCCATACTCATCGCAAATACCGCTCTAATTTTTTTTAAATTTAAATCCATTTCTTGACTGAAACGGAATAATCCGGCCCTGCGGAAGGCTAGAACAATACAAAGAACTATCTTATAACGAAAGATACCCGATTTTACTTCCATACAGATGTCAGTATTCACGACTCTTGGTAGATTCCATACATAGTATAACACTTCACACTTCAATTGGTATGACGGCTAATTCGCACTATATTAGATTCCAAAGGATAAAAACTTAATAAGAGCAACCATAAATAAATGTAAGCCATGTATCATCTTCAAAAGGAAATGTCAAAAGCAGTTAATGGGCTCACTTCCATCCGAAAGATTAGAAATTTCACGTCCACGACCTTTTGACATTAAAACATATCATGGTCCCTCTTGCAAGATAACACACGGATATGCCTGCGTATTCGTATGTTTTTCTGCAAGGGCTATTCAATTAGAAGCAACCACCGATGTATCCACTGCAGCTTTCCTTGCTGCGTTCAGCCGCTTTGTATCTCGCCGCTGGTGAAAACTTTGTCGACGCCTCGAGGATATTAGCCAAGGAATTCATCCAAACTTCGCAACAAGCTCTACTAGCAAACTACGCTCTTCAGAACATAAACTGGCATTTCGTTCCCCCCAGGGAGTCCCGCATATGGGTGGGTTGTGGGAGGTTAGCGGGAAAAGTTTTAAGTTCCATTTTCGTCGATTTCCGAGTTCGTTTAAATTTACTTTCGAAGAATTTTCCACCTTACTGTCTCAAAAGCCTGTCTTTTTGGAGCCTACTACTTTCATCTAGACTGGTGTATTGCGGAGTAAAAGGAAGTCCAGGCCCCTTAAAGGCTAGTAGGAGTCACCTGAAAAATCCACTATATTTCAACGGGAATCAGTGAACCCCAAAGTTCCGCTATGTGTTTCTTTAGGCATTTAGCTCTTCTCTGTATGATTGTTGAGGTTGGCCCCTATATGACAGTATCTTGGCGGCAGTGTGTTCCGAGGCTCTCGTGAGAGTTTGTGGGTCGGATCATTCACAATGAACACAATTAATGGTCCAGGTCCAGTGAGTATGAATGCCGTCGTGTTCTTAATTATATTAAGCTTCATACGTTCTGGACCAAGGGGTTGGAAAGTCTCCGACTCGGCTTTTGAAATTGCAACTAGGAGTGACTGGAGGATATACGTACCCGAAGGCCTTCTAGAGGGAGGATGGCGCTACATACCATTCGAAGTGGTTTGACCACCATCTGGTTAGGGCTAACTGCCAGGTACAGATGTAAATAAAATCACGCAATTTCCCAAGATCCGTCAGAACTTTCCGCGCTTACTCCAGGTCAATTCCTAATAGGTTCTCCAATTCTAGTCCCTATTGATCCACAGATTAGTAAAACACCTATTTCCATCGTCAATCGATAGCGATTAAAAATAATATATAAAAACTTTTGTGTTCGCTGGAAGAATTAATATCTTAGGGATTTACTCAAAAGAATAAAAAAGGTCTGAAGACAATCTGCAAGAAAATACTTTAGTTGTAATTCGTGAAGAAAATTTTCCTCCCAATTCTTGGCGGCTTGGTAGAGTACAAAGAACCTACGCAGGCTCGAAAGAACCTATCGCAGATGCTTTGACTCAACGAGGGGTTAGCACACGACCAATCAGCAAATTGATACCTTTACCTAATGAATCGTAGTTCCATATCTCCTACCCTTTTTAAAATCCGTTATTCATTTTCTTTCAGATTGCAATGCCTAACTTTTAATCCTTCAAACAGTACGATAACCGTTCAAAACCCTCTAAATGTGACTATGGACAACCTACTAACTACAGCTCCTTTGTCTGCAGAATATGTAAACGGTCTCATCGACTCCTTACCTGCCGGAAATGTCTTGCCATGAACATTACGGCACGCATTCGTGCTGTTCAAACGTATAAATATTGCTCCTTTTGTTTTTATAACCACGAATGCACACTGTCAGCTGTTGCTTGAGAAATTCCGCGTGAAATAAAACCCATTTGTTTTATTTTATAGCTATGATTGAATATTGCCAGAAACTTTTATGTTTCTCCACAGTGAAAAGAGATACACTTCTGCTACATTTTTTCACGACTTTTTCATACAAACTTTTTATGTATGTGGTTTGACAGCATTCCGCATGAAATAGCAACAGACTTATGATGGCAGAAATGGAAGAAAACATCCTGACGCTATAAGAAAACTCTAGAGCAAACGCAGAAATATCGAAATTCTTCAGTATACGTGTGGATGACTTGGAAAAGAGTTTGACGAAAAATTGCCTTCCAGTGCGAAGAAACGGCAAAAGCTATCTTAAAACCATAAGTTTATAACGTGCGATGTCTTAAGGCTGATACGCATAGTTGCGGAAACAAAAGGAGCGAGATGATCAAGCAGATACTGGAGCAAAAGAATAGGTTCCGCGGTAAAGGCTTTATTCAACTGTGGCAAAAATCACGTATTTTTTATCACTGACATAGTTAATGAAGTCACTTTTGTTGCAAACTTCATGATAGCTTACGGTATTAATCTGCCCTAGATATGAAAGCAGATTCGCAGTAAAGAAGCTATTTGCCCTTGAACGCCAGAAGTAACCACCTCCAGCGAAAACTCGTATCGTGTAAAGGACCATAAGGCTTAAGCGGGCGGCAGTGTTACAAAGATGCTTAGTATCACTTATAAAAAGATTATTATCACTAAAAAAAAGTGAAATGACCTATTGTGTTTGTTTACAAATCAAAAAGTTTATAAGAAATCTTATAAACACAAAATGAAAACAACATGCTACATTAAAATTCCATAAACTAAGATTAACAATCAGAAAAAAAGGAAACCACAAAACCAAACAAACACCTACACTGAATAATGATAGCTCCGGAATCTACAGTAAATGTGATAAATTAGGGTTTTCTAGTAAATGCTGGAACCGCTAACAACAGTATATAAAGGCTCCCTTCTCTTGGGCAACGATCAGTCTAATTGTGAACGTGATCAAGTGGAGGCATAAAACCTTGATACAGGAGCTTACATCCGTTAAAAAGGTTTGTTTTGTGTATAAACGCGCGAACAAGTAAATCGTGTAATTAAATATAAAGTTGTAGGTGACTATTTCGCAATAACAACTCAATAAAGGAATAAGCGTAACAATATATTTTGCGTAAGTTTTTACGTCGTAACACATTTAGGTCGACATATTTATCTTCACTTACTTAGGATCTTAAAACTTTCTCGACTGATTAATTTCTGATTAAGAAGTGCGATGTGCTTTCCGTCTACAAACAGACATTAACAATATCAGTTTTATTTCAAAACAACTATCAGAGGCAATAATACACGAATTTTCAATTTATTTATTTGGCAAAATTTATTGTTGCTTTAGAACCATACAAAGATTATAGACTTTTGTAGGAACTGGAAATAATACCTCAGGGGAAATTATTATTAGAGAAGGAAGTACAATGACCCGATATATCATCATATGAAATCCAAAAAGCCCTAAGTTACAAAAAATTCAAAACTTTTTGATTGATTATGACGCACCGTGTCAAAATACATGTTCCTGCAAAATTTTGCACTTGTGTAATTAAAAACAACGTTCTTATTAACAAATTTCTAAAAGCCCTAAGTGCAAGCGCAAAAAATTTAAAATAAAACCAACATGTAATTTACGCCTTTCAATGGAAAATGACCAGCAGCAAACAGAAGAGAAGAAAGGCATGTTTATATATTTGTTTTATTAACAGTTACTTTCCCTTCGTTGTGTTTTTTTTGTTTTACATTTTTTATAAACAGTTAGTTTTTCTATTGTATTTTTATCAAAGTAAAATAAATTAAAAATCTCGTTTAAAGTGCGTTTTATAAAAATGGGTGTTGAAACAAATTTAAATAAGTCAATAAATAAAAAAAAAGTGAATAAAAAATATTCAAATTACAATGATCGAATGAATGGCAAAATGTATAAAGGAACCAATAAAGGAATTGTGTGCGAAAACAATCCTCGAAAATTGGGGCTAAGATGTCAATTAAATATTGTGAAAAGAGCTCATTGCGTCGCTGCTCCCAATTTGCTGAAAATATACGCCAAGAAATATTTGATCGATTTTGGAACATGTCGGGGGAAGGAAAAAACGTGTATGTAACAAGTCAAGTAGAGGTAAAAGAAAAAGCACGAAATCGTATAATATTTTCGAGGCGATCGGTATCTAAACGTTATTACTTAAAAGCTAATAAGAGTCGTATCAAGGTTTGCAGGAAAATGTTTATTGGAGTTATTTTGTTGATTCAATTTAAGGGATCAGTTAAAACTTCTAACAATGAAACAAATGAATTATCTAGAAAATACTTAACACAGTTCCATAATGATACCATTACTATAATTAATAAAACGTTCGTTTCCAGAGAAGTCTCATATTGGAAACCTCTCCCTGCTTTACTCTAAACCAAATCAAAATACACAGGAAATTCAGGAAGTTCTTTCCTTACAGTTAATGAAGGATTTGCATATCAGAAACATTGACGAATTGGAATCAATTACGAATAAGAGCAAAATATTTTTTTCGTTAAATATGGTTCTTACAATAATATTGATCTTATGTCTATTGCTAATAGCTTATTAATTTTTTTAACAGAGACTGCAGACGTCAATAAAACTTCCTCTTCTGGTTGCGAATTCCGTAGCATCAACGACCTTCCTATTCTCAATGAATCGGGACTATTCACTTTAGTGAGGGGAGAGTTAAGGAAACGGTGTAAACCGAATATTAACTTTTTAAATTCTCAAAACTTTGTACCTTTTTATAAAGAAAATATTCATATTTCAATTATTGCAACATATTGGTTTGGTGTTAACCAAACTTAAACTTTTTAAAACTTTTTCATTTTAACCTTGCATTTTTGTAAACAAAATATTCATATTTCAATTACTGCAGCATACTGGTTTTTGTTGTTTTCTGGAATAAACAACCATTTATGCTGACTGATATTTGTTATTGTCGATCGCAACACAAAAAAGCCATCGAAAAAAGTATTTGTTGATTTTTGCTAGAATAAAAATGTTTTCAAAATTATTTTTAAGTTAGTATTAAGAAAGACTTGAAAGAATGAATTAAATAAAGTTGAACTTAATAAACTAAAAATTAACTTGTATATGTTCGGAATATTTTCTATTTATTTATTTATTATTTTTCAAATATCTAGATTTAAGAATAGCTAGCGTTTTTGATTATCCGTGTTAACCCGGTGTCGTGCGAACTATTTATTAATGAAGGTTTAATTAAACATTATGATATATCAGTTTTTTTCAATATACGCTCACGATTCCAATAAAAAAAATCTCTAATATATTTATTTCATCATTTATTAAACTATAAATTTTATTATTTCAAATTATTTTTCAGCTAATTTGTCACATAATTGATAATGAAAATATTACAATGATAATAAATCAATGGTTACTGTGTTTTGAACACAAATTTTTAATAAATTTTGTTTGGGAGTATAATAATTTTAATCGACTGAGATATAGTCCTTGAAAAATACATAAGAAAATGTAGGGAGACTATTCAAATATATTTTACAACGAATTTCCCGGAAACTGTACCAATCAGCACACAAAATTTGGGCAAAATCCACTACGCCATATGGATATGATTTCCTCGTTGTAATAGATTTCGTGTTTTAGTTTTAAGTAAGAATTATTTCTTGAAAATATTTTGTACTATTTTTTTAAACAAATCAATTACAATTAACCTGAATTAAGTTATTATTTAAGTCAAATAACATTCCAAATATATGAAGAATAAACCGAGCAATATTAATTGTTCATCAATTTAAAGTCCACAATGGTATTTTTAATTTTTACCTGAGTCTGTTTTGGAACACCAAATTTAAAGCAGCCTTAAATTAATTGGTGAACACATTTTTATTATTTTATATTTTTATTTTTTTTATTTTATAAAAAATTTAAAAATACATACATAAGTAAATATTGTTGTTAAATTCAAAACATGAACTCACCTGGCCGCATCTTTTGAATCTTCAAAATGTACTATATATCTCCCATATTCGCGATCAATCCAATCCACATTTCTAACTTTACCAAGATTTTGAAAAAAAATTTCAACTTCTGAATTAGTAGCCTATGAAATACATACAGATGTAAATAAATTGCTTCAGATAAAGAAATTATTGAGAAAACTTTGTGTAAAAAGGAGCACTTACAATTTCAGGTATATTCTTAAATAATATCTTGTGAACTAAAATATTACCCTCAATGAAGGCCTGATCACCAATGAATTCTGCCCCAAAAAAAGAACGTGTAAAGAATACAATATATATTATGTAAACTGTTAATAAGCTAAAATGTTAAGTGGAAAATTTGGGAACAACTCTTAGTTTGGAAACTACATGTGTATGTACATAATGTCAAATGTTTTAGATATTAGATGGCATTTATCAAGAGAATTTGTTGATGAAACAACGTAATATGAGTGCCATTGAAAAAGTTAAAATTCCAAATACATATGTAGGTGGTATGAACGAACTGAGATAATTTTAATATACTGGAACCTACAATGTGCTTTCGAAGAAACACTTGAGATATACGTATAGTACCTTTCCTTGAGATTTTGTGTAGTTTTCGAAGTATGTTTTAGTGATAGAAAATCCTGAGTAAGCGAAACGCATTTCAGTCATACCTTAAGAGAATAAAATTTTGCGACTAATTGCCGACTATGCGTTAGTAAACGAAGGCAGTGTTGGTTCTAGCATATAAAACAAATCCTCCAAGTCCATATGAAGGAGAGTTATAGTTTCTTCAATCTTGTCATTCCACTTCACGTTATATACATACATAAATACATACGTTGCAAATTTGGACTTTCCAAAGTAAAAGGTTACACCAAATTATTTTCACTACTTATTTTTTTAGGATCATTGCTATTAAACTAGTTTCAGTAAAATTATTACTCACCAACTTCCATTTCTAAAAGATTGAGTTACTAATCAGGTATTTGCTCAGTTTAATTGCTCTCCGTGGTTTTAATTAAAGCCACAGAATACTTATAAACAATACTTATGCCCGTATTCCTCAACGCTATTTGCAAGTCTGTACTTCAAACAAGAGTACACAAGTATATATGTTTCGTGGCAATTAGTAATTCTATTGTCCAATTTTCAATGTAAAAGGGCCAGTTCACATTGGATTAATATTTGTTTTGCACAACTTTAGTTCTTTCCAAAACACACTATACTAATTATTTTAGCACAAAATTCTATACGTATACACATCTTTGTGTGTATTAGTGTTTTTTATTCATTTCATGTTTGTTTTTCGTTCGGTATACACCACAGTATACGCATTACAAAATAAATATGGCTGTAAGTGATGATGAAACGTTTGTTTCTAATTTTATTTTATGTAAAATTATTTTTATTCTTAATCGACCTTTTTTATTTTAATTAAATAAAAAAAAAATTTTCAATTTGTTAATAATTTTTGTTATTAAAAATTAATTTTTCTTGAAGAATCTTTCCATAGGAAAGCGAAATATTGAAAAAATATGTATATCGTTAAAATTTAATTAAAAAGACGTTTAAACACATATTTAATTTTCTGTAAAATATAAAAATATTATAACAAAAACTTGAATTCAATAATAAAAAAGATAAAATAGTAAAAAAGATAAAAATAAATAGCATAAAATCTATTTATCTACCTTTGAATTCATATTCATAGTTACACTACAATAGCCAACTGAAGACTAAAAATCGCTCTGCAAAAAAAAAACACACAAGACCTGTGTTTTCATAAATGCATGTGTATTAGTTTTGTTTTCGTTGTGCGGCTTTGAAGCTGATATCAAAATTGTTTCAACCAAAAACTACCCCCCTCACCGAAAATGCCAACAAACTGCCAGCACAACTAATCCAATGTGAACTGGCTCAAAGATTACTAAAAAAATCCCCTTTTTAGAAAAACATTGTTCTTCCATGTTCTTCCTTTTTCAAAAACAGTGAGTGTTGCTAATTTTTTTTTATTTTTTACAGTTAAAATTTTTTTATCGAAAATCGCTAAGTAATTTATCAATCCATATGCTAAAGCATTAATTTTACCTGTGGCTAAAGTTATTTTATTTATTATTCGAAAAATGTACTAGAAAACTGTATGTATGTATAAATAGTTGTAATATTTTTTTCAATTAGCAGGTTTTATTATCTGTGTTTTTGGTTTGTTTTGTTTCTTAAAAATATTTTTGCTTATTTTAAATTTGTTTGTCAAAAATGGTGCGATGAAATATCGAAAACTAAAATAAAAAAATTAAGATAAACTTAGTTTTGTATATAGAGGTCAAATAACTATAATTATTAATTTTATTCATTTAATTTTATTTAATAGAGTATTTTTAAGTAAAACAACAAAAACAATACAAAAAAGTTAACTAACAAATAACATAAATTTATAAATTTTTTATAAATAATAAACAACCAAAATCCCTTATATCATAAATTTCAGAATAAGGTTTGAGGCACAAACAATATTAATACTGTTACGTTTATACCTTTTATAAACGATTTGAAACTATTGCTAGCTACTGTTGTAATTTGCCTTAACTTTTCCTTGTTGGACCCTCGGCCGCAATTAGCTATTCATTCGGCTACAGATTGTGAGCAACTTACCCCGCAAAAACGCTGTTTTATCTTTTCCAGTGTTTTCGTTACACCCAACTGGCCGCCGTTGGGACCGTTATGAAACTGATTCATTGCATCTTTAATCCGGGAACTTCGCACGGCGATTAAGTCCGTTGTAGTTTTTTCATCTGTGCTTTCTCAATTTCGATATAGGCATTTATTTACCATTTTTAAGGCTATTCCACTGAGCTCAGTGCGATTTCGCCAGCGGGCTTTTTGCCGATATTTCGTTACCGTCCAGTCATATGTTCTCCAGCTTTGCCGAAATGGGAACCTCCTTTTGGGCCTTAGACCAGTACCCTCGTGTGCAAATTTGGATACACCTCACAATCAATGATGGTGTAATAAAAATGCAATATTTTTATTTGGTTTGTTTTTGATTTTTTATTTGGTTCTTTTTGGTTTCTTTTTAATTGCTCAGCGGGGAGCAGTAGAATATTAAAAGCTCAACTAGGAGCTAGAACGTACAAACCAAGATTGATCCTATCTTCCCAATTGCAGTCGTTTATATACTGACTGTGAGAAGAATTTTAAAAGTCTAGTACTTAATTTATTAATGTTAATTACATACAAATGTTATTATAAATATTATGTCTATTCAGCATAATTGCATTCAATTTAATTTTCATGGTCAAATGAAATTATGCTGATGTAAAGAAATAAAAATATATTTACAGTGTGTCTTAAAAATAAAAGTATAAAAGTTGTGTTTAACAGTGTGTCTTAAAAATAATACTTAAATTGTGTTTATATATGAAAGTGCAAATATTAAAATTGTGTTTATATAGTGTATACACACTACACCCTCACCCTTTTAGATTTGGGCATGTTTAAAAATTAATGTTTTATAACAAATTTTTTTTTTTTTTTACTTAAAAAATTTTTTTAATATGTTCTTATGTAGTGTTTTCAATTTTGAATTTTCTATCTCTATTACTACATTTAAGTCATTTATATCTACTACCTTATATGGGCCCTTATATGGATTTTGATTTTTTTTTCTATTCTCTATTTTGACTAAAACTAGATCTCCTATTTTAATATCTATACTATTTTGTCTTTTTGGTGATTCTAAACTTCGTCTTTCCTTTACTGCCAGAATGAACTCACGTGCTTTTTGTAGTGAAAAATGTAGTCTAGCTTTCAGTTCATTTGCGTAATTGTCAATATTGTAGGTTTTTTGTGGTTTTGTCAGTTCGTCGTTTGGGAGTCGTGGGAGTTTTCCAAATATTAGTTCGAATGGTGAATAGTCAGTGTCGACATTTGGTGTTGTATTAAAAGCAAACGTAAAGTATTGTATCCATTCGTGCCAGTTCTCGTCTTCTACAAAGTTCAACAGATATTCGTTCAATACACGGTGGTTCCGCTCAACTGTTCCTACCGTTTCGTGATGGTAAGGAGTAGAAAATTTCTGTTCTATTTTTAATAATGCGCAAATCTCTTTTATTAGTTCGTTGTTAAATTCTGTGCCTTTGTCTGTCTTCAAAATTTTGAACAAACCATATTTCAGAATAATGTGTTCGACTAAAGTTTTGGCTACTGATTTCGCATCTTTGGATTCTAAAGGATAGGCTACTACGTACTTTGTCAGTTCACATTGAGCAGTTAGTATATATCTAAAGTTTGCAGATGGCCGTAAAGGACCGACTGTGTCGACTACGACTGTGTCAAAACTTTCCGATGGTGTGTCTGTTATGGTCAGGGGTTCTTTTGTATGTTTATTCTGTTTTTTCTTTTGGCAAGATGAACAAGTTCTAATGTAATTCTTAACCATTTTGTTCATATTTTTCCATATGTATCTTTGCTTAAGCTTGGCCAGTGTTTTTCTGATTCCGAAATGTCCGTTATGTGGTAATCCATGAAATTCTTCAATCAATCTGTATTGTTTTATATTTTCTGTTACTCTTTTTGGCATTTTGTATATAATTATATTAATATCATTATTCTGCAGATTATTATATTTTTCTTTTAATTTATCGGCCGATATATATTTGAAAATTTCATCATTGTCATATAGTACGTATGTATTAAATTTAAATTTCTTTAATTTTATTAAAAGTTTCTCCACGAATGTTTCTGAAAACATAGGATTTTCGCTTTTGTTACATACTATACGCGTGATGTTTTCATTTCTTTCTTTTTCTTGCTGCAGCTTTTTTTCATATATAAGTTCTAATCTTTGAAGCTTCTTTATATCATTTATTGACGTGCATTCCCACATATGAAGTTGATCAGGCTTCTGTTGAGATATGCCGTCCTTTTCATTATTTTGAACGTTCTCTTTATTTTTATCAATTATCTTATCCTTGTTTAGCATGCTACGCGTTATTGCCAGAGTTTTCTTTTCTTTTTCATCAATACTGATTGGAATCATGGTTTTTAAAATGTCCGAGTTAATATCTAGTCGTGATAGTGCATCTGCATTTGTATTATTAGCTCCCTTTTTGTATTTTATGTCAAAATCATAGTCTGACAGTTCTAGTCTTATTCGAGTCAGTTTTGAGGATGGGTTTTTATGTGTAAATAGGGCGACTAGTGGTCTATGGTCTGTTATAACGGTGAATCTTCGTCCGAAGAGATATGGTCTAAAGAATTGTATACCCCAGTGGATGCCTAATAATTCCTTCTCTATGACAGATTTGTTTTTCTCATGTTTGTTCAAGGATCGGCTTGCATAGGATATTGGTAAGTCCTCTCCCATTATATGCTGTGATAAAACTGCGCCTAGGCCTTGATTTGATGCGTCTGTCGTCAGTATAAAAGGTTTTTCGAAATTTGGGTATTGAAGTATTGGTGGTGTTATTAATTTATTTTTCAGTGTGTCAAAGGCGGTTTGGCAGTCTTGGAACCAAATGAATTTTGCATTTTTCTTTAAAAGGGCATTTAGACACATTGCTATATTAGCGAAGTTTTCAATGAATCTTCTGTAATAGTTGCAAAATGCTACGAAACGTCGCACAGTGCTTTGTCCCCATATAGTGAATCGGCAAAATTAGAGAAGTTATCGTAGAAGAATGAAATTTGGTGTGCTGGTTCAAAATATGTCGATTAAAAAAAATTCGAAGTTTCGAAAAAATCGGTGCAAGGACATGACTACCTCCCATACATCCTTAAATTTAAAACTTTAATTTTAGCTATAATTGTGAATAGAATAAATCGAAAGTTGGTAACCGTCTGTTAAAATATGTCTTTTAGCTCAGTGGTTAATTTTGTTTCATTCGGTGCAAGGACATGACTACCTCACATATATAATTTTTCTTAAAAACTAAATTGTAACTACATTAGTGATCAGAATGCACTAAAAACTTATAGCAACTTATAAAACTATATTTTTGAGCTCTCTGGGAAATTTCGCTTCAGTCGATACAAGGACATGACCATCTCCCATATATCCTTTTTCTCAAAAACTAAATTTTAGCTACATTTGTGATCAAAATGCAAATAATTAAATATTCCCTTTAAAATGGGTTATAAATAAATTTGTTTCTAAATTTGATAAAATAAGATAATTTATTTTAATTGTAATTTATGATGTCTTTCAAAATGTATTTTTCAATATCTTTGAATTCATCATTATTTTTTATGTGTTTTATGGACCTAAGTGACGATAGTTCCGGATCCGACATTAATAACAAATGAGCCATTAAATCTCTATTTGTATTTTCTCTTGTCGTTTTTCTTGTATGGGAACATCGCACATTCCTTAAATTTTTATGACTGGCTTCTAAGGCTTCTTCGGACAAACACCCTAAAATAAAAGTAGTTTTAAAATTGTGTAAAAGGTTTTTTTAATATTTTATTACCTATTGGCAAGTTGAAGTATTCCAGAACATCACACCCATGCACTAAAACCTTATGAACAGTACTTGGCATGTAATACCAGCCATACTGAATTAAATAAGAGTTCCTAGTAATATTTAGCAGCTCCTTAAATGTTGTAACATTAACCGGGATTCCGCAAGATAAAACTCTTAATATAATGCCAAAGTTATCAATAAGACTTCTATCAATCCCCGTTATTTCAGCAGAAATTTCACTATTTTGAAAAAATCGTCGAGCCGTGTTTCCATCGTTAGTAGTTCCAAATCCCGTTTTTACTTGATCTATTATTAATCCCGTCCGTGTTTTGAATTCATTTTGAATTCTTTTTTTGTTTTGTGAAAAAATTGAGGTATTTTCCTTATTGACTCGCCAAACTTTTAAAGGAAGACGGTAAGCAATGTGCAATATGCATTCAAAAAAGCGTATCCAGCAGTGAAGTGTAGAAAGTCCATATTTATAATTATTAATACAAGGTTCCTTAATTATGTTTATATTGTTCATATCGGTAGGGCTTGCATTACATATAAAACACCTACTTGCTGAGTTTGTGTCACTCAAAACATTTGCAACTGAACCATCTATCATTGTGCAGTGCATATCGTAAGACACCTCAACAGCTGAACCATTTGCATCAATTACAGAACATTCCAAATTTTTAAATTTTTTAATAAAATCGTTGTGCATTTGCTTAATTAAAACTGGATTCTCTTTTGTCAATACAAATTTAAGGGGTCTACAATAAATTGTGGAAGATGGCGTTTTATTTACCCATAATACTTCGTTTGAGTCTAAATTTACCAATCTGAAAAAATAGAAATTTTAAATACATATAAAAGGATAGCTGTGAAATGCACATATAAATGTACTTCTGTGTATAATAATTTACATACCTCAGAGGTACAAAGGCTATAAAAAAAATTAACTCGTCGGAACTATTTTCGTTTTCAAATTTTTGCTTATAGCAACTATGGCCAGAGCTACCATCCATGCCCCACTTGCAAATTAGGGACAGCTTTGTACATTTTTGTTTCGTATTACAAATTTTAATCACACTTTCCGCTGTTTTACACATTATACATTTCAAGTCAACCTCTGCTGAAATTTCAGTCGTTACAATAGGGGGTAATAATTTTGATTTTTGATTTCTTAACGCATATAATGATGGCAAACAGTTTGGATGAAGCTCATTAATTGCTTTCCGCAACACGTTATATTTTCGTTCCGACAAATCCAAATCCATGTATAGCGCCAAAGACTTTTCAATAGAAAAGCATTTTGCATCAGCTTCAGTGCTGTCTAAATTATTATTACACCTCTTTCTTAATTTGTCTGCTGCATATTGAAGTTCTTCAAATGAATAATTTTCAATCAATTCTGAAATCTTTCTATTTTTTGATCTAACAGAACTTTGACTGAATACTTTCTTTTTTCTACCAGCTTTAGTTATTTCTTCTTCTGTAGTATGAGATACGGTTGTTTCCATTTCTGATGATATTGAAGATTTCACTGTTTCTAGTTGTTCAGATACAATAGATATTTCATGTTGGCAAGTTTTGCTCGTGCTAGGTTCCTAAATATTTTAGTTTTAAAGTTTAACTTTTTTAGTTAGATTAAAAATAATATCAATATACAACTTACATTGTCTGGTTTGAAAAATTTCCAATTCAACCACTTAGAATACTTTTTGTCGAAGTATTGTCTATTGGATCTACTCTCGCTCCAATATTTTTTTATTTTATTGTCAAACAATTTAATTTTTCTTGACAACACTTCTTTTTCAACACTTGAATTCCCAATTTTGCCTTTTATAAATTTATATACTTCTGGGATTTTATTTTTTGAAGGCACAGATAACCAAAAATCAACTATATCGGAATTAATAATAAAATTTGTCATTATCGAAAAATATTGTTTCACAACTAGTAAATAAATTTGACAGAATAATTTTATTATGCATATATATAGATTACAATGGCTACTGCAGCACGAGGTTATTTCAATATTACCTAGGTATTAATTTAATGTTTTAGTGATAATTCCACAATTAATTTAAATATTATTGATAACAAAAATGGTGAAAACTTCAAAACAATCATAAACTAATTTAAAATGATCACGTGAAACTGAAATAAACACGCTTTCATCTCTTGATCAAATATAAGAAATAACGGAAAATAGCAAAATGTAAATAAATAATATTTATCATAAACTTTTTTACGGTGAAATATTATTTTATTAAAGGAAAACCTTCCATATGACGCACACGCAGTCAATAAAATTGCACAGCTTGCAAAATTTAATTGAACATTGAACGTCTCTGGAGCCCTTTACTTGGAAAAAATTATATAATCATATTTTTGGTCTTTGTAAAACTAAAAAATATAGACGTTTTAAAAAAATGCAAAATTTCAAATTTCCGGTTAAAAATCTAAAATTCTTTTTTTACTATTGGTTAGATTTGTTAACAAAGTCTATAAATGAAAAATAAAAAATTGCCTACTTTTTATTTACACATTTTTAACATTTTTTTAAAGTTTGCAAAACTTTAGGGTTTCCGCAAAAAAAAAAAAAAAAATTCTTTCAATTTTTGGTAAGTTTTTGTCACTATTTAATAAAAATTATAAACTACATCAAAATTTGATTCATTTTTTATAGTAATAAAAAAAAAAAGTTATAAACTATTTTTTGTTTAAATTTTGGCAGTACCACAAACTTAGGTCTTTCTAACTTATTCTCCAACTTAGGAAATATGTGTTAAAAAAATTATATCACTTTTACATTTCCGGGTGAAAAATCTAAAACTTCTTTACATATTCTATTTAAGCCCTTTAATATGTACTAAAATCGCAAATCAAAAATTACCTACTCTTAAAAAAAAAATTTGTTTACTCTATCAAACTTTTGCGTTTTAGTAATTCCAAATAAAAAATTGCAAAAGTTTTCGATGGCACAAACAACTTTTTCATAAAAAATATTAACCAAAAATTATTTTTGTTTTTTTGTACCTATAGTAATAAACAAAACTGTTAAGTTTCAAAAGAACACAATAAAAAATGAAATTTTGACAATCGTTTTTTGTAACACAGTAAAAATCGTTTTTCTGTTTAATAGTTTTACCTCAAACATTTTCTGACTTTAGCGCCCTCTACTATTAACAAGAAGAAGATATGATAAATTCTACTTACGAATCTATTTAAGGTACTTTGTTAGCTTTACAAAAATGTATATTACTTAAATATTCTATACACTTTATTTTATTTTAATTTTGCCTATGTGCACTGTGCGTCGTACGTCGTCTTTGTTCTGTGGTACTTTGTAATTCATAATGGCTTCAAACTTTTGAGGATCTGGTTTAACGCCTTCTTGGGTGATTAGGTGTCCAAGGTATGTGACTTCATGTTGTAAAAAATGACATTTTTGTGCATTTAGCTTTAAGTTATATTTCTCTAATCTACTTAAGACTTTTGTAAGGTTTCTATTGTGGTGGTTGGCATTACAGCCAAAAACAATTATATCATCCACATACAGGAATGCTTCTGATTCGAGACCTGATAATGCTATAGTCAGCATACGTTGAAAGCTGTTAGAAGATATGCTCAGTCCGAATGGTAGCCTTGTAAATTGGTAATGACCCGTTGGTGTCGAAAATGCCGTGCAAGGGCGAGAATCTTTGGCTAGTTTAATTTGGTGGAAGGAGTTGGTCATATCAAGTGTTGAAAAGTATTTGGCGCGTCCTAATTTGTCCAGAATGTCATCCAGCCGAGTTAATGGAAATTTGTCATTAATAATTTTTTTGTTTAGTGTTCGAAAGTCTACTACTAACCTCCATTTTGATATGTCCGTGTGTCCCTTTTTTGGAACTAAGAGGAGAGGTGAATTGTAGGGACTTGTGGATGGTTCTATTATTTTTTCCTTAAGCATGTCCTGGACTTTTGAATTTATTTCGTCAGTGTGTGTATGGGGGAGACGATAGTTTTTTGTGTATACTGGATTGCTGTCCTGAAGTGAAATTCTTTGTGTATAGAAATTGTTTGCGGTTAATTCGTCCTCTTCTAAATGAAAAACATGTTGAAATCTTTTAATTATTGAAATTATGTCATTTTTGTCCTTGTTGCCTATGTTGTCCCATGAATAATTTTCTAGTATCTTTTTCAAGCGTTCCTTATTCTGTTCTTCATTGTGATTCATATACAGTATTTCATACCTATTTAATGGTACAGTTTGAATCCTTAAGTTTTCTATAGTTACATCTTTTTCTGTCGCGTTTAGTATTTTTATGTGTTTATTGCCTTTTCTTGGAACAATAGTATTTGCTAGGTATACTCCTTTAGCTATTTCCCTATTTAAAATTACTGTATCCTCATCCAAATTTATATTAAAGGGTAATATTGTTTCTGTTCTAGCGGGTATTTTCAAGTGGTTTACACATAAAGAACCAGTTTGAATTGGTAAATTGAATATTCTATATTTATGTATAAAGGAAAGGATATACTTGTCGTAGTCAATGATGCAATTGTATGCATTAAAAAAGTCCATACCTAGTATTCCGTCTGTTTTTGTTGGGAAGTTTTTAGGAACCAGTTGAATTTTATGATGTATGGTCTCGTTGTCTATGTCTATTGTTATTATGGTAGACCCTATTGTTTTTATTTCATCTTTAGAAATTCCACTTAAGTTGCAGAAGTCATTTGAGTCTTCAGTATAATTTTTGAGAACATGTTCTTTACAAAGGGATATTTCCGCTCCTGTGTCAATCAAAAATGTTAATTCTCGGTCTGTATTGAATATATTCAGTTTTATGTAATTTTGGTAGGCAAGTGTAATATTGTATATTCTTCTATTGTTATCTAATTGCAGTATTCCGGAGAAGCATGATGGATGTTCTCCGGATGTGAGGAGTTTCCCTGGTTGATTGTCTGATTAATACTCCTATTTGTATAGTTCTGTCTGTTTCCGGTGTTTGAATTAAAGTTAGAATTTCGGCTATTCCTGTTGTAATTTTGGTCATTGTTTTGGTACCTATTATGTCCGTTGCGAGGGGGTGTGTTTATGTTAGAGTTGTTCCTGTAGAAAGTCTTCCTATTCCAATTGTTGTTGTTATTGGGGTATCTCTGATTCTGGCTAGTTCGTAAGTTGATTTTGTCGTAATTGTTGTAAGACCTATTGTTATTTCTGTAGTAGTTGTTTCTCTGTCTGGTTGTTTGGTACATGACTTTTGTTTGAGTTTGGGTGCAGTCGGCTTCTTCTGCAATTTCTACTGCCTCTGAAAAGGATTTTACCCTACTGGAATCAATTGTTTTAATAATGTCTCTATCTGTTAGGCCGTTTTTTAATGCATTAAATGCAATGATATTGTTTGATTTTATTATTGTGTCCCTGCTGTCTTCACCTATACTAGAGATTTGAAGTTCGTTAAGTTCTGATATTAGACTACTAATTTTATCCGCGAACTTTCTGATGTCACCTTGCTGCTTAATATAATTTAATTTATTCAAAATATTGTTTGGTGTTTCCCTTGATTTGTAGCATTTTCTTAATTCTGCGATTAATTGACCTAGGTCTGTTGGTATTGTGTTTTGTTTTATTCTGTTCTGTACTTTCTGGTCTAACCTTGTTTTTAGAACGAATTGGAAGAAACTTGTTTTCTTTGATTCTTCTAGAGTTTCCTGTATCAGTTCTAGGTTTGCAATGAACTGATAGAGTTCCTCTTTTCTGCCCGTGTATATAGGGACTAATTTTGAAATTGAAGCTAGTTCTGTGGCGTTCATTTTGGCTTGTATAGTATTGGACGTTACTGTTGAGGTTGATTCTTCCGGTAGTAATAGTAATTTCTTTTTGTAATATATTCTCTCATGCAGAGAAGTGGGGATGTCTATTTCTAAATTCTTTCTTGTTGTGACTCTCAGTAATTTTTCTCTAAGGTCTAAGAAAAATGCTTCAGCCGCGCTTTTGTGAGCGACTGTTAGCCGGTTATAGTGGACGTTTAATATAACTCTAATTTCCTCGAAACAATACAACAGATTTTGTATATGTTTATCTATAGTGTCGTCTCTGGTTGGTCTATCAGTGTTTAGACACTTATAAGATTTATCAAAATTCTCCCGTATTAATCTAAGTTTCTGAATAATGGTATTCCAATCCATTAATTTTCGAGTAGGGTGTATTCATCTATGAAATTTTCCCTAAAAATCCTATTCAATTCCTATACTTTATGAGTGTTAATGTTTTCTTGTTCTCTTTTTCTTGTTTAATTCTAAGATTCATTTTATCTTAACATGGGCGAAGTCGCCTCCGTTCCCTAAGGGTGCGTAATTAAATCGCACTCTTTTTACAAGCTAATTATTAAAATTGAAGATTAAAAGTATACTTATATGTTGTAAATGTTGCTGCTGATCATGTTGTTGTAGAAGTTGTTGATATTGCAAGCCTCCTATTGCATTATGATGTGTTGTTGTCGATGATTATGATGTTGCTTTTGCAGTATTGTTGATGACACTGTTCATTATGTTGTTCTGCTGATGATTATGATGTTGCTGTCTTCGCCATTTTATGGGCCTGGATGGCCTCTTCTATTTGTGTTGCAATTGTTGTTGTTGTTGATTATTGTCCTCGCCTTATTTGTCTTTTGGCCAGACACTTCTTCATCTGATGGGTCTCGGCTGCCGTCAGGAACCAAAATAAAATTCGCCTGGGTGCTCAGGAGCACTCTCAAGCTTGGCAGGATGCAAAAAATTATCTTTCCTTAAACCAATTTTGTCTGGGTGCTCTTATAATTTGAGCACTCTCAGATCTGGCAGGATCGCCATGTAATAAAAATGCAATATTTTTATTTGGTTTGTTTTTGATTTTTTATTTGGTTCTTTTTGGTTTCTTTTTAATTGCTCAGCGGGGAGCAGTAGAATATTAAAAGCTCAACTAGGAGCTAGAACGTACAAACCAAGATTGATCCTATCTTCCCAATTGCAGTCGTTTATATACTGACTGTGAGAAGAATTTTAAAAGTCTAGTACTTAATTTATTAATGTTAATTACATACAAATGTTATTATAAATATTATGTCTATTCAGCATAATTGCATTCAATTTAATTTTCATGGTCAAATGAAATTATGCTGATGTAAAGAAATAAAAATATATTTACAGTGTGTCTTAAAAATAAAAGTATAAAAGTTGTGTTTAACAGTGTGTCTTAAAAATAATACTTAAATTGTGTTTATATATGAAAGTGCAAATATTAAAATTGTGTTTATATAGTGTATACACACTACACCCTCACCCTTTTAGATTTGGGCATGTTTAAAAATTAATGTTTTATAACAAATTTTTTTTTTTTTTTACTTAAAAAATTTTTTTAATATGTTCTTATGTAGTGTTTTCAATTTTGAATTTTCTATCTCTATTACTACATTTAAGTCATTTATATCTACTACCTTATATGGGCCCTTATATGGATTTTGATTTTTTTTTCTATTCTCTATTTTGACTAAAACTAGATCTCCTATTTTAATATCTATACTATTTTGTCTTTTTGGTGATTCTAAACTTCGTCTTTCCTTTACTGCCAGAATGAACTCACGTGCTTTTTGTAGTGAAAAATGTAGTCTAGCTTTCAGTTCATTTGCGTAATTGTCAATATTGTAGGTTTTTTGTGGTTTTGTCAGTTCGTCGTTTGGGAGTCGTGGGAGTTTTCCAAATATTAGTTCGAATGGTGAATAGTCAGTGTCGACATTTGGTGTTGTATTAAAAGCAAACGTAAAGTATTGTATCCATTCGTGCCAGTTCTCGTCTTCTACAAAGTTCAACAGATATTCGTTCAATACACGGTGGTTCCGCTCAACTGTTCCTACCGTTTCGTGATGGTAAGGAGTAGAAAATTTCTGTTCTATTTTTAATAATGCGCAAATCTCTTTTATTAGTTCGTTGTTAAATTCTGTGCCTTTGTCTGTCTTCAAAATTTTGAACAAACCATATTTCAGAATAATGTGTTCGACTAAAGTTTTGGCTACTGATTTCGCATCTTTGGATTCTAAAGGATAGGCTACTACGTACTTTGTCAGTTCACATTGAGCAGTTAGTATATATCTAAAGTTTGCAGATGGCCGTAAAGGACCGACTGTGTCGACTACGACTGTGTCAAAACTTTCCGATGGTGTGTCTGTTATGGTCAGGGGTTCTTTTGTATGTTTATTCTGTTTTTTCTTTTGGCAAGATGAACAAGTTCTAATGTAATTCTTAACCATTTTGTTCATATTTTTCCATATGTATCTTTGCTTAAGCTTGGCCAGTGTTTTTCTGATTCCGAAATGTCCGTTATGTGGTAATCCATGAAATTCTTCAATCAATCTGTATTGTTTTATATTTTCTGTTACTCTTTTTGGCATTTTGTATATAATTATATTAATATCATTATTCTGCAGATTATTATATTTTTCTTTTAATTTATCGGCCGATATATATTTGAAAATTTCATCATTGTCATATAGTACGTATGTATTAAATTTAAATTTCTTTAATTTTATTAAAAGTTTCTCCACGAATGTTTCTGAAAACATAGGATTTTCGCTTTTGTTACATACTATACGCGTGATGTTTTCATTTCTTTCTTTTTCTTGCTGCAGCTTTTTTTCATATATAAGTTCTAATCTTTGAAGCTTCTTTATATCATTTATTGACGTGCATTCCCACATATGAAGTTGATCAGGCTTCTGTTGAGATATGCCGTCCTTTTCATTATTTTGAACGTTCTCTTTATTTTTATCAATTATCTTATCCTTGTTTAGCATGCTACGCGTTATTGCCAGAGTTTTCTTTTCTTTTTCATCAATACTGATTGGAATCATGGTTTTTAAAATGTCCGAGTTAATATCTAGTCGTGATAGTGCATCTGCATTTGTATTATTAGCTCCCTTTTTGTATTTTATGTCAAAATCATAGTCTGACAGTTCTAGTCTTATTCGAGTCAGTTTTGAGGATGGGTTTTTATGTGTAAATAGGGCGACTAGTGGTCTATGGTCTGTTATAACGGTGAATCTTCGTCCGAAGAGATATGGTCTAAAGAATTGTATACCCCAGTGGATGCCTAATAATTCCTTCTCTATGACAGATTTGTTTTTCTCATGTTTGTTCAAGGATCGGCTTACATAGGATATTGGTAAGTCCTCTCCCATTATATGCTGTGATAAAACTGCGCCTAGGCCTTGATTTGATGCGTCTGTCGTCAGTATAAAAGGTTTTTCGAAATTTGGGTATTGAAGTATTGGTGGTGTTATTAATTTATTTTTCAGTGTGTCAAAGGCGGTTTGGCAGTCTTGGAACCAAATGAATTTTGCATTTTTCTTTAAAAGGGCATTTAGACACATTGCTATATTAGCGAAGTTTTCAATGAATCTTCTGTAATAGTTGCAAAATGCTACGAAACGTCGCACAGTGCTTTGTCCCCATATAGTGAATCGGCAAAATTAGAGAAGTTATCGTAGAAGAATGAAATTTGGTGTGCTGGTTCAAAATATGTCGATTAAAAAAAATTCGAAGTTTCGAAAAAATCGGTGCAAGGACATGACTACCTCCCATACATCCTTAAATTTAAAACTTTAATTTTAGCTATAATTGTGAATAGAATAAATCGAAAGTTGGTAACCGTCTGTTAAAATATGTCTTTTAGCTCAGTGGTTAATTTTGTTTCATTCGGTGCAAGGACATGACTACCTCACATATATAATTTTTCTTAAAAACTAAATTGTAACTACATTAGTGATCAGAATGCACTAAAAACTTATAGCAACTTATAAAACTATATTTTTGAGCTCTCTGGGAAATTTCGCTTCAGTCGATACAAGGACATGACCATCTCCCATATATCCTTTTTCTCAAAAACTAAATTTTAGCTACATTTGTGATCAAAATGCAAATAATTAAATATTCCCTTTAAAATGGGTTATAAATAAATTTGTTTCTAAATTTGATAAAATAAGATAATTTATTTTAATTGTAATTTATGATGTCTTTCAAAATGTATTTTTCAATATCTTTGAATTCATCATTATTTTTTATGTGTTTTATGGACCTAAGTGACGATAGTTCCGGATCCGACATTAATAACAAATGAGCCATTAAATCTCTATTTGTATTTTCTCTTGTCGTTTTTCTTGTATGGGAACATCGCACATTCCTTAAATTTTTATGACTGGCTTCTAAGGCTTCTTCGGACAAACACCCTAAAATAAAAGTAGTTTTAAAATTGTGTAAAAGGTTTTTTTAATATTTTATTACCTATTGGCAAGTTGAAGTATTCCAGAACATCACACCCATGCACTAAAACCTTATGAACAGTACTTGGCATGTAATACCAGCCATACTGAATTAAATAAGAGTTCCTAGTAATATTTAGCAGCTCCTTAAATGTTGTAACATTAACCGGGATTCCGCAAGATAAAACTCTTAATATAATGCCAAAGTTATCAATAAGACTTCTATCAATCCCCGTTATTTCAGCAGAAATTTCACTATTTTGAAAAAATCGTCGAGCCGTGTTTCCATCGTTAGTAGTTCCAAATCCCGTTTTTACTTGATCTATTATTAATCCCGTCCGTGTTTTGAATTCATTTTGAATTCTTTTTTTGTTTTGTGAAAAAATTGAGGTATTTTCCTTATTGACTCGCCAAACTTTTAAAGGAAGACGGTAAGCAATGTGCAATATGCATTCAAAAAAGCGTATCCAGCAGTGAAGTGTAGAAAGTCCATATTTATAATTATTAATACAAGGTTCCTTAATTATGTTTATATTGTTCATATCGGTAGGGCTTGCATTACATATAAAACACCTACTTGCTGAGTTTGTGTCACTCAAAACATTTGCAACTGAACCATCTATCATTGTGCAGTGCATATCGTAAGACACCTCAACAGCTGAACCATTTGCATCAATTACAGAACATTCCAAATTTTTAAATTTTTTAATAAAATCGTTGTGCATTTGCTTAATTAAAACTGGATTCTCTTTTGTCAATACAAATTTAAGGGGTCTACAATAAATTGTGGAAGATGGCGTTTTATTTACCCATAATACTTCGTTTGAGTCTAAATTTACCAATCTGAAAAAATAGAAATTTTAAATACATATAAAAGGATAGCTGTGAAATGCACATATAAATGTACTTCTGTGTATAATAATTTACATACCTCAGAGGTACAAAGGCTATAAAAAAAATTAACTCGTCGGAACTATTTTCGTTTTCAAATTTTTGCTTATAGCAACTATGGCCAGAGCTACCATCCATGCCCCACTTGCAAATTAGGGACAGCTTTGTACATTTTTGTTTCGTATTACAAATTTTAATCACACTTTCCGCTGTTTTACACATTATACATTTCAAGTCAACCTCTGCTGAAATTTCAGTCGTTACAATAGGGGGTAATAATTTTGATTTTTGATTTCTTAACGCATATAATGATGGCAAACAGTTTGGATGAAGCTCATTAATTGCTTTCCGCAACACGTTATATTTTCGTTCCGACAAATCCAAATCCATGTATAGCGCCAAAGACTTTTCAATAGAAAAGCATTTTGCATCAGCTTCAGTGCTGTCTAAATTATTATTACACCTCTTTCTTAATTTGTCTGCTGCATATTGAAGTTCTTCAAATGAATAATTTTCAATCAATTCTGAAATCTTTCTATTTTTTGATCTAACAGAACTTTGACTGAATACTTTCTTTTTTCTACCAGCTTTAGTTATTTCTTCTTCTGTAGTATGAGATACGGTTGTTTCCATTTCTGATGATATTGAAGATTTCACTGTTTCTAGTTGTTCAGATACAATAGATATTTCATGTTGGCAAGTTTTGCTCGTGCT